>CM023452.1:32494398-32932599 GCA_013339765.2 Haemaphysalis longicornis | reverse complement strand
ATGGCATTTCTGCCCCCGTTACAATATTACCAGGGGGGATGAAAGGTTCGTAAGCTTCAAATATTACGTTTGTTTAGTTTTCTCTCGCGTGGTGTTGTTACACCGGCGGGGAGGAAAGAAAGGTTCGGTGCTCACGGATAATAGTTCAAACTAGTCGCAATGCCTTCATGGCTGCCGATTCCGCCCGTCATTAGAAAGACGCGAGCGCAGGGCGTGAAAAAAGCCTATCAGCACGTAGCGCATTTTCACTTCGTTGCGATGAAATCGAAAATGTAACCGAAATGTTGCATTTGGTTTCAGTTCCGTTCATTTAAACTTCTAGGTTAGCGTTTTTGGAACTTTAACTGTATAATATACTTTCTGTATGAGTTCCCGTGTGACTTTTAATTTTCGTCCCGATCAATATATTTTAATCTGTTTTGCTTTGGTTTTATGCCAGTCTGGATTATGCGGCTTATATACTCTCAGTATAGTTTTCTTTGTTTGCTTTAACTCCTTTCTTGACTGAACCAGGTACGATGTGGTGCAATAAATACGATGTTGGGGAAATAGCAGTGTTGTACGGAACGGCGTTACAAGGAACGGCGTTCCTGGAACTAGTTCCTTTTTGGAGGAACGGAGGAACGCCACCGTTCCATTAAGGGTCGGTGGAACTGTAACGGTAACTCGTTACGTTTTTGAAAGAACGGCAGGAACGGCGTTCCTGCCGCTACATCGCTAGGATTTGGCTGTTTTTGATGCCAAGGCTCGAGTACAAAAATCCACAAAGCGCTACTGCGTTTCTCTTCCTATAAGGATATTCAGTTTGCCCGCCCTTCAGCCGTACGTGCTTCCTCGAAGCTCAAAGGCAGAAGAAAAACCACGCAGCAGGCCGCAGCTTGTGCTTGCTTTCATGCTGGTTGCTTACGCGGCGTTCGACGGGTGAATAGCGTAGCCGCGAGAATGCTTTTCACCCTTCATCGTTTGTCTGGGGAGGCCAGAATGCGCGTCTGGCCGATAGAATTGTTCCCTGGCGGGGAAAGAATAGAGAGTTTTAGCAGTCCGTCCGTTCTGTCGTATGCGTTGTTACTGGGTTGACCGGGACCCGGCTGGGCACTTGGGCATTCGTCGCGGGAGGGGGATTAGTTCCGCTGGCCTGCCTTCGCCATGTCCGTGCCTCCGCACCCTTCCTACTTACCCTTCCCAGCGCTCAGGAGTAGACCGGTCTCGGTAAACCCGGTAACAACGTAGCCAACGAAACGGACGGACTGCTTAATGGAATCCGGACATTTCGGTGTCGGACATTTCGGTCCAGGACGTTTCGGTGTGGACATTTCTGTGCACGGACATTTGGTGCACGACGTCTTGGCCCAGACATTTGAGTGAGGGGATGTCCCAGGCATTCTTTGAACATTTTAGCTTTAATATTGTAATTTCGTGACTTGATATGATTTTACGTTTGAGACTTGTGCTTGCGCCGCCGTTCGTGGAAACGAACGCTAAACCCTGGCGGAGCATTGCCACGGGAAACCCAAATTCTGTAGCAGATGGTAAAAATTAATATTGTTAGTTTGGATCCGTTCAACCATTTTTTGTTATTTTAACATTCATGTGGACAACCCTAATACTTTAAGTGTTACCTTACCAAAGCGCTTTCCTTTCACTTCACCCAACGGTGCAAGACGCTGCTGCTTTTAGTCTATTCCTCCCACCTCCCCCCCACCCCCAGCAAAACGTCCGCAAAAAAAAAAAAAACAGAAAAACGAGGTCGATTAGGCGCGTGTGCATTTCGTTTTATTATTCTCTCATCAATCTCGCCTTCGTTTCATTCGGTGTCAGTTCGACTTGAAACTAACAAACCAATGATCGCACTTACGGTGGCGTTACTTAGGGGAGGGGAAAGCTGAGCCCCGCCGGCAATCACCCCCTAAGTAAGAGAGAGATGGGGTGTCACTTGTGCTTCACCATTGGGTCGACTGGACTTCGAAAACTTCAAGACGACTGTTGCCGGCTCTCGTCACACTAGCCTATTCATTGTTTTGCTCCTTATAATGGGAGGAAGCCATGTATACCTGGGGTTTCCATCATATGCGCGACTTGATGAGCTAATTCCAAGGGGGACGACTGAAGGCGCAGAAGAGGCGATTCCTGGAGTGGGGGCGCGCCGTCGGTATGAACTGCGACGCGCGGAAGGGCGTAGCCAGCAAACGGTAGTGGCCATTGTGTTCTCAGCGGCGTTTTGGGTGGCTTTTGTGTCACATTATAGAGGGTTCGTGCGCCCATGGTGATTGTAAAGCTTTTCTCTGTTTAAAAAAACGCGAAGTGTGCTATGTCATTGTTCTGAATGTATCACCCAATTCCTGCAAAAGCCTCCACTAAGAGGCTAGCAGTATGTTCTAAAAAAAATCACTGCGTTGACGCTTCGGAGACCGTGAACTCCACCACGCCAGTAGGATGTTCAGGGGAAACCGAAAATATAAGGCTGAAAAAGAAATGTGGTCGAGATTCGATCGTACAGGAGGGAGGGGGGAGGGGGGGGGGGGCGCTATAACAAAGAATTAAAATGTGGTAAATGTAGGCTTGTAAACATTAAACGAAGTTTGGTTGTCCCGAACACAATGGGTGGAATTTGTAATGCACAACCGGTACGGCGCTTATCAGCATTTAGGACATTAGAACCCTGCGGCTGTTTTCCTCCAAAAGGCCCGTTTTTCCTGCCCGACAATATCCTAGGCCAGTGTTTCGCGAATTCATTTAGCAAGGCAGCCCCAGTCTACGTAATACCCTTCATAAGTTTTCTTCCTTCTGGGGGGCTAGCTAATGTTTGTTACTTTTTGCATATTGAGAGTGTGCATGTAATTTATGTAATTTGAGGGTGTGTAATTAAAAAAATACAAAAGAGGCGGTAGACCATCGTAAACACGGGCTAATTGTCTTAGCTAAAAAAGCGCGCAATATAATTAACAACCTGTCTAAATGAAAAAAAAAAAAAAAAACGTGTGCTAGAGAATTCAATCGGCTGCATAACAGGTGTCCCCAGGAAGAGGTATTAAACAAAAATATATAATGTAGAATTTCTAAAAATACCTGACAAAGATCGAACATGGCATCAATCAAAAAAATAGATTCACTGCTCCAGATTGTTGTCCATAACCCACGCTAAGCGGAAATAAAAATATAAGGCTGTCGAAAACCGGCAAGCACCGGATAATTTTGTCGCCGAAATGTCCGTAACCGAAATGTCTGTACACCGAAATGTCCGTACACCGAAATGTGCGTGCACCGAAACGCCCGTACACACCGATATGCCGTACAACCGATATGTCCGTACAACGAAATTTTCGCACCGAAATATCCTGCACCGAAATGTCCTCGAGCCATCTGGAGTTTGTCCGGTGCTGACTGAAAAAATTCGCCTAGGAGCGTTTCTTTTGATTAACTTTATCTCCAGATAATCTGCTGCCGGTGGTGTTAATATTCGTATAATATACGTAGTTCGATGTGAGTTTTAAATGGCTCACTTAATTTCGACCCAGGATTATCCGACACTATATTTTAATTTAAAAACCTAATTGTAACGTTTATGTAACGACACGTTCCAATTTTCGAAGTGGAACTGGAACGCGTTCCTTCCGCAATAAGGAACTTGTAACGGGAAACTCGTTTCAAAATTGGCAAGAACGAGGGAACGAGCTTTCGTTCCTATTTTGGAGGAACGTGTACAACACTGGGAAATACTTCCATTAACAAAGAAGGCCTTGGGGACGACTGGGCCGCATCTGGGTTAACACCTTTTTAGTTAAAAAATCTCTCGGTTGCGGGCAATTGCCATTTTATACCGTTTTCTGTTATTTTCGATTGGACCAGGCGACAGTATTACGCAATGCTGATCCTTAATTATGACAAATGGGCCACTGCTTACAGCTGTAATAACAAATCACGCAATAAAGAATCAGCGCAACTTATGGTATTAGCGCACATAACTGCAGCCCGAGCCTAAACTACACCACCATTGAACAAAAAAATTCTTCCGAAAGCCACAATTCCAGGCCGAAACTTTTTCATGTCATTTGTGTCAACCAGACATGTCCACCTATCACCACAATAAGGACACAATCACAAAGCCGTCATGAACTAGTCTATATTGGCAACTTACTTCTTTATGGCAAGATAAAATATCGCAAATGTAGCTGCAGCTACTTATTAACAGCCCGCCATATATACGAATACTGTAGCGAAAAAAAAAAACGTATTTTTTCGTTGTTGTCGAGCGGAAAGGGCCAAATTAACGAAAATGCAACCCAGCGTTTTATTTTACATTTCGCTGCCCACAGCCCACTCTACCCGCAGTATATTTAAGCATTCGAACACAGAGTAACCAGCTTTCAGCTGTCGTTGACTGCAGCGCCGCCGCTACCATCTGCGCGTATCGAGCACGTCCTCGGGCCGCCGCTAGGGCCACTCGAGAACTTCAAGTACATGTACATCGTACCATGACACACAACTCGATCCCCTCTGCACCCTGCCGAACCTCATGCTCCTCCCGTCCACTTTCTCTGTTCCTAAGGCGAATGAACTTGAGGCTTGTTCACGCGAATTAGGTTTTCCCTCGTGGCACTGCTCGAGCGCAATCTGTTAAAGGACAGCGCGCTGAAAACTGCTTTGCTACAGCACTCGCCGACGCGTATTGTTTAGCGTTTACGTTTACGTCATTTTCTTCTAAGCGTCTTTCAAATTTATTTTAAAAATCCTTTTGGAATAGTATAAACCGGAGCCACTAAATAAGCTACGCTTTATGATGAACAAATCCAACCGACATTCTTATATTAAATAATGCCGTTAGTCTGGGTTACACACCTACATTTTATCTAAAAGGCTCAAATATTCCGCATGTTTCATTTGCGCTGAATAAAGGGGCAATGTGTGAGCCATGGCAGTGGTTTAAGTAGTTTGATAGGCCTTGCCAGAGTCCTTCAATGCTTTTCTGGTCACGAAACTCCGGCTCCCGTTTCATACAGGGACAAAAGTTGCCGCTAGGGTCGCCGCTGTCAGCGCGGGGGCATTTCATGCCCGCGCCACCCGCGCGCAAGCATTCTGCCGAAGCTGGTACCCGTTCGAGGCAGTTGTTGATAGCTCATAAAATATTCTGCTATCATTCATATTTAGCTTGACGTACAATGTGGTTGCTGCACTCGCGTGTGTAAAGGTTTTCTTCGCTTACCTTTGCATGATATCAACGCTTTGATGGAGCCAGTCGTGCCGCAGCAGTTATGAATGTACCTGTTGTTGCGACAGTTCTTTCATCTCGTGCAGGGCAGCGTAAAATTGTGCTTTGTTTAAGCGAAGGTTATCTCGTTGGTTTTGCGACTCTGGCGAAGCCTCAGATTTAGAAATTCGCAAATATTATACGCGCAGTGAGCACCCGCGGCGACGCTGATCGCGCGAGTTATATGCAATCCGACCGTCTACGCCGCCGGTGTTCGCCACGGCTGCGGTACCGAAACTAAAGCTCAAGCAGAATCATTCAATTGATGATAGCGCATAGAATATTCTGCTATTACTCATATTTAGCCTGACGTACAATGTGGCTGCTGCACTCGCGTGAGAAAGTTTTCTTCGCTTACCTTTGCACGATATCAACGCTTTGATGGAGCCAGTCGTGCCGCAGCAGTTATGAATTTACGTGTTGTTGCAGCAGTTCTTTCATCTCGTGAAAGGCAGCGTAAAATTGTGCTTTGTTTAAGCGAAGGTTATCTAGTTGGGCTTGCGACTCTGGCGAAGCCTCAGATTTAGAAATTCGCAAATATGATACGCGCAGTGAGCCCCGCGGCGACGCCGATCACGCTATGCAATCCGACCGTCTACGCCGCCGATGATCGCCGCGGCTGCGGTACCGAAGCTAAAGCTATAAATTTCGTGTGTTTAGTTTGTTACAGTTGACCTCATTCCTGTGCGCTCATTACATAGAGCTTCAGCAAAGCTTCAAAGTGCGAGCGATGAAGCTTTCGTCGCATTAATACATGCCCATCTCTAGGATTCTAACCAAGTTTAAGTTCGAGTTCGCAGCTACCTTGTGTTCGTTTTCATGGAAATTCAACAGGGTAATAAAACTTGCTGTTGGGCTAGTTGGTTCATTCAACAGAGTAACGTTACATAGGCACAGAAGGAGGAAAAGTGCGTCTCGCGCAATATTGTGCAGCCACTCAAGGTCATTCGGGAAGCTCCAATTTCCGAATGAGTTGCTTTCCCAGAAATGTCCCACCCTCCGAGCCAGAAATGTCCCACCCTCCATCGACTATACTCGCAAGGCATAGCTATGAAGATACTTGACCGGGGATGCTTGACCTACTGAAATGAAGCAGTGTTTCAAAGTCTCTAAAAAAAGCACACCTGTTTATGAGCATGATGCTGCTGCTCCACCACTGATTTATTCAGCTGACTACTTCACATTGGTCAAAATACACTACATGTTGTCAAGCTAACGAGTCAATAATGCCACGAAGGGAATATTTCAATACATATCGTCATGTCCTCAATGATGATGGAGTGTTCCTAAAAGAATACGGTTTATAGCAGAAAACATTTTCACACAATAAGCTATAAAAGCATAAACAACAGACAGCGCAGCGATGTGACGTACTCAAGGGCACCTTAAAGTTCTGAAAGGAAGGAGCGAACTTGTGTTCTGCAATAAGCTAGAAAGCATAAGCGTCGAAGAAACAGTCAGCAAAGTGACTGGCACAGACGAGTGTTAGCGAATTGAATGCCTCAAAGTTTGCTATGCATTCTTTTGTGTGGAAATGCTTTTCTTTCGAGAAACATTTGTACAGACCGAGAACATTGCTAATGAGATAGGAAGTCTGGGTTAGTGACGACAAGGTTACATCTTTTACTTATTAAACAAAACTGCCGAGCGTTGCTTACGACAGAAAAAGTAAATTAGCGCTCAGCTCGTAACACAAGATCAGACAGCAGGTGCATTCATGCACTAGTAACAAAACAAACAAACCCAAGGCACGCATCGCGGCAAATGTTCGCACGCATCGCGGCAACAAACCTAACGGGGTCGCGGCTTCGGCTTGCTCAAATACGCCGGCAGCCCGTCGAAGCGCCTTGGAACGGCGTCGGGCCGCAGCTTGGGTTTCTCACGTCGCAAAGAGACGACGTCTCCTTTCACCAAAAAAGTGTCGTTCCAAACAACGTCCGCAGTGTCAAAATGTTTTTCGCAGACCCGGACATGCTGCGAGTCAAAAGAAAAGCCGCCGGCTTCCTGTCGCGGTATTGCACGTTTCCACTGCTCGCGCTTATCGGCGTCACTTGGCAAGCAAAACAACGAGACCTTTTCGCTCGTACCTCTGTAGCCGGAGCGGCATCCCGGTACGCAACAAGTCTTGGGCATTTCCGCCCAGTGTCCTCGCACAATATCACTAAAGACGTCACATCAACTGCTAACTTAAAACTCAGAAAACAACGCGCCGATGCTACCGGATTCCGTGGGAGTGCAGCTACGCCGACGCAGCGCGCACGTTTCGTCTGTCCCCCACTATGCGCTCAGCGCCGCCCCGCGGCGGCTTCGGCGACATAGCAAACTGCTCCCATAGCGTTACGGCGGAGTTTCATGACCAGAAAAGTATTGAAGGACTCTGGCCTTGCCTTATAACGAAGCAAGGGCTTTGTTGGTTACAAATTCTACTTGTTTATCCCACTTTAAGTCGTCCCATCACGGCATGACCGGACACCCAGTACAGTCTGATCGTTCCTTCTGTCTTTTCATGAAGCGTGCTTGCTGTGGGGGGTATTCCATTGTAAAAGATGCATGAGCATGCGTGTTTGGGAATCAGTGTAGGGTTCCGATGCTCGGCGCTGATACTGCTGGGAGGAGAAGCACCGGAAAATGGACAAGGCGAAGTTCAACAGGTGGCATAAAATAATTCAAAATATTGTGATTCAGGTTTAGAATGCGCCAGTATTTCGCGCATGTTTCTCGCGAAACTTACGCTTGAATTCATTTCTACGCCTTCGTCCTGCTACGGAAGTCTACAACACGGCGTTTATCACCCCTCCCCCGTACACCGCACGAACCGTTCTAAGTGCACCAACACAGTCTCAGTGGTCACCTTTGCTCGCTTTAACAGCTGCATTGCCTCTATGTCTCCGTTCTTTTGGATGTCCACCCCTGTCGACATTTCGTGCCCTTCATTTCCATTCATTTAGCTTTGCCGCCCTGGCGTAGTTGCACACCATATTTTACAACGCGCACAAGCGTGTACTGAAGTTACGGGATGTGTAGGGATGACGTGTGCCCGGTGTATCGGCAGAGGCACGTGGTGAGCTGCGCTTCGATGTGACGTCTCCATGGCTACCTCGGGAGCGTTGCGAGGAAATATCTCTGCATTCTCGAAGGTAGCACTCTCTCTCTCTCTCGCAATGTATCGTTCAGAGCTCCTCCATTGGTCTCTGTGGTGACGGATAGACAGAAAAATTATGCAGGGATGCTCTTCTATACTTTAATACAAGGCAGGTTTAATACAAGGCACTGTGGTTAGAAAACATTTTTGGGAAAGGGGTTTCTCGTTTTCTGTTCGTCCCTATCAGACATTTGCGACACCGTGACACATTTGTTAAACGGAAGCTTTATACCCGCTTTTGTAGTTATACAAGACAGTACTATGATACTAACATATTTACTTCTTTGCCTAGTGGACTGTACTCGATGTCATCAAAACGTGCACTCAAACTGTACCCCAGAAGCAACCATTCTATCGTGTCATTGTTTATAATATCTTTTGTTTGGTATAGAATAGTGTACATTCTTATTTTCGTGTTAGTTGGCATTTTTAAGTGTGCCTGTTTTGGCATTTTTAATTGCATTTCCTTTCAAGAAATAAAATTCTCCTTCTTCTTGTGCTTCATCTTTATCTTCTTTTTCTTACTAATATTATTATTAATACACAAATAATAAGCAGGGGTCTCCAACCTTCTGACGTGGAGGGCCGAGTTTCATGAAGCCGACACCGAGGCAGCCGGGCGGCAAATCGAGAGCGCCTTTGAGGGCGGCGCTTTGCAGGCAAACAGAAGAAGATTTGGTTAAGTGACAATAATGTACGAAAACGGGGATAGAGATCGTATTCATTTTGAAGTTTATGTAGAGTTGGAATTTCGGCCCCCTGTTTCCGACGTGTGCAAAAAAAGAAGTGAGGACATGATCGTGCTTTTTCCTTTTGTGACCCAAATTCGAGGCCAATAGTGCCTTGGTTGCCTTCAGTTAGGAAGCGACAACGGGAGGGGCGGTGGCTCTGACTTCGGTCCCTGTGCCGCATAATTCTGTTCGCGGGACGCAGATTGCTGACCCTTATCTAGGGTTTTCGCTTTTTTCGGTCATCTGATTCGTTTGGGAATTTTTTTTTTGCTTTTTTGCTTTGGTTCTTATACATTTCCTCCCATCCCACTCTTCCTAATTTAGGACAGTCGGCCCAGCGCCAAGCGAAGCGCTAATACTGTAACGGCGATATTTTGCCAATAACTCCCTCTACCGTAGTATAGTGATCGACGATGAAGAACTTGAGACGTCGAAAATTCAAGGTTAACTAATTTAATTGACTAATGACATTCACTGATTTTTAGGACGTTGAGGGCATGAGAGAAACATGTTACACTAAGGTAAAAGAGAGGAAATAGTCAAGAGAGTAACAGTACCTGAAGTGGCCGTTCAGACAAAGTACAAGTATGTTTCATTCGAAAGTTTTCGTGCTTGATAGTGCCGGCAGCGCTTGTCAGCAGTAAACGGTGCTGTTTTCACTGATGAATGAAACAATTTTCTGTTAAACTTTTGATTCTCCCTCTAAATCGTGTGTTTCCGTCACGTCTATGATGAAGTGATAAGTGTGCGCATGCAAACGAACTTCCACTGCGTCATCCAGCTCTGCCACCTTGCTTGCCGCTACTCCTCCCAGATGGCGGTGTCATAGACAGCCGCTGAGCGTTGTCCGCCATTGCTATGTTTTTGACCGCTTTTGAACCTGGCTTGTTTTTGTTACAGTAGGAAGTAATGGTTTGGTGAAACATGGACAATCATCGGCAAACAGGGTCATGTAAGGCAACGTCGCTTACGCGAATCGGCCAGTGTCGTGTAAGAAACCTACCAAATCGGCGTACTGCTGCGCAGCTAAAACAGGCATATTGTGCCCAGTACCAACAGCAGTGCGCATCGGTACTTCTGTGCTTACTTGAATTTTCGCAAATTTCATTGTGTACCGCAGCTTTTTAAAGGCCTGTCAAATGAATATGGGTTACATTTAAGAGCATATATCTTGCCCGGCAAGCTTATAACACCTAAATAATTTGCGTTTGCTTTTGCAGGCCTGAGGCAATTGCACAGGTGGGCATATGACTTGTTGGTCGCATGGCGATTCCCTTTTTTCCTAATCATATGGCTTAGTTAAACAAACGGAGCGTTAAAGAGGGCGTCATTATGATACTAATGAGGCGATCTTTCGAATATAGCAAACGTGTGCTTTGTTTGCTCGGCCCCTTTAACGGGACATGGCTGAGTGGTGAAGGTCTACCGGCAGCTGCGTTTGTCGAATGAGTCAAGAGTGCAGGCTAGCGGCTAGCAACCGGTGGAGCAGTCTGATGTTCGCTTCAACGGAACCCGTATGAAAAAAGCGCATTCTAGACACAATTTCTGCAGCCATTCCGGGAGGCACTTAAAAACCTTAATTAGTCTCGTTCTCACGGAAAGAGAAAAGTAGCAATCACACGCAGACCCAGAGTTTGTACCCGAAATGGGGCGCTTGAAGAATTATTAAAGGAAACAAAGTAGTATGGCACAAAATGGTAAAGTAAAGAGTAGAGAAAACAAAAGCGGCCGTTTGAACTAGACCGAGGGTCCGCTGCCCGAACGGCCAGCACAGACAGCACGGGGGACGTCGCGGAACGCCGTGGCCACGTTGAAATCGAAGCCGGGCCGACAGCCCCCCCGTAATTGCCTCTTCTTCCGGTCGGTAGGCGCGCAAACACATACGTCGCATGTATTTCTTAAAAAAACTGGGCCTTAGTGGTCGAAGAAGTATCCTACAAAATGGAAATAGCAAACCCAATGGGGGCCCGCTACATTCCCTCCCAGAAGAAAGAGTGCCGCATTCTTGTACAAAATTAATATTCTAAGACACAAATTTCGCAAGCTGACAGTGATAACGAATTGGCTTGACAGGCGGACTCAAGAAAATGAAACACAGGTTATAACCGAGGAGTCTACAAAGCATCTCGGCTGGATTTATAAACGCATACGCGGGTACCCAAAAGGGTGCGTAACACTTTAGGCACGCGTAGTCTCTTGTCCACCACAAGGCAAAACATTTCGTTTTAACACAGCAGCAAGAAAATAAAAAACTCAGACACAGTGAATAACAGACATAGCATGCACCGTCTAACAGTCGCATCTCAAAGAAATCGTAACAACAACTTCGCCATTGAGGCCATGTAGAGATATTGGAGGAGCAAGCAGCGAAAAAAATATTCTGTCCTTGGGCAACACATTGCACAAAACACAACACCAAGTTACTTGCTAGCCAACTCAACCTAGTCAGCAAATTAAACACAAGACCCGCCGCAATGGCTCAATGGCGAAGGCGTTGCGCTGCTGAGCACGAGGTCGCGGGTTCGGTTCCCGGTCGCGGCGGCTGATCTTCTGAAATAAGCGAAAAGCAAAAACGCCCGTGTGTGAGAGATTTCGGCGCACATTGAAGATTCCCAGTTAATCAAAATTAATTCGAGGCCCGCGCGTCATCGTCTGCGTTGCGTCGGCGCGTTAAATCCTACAATCCATCAAATTAAACACAAGCGCAATCCCGGCAGCCACCACTCAAGCAGATACGGAATCTTATCTGTCAGATAAGATTCCAGGTGGCGTGAAAGGATGCTCGAAAAGGTATAAATACAGATATATACATGGGGCTCGCTCTTCTGAATTTGGATGTCACGCATCGGTAAAAAATCAAGTACATCTGCCAGTGTTAGGCACTTCTCTCGACGCAGCATTCCTACTTTCACCTTCAAAAATAGCCCTACGCGTCGAATATGGCAAAAGGGCGCTTAAAGTATATTCACACGTTCGTTCAATAATTGAATACGAAACGAAGAAACGCTGAAAAATGTGCTACAAGGGAATAACCAGAAACCACAACGAAAAAGCTGTTAGGAAAAGCGCGTACAAGAAACATGCCAAACATCTAAACCCTAAAGATACTAAATGCAAAATTTGGCAGCTGTGCACACGATACAAGAAAGAAGCTTTGGCGCCTGGCAAACCCTCTCAACACAGTTCAGATGCTTCTGCCCGGTTAATACCTAGAAACAAACAATAAAAACAAACAAGCATGCATACATTAGTTTTCATTGGCTACGAACGATAGCACTGGTAAAGGTGAAACCCCGTCAAATAATACCAAAGAAGGCTTCAAAACTACGTCTTGGTTGGCGTTTACACTTACAAAAAAACACAGTCTGCCAATATTTTGCGAAGTGGTAAGAAATTTACACCAATCTCATGGTTTCGGAGGACTGCACACCCACTAGCTCTCCCCTCCCGCAGCATCCCCGGCACACCTGCTGGTTGGTGTCTTGGTATGTACTTCGAGCATCGTCGTGCCGCGTAAACATATCTTCTAAACACATCGTTCCGCTCAAACACGAAACCTTGAAGTTGTTGCCTTATTTGTTCCAAGGCAAATCCTAACTTCGGATGAAAGGGAGACGAGGAAACGGAACCCGGCACTCTCTAATATAGCATGATTTTCAGGATAAGCAGCCTTTTCGTAGCCATGTGGGTGTCTTTCTCCCCTTTGGGGCTCCTTCGCTGGGACAGCACAACGCTTGTGCCATTTGGGTCCTGACAACAAAGTCGTCCCTCAACTCCCGTGCGAAGAGCTCACTATGCACACCAAACTTGCTACCCCATTATAATTCTTAAGTCAGTATAAACAGCGGCTGGTTACAGAAGTCCGGCTTGTGCTGATAAATCCAGTAAAGCAAAGACAACCAGTGGGCTCTTGGGACATGCGGAGACGAAGAGCCTACAGGCCCACAGTCATGCGGTGCGCCGAGAGGCAAAAATCTCCCACCTACTGCATGCGCTGAAATATCGGCGCCGCAATAATGATCGGCGGTCGTGGCGGCGTTCGGTTCCTGTCGGGCCCCGAGTCTTCTATCCGGCAGAGCCAATTCCGAGAATGACGGACGTTTGTTGCCCTGGTTAGGTAGTGAGGCAACAGCCGTGAGGTGAAGAGAAAGACATTCTCACTTTTAAAGATGTCTTCGCTTGCCTCTGTCAGGGTGAGACTGACCTGATAAATGACGCGAATTCAGATGAGTCTTACCCGGTGCATTGGATGGAAAGCTTGACGATAAGGAGCAGGAATATCACCGTTGAAGGTGGGATGAGGAGTTTATGATGTTAAAGCTTGCAGTTCGTTACCGCACACTCTCCACCAATTTTCTAAAGGCGAAATTTAGCCAATAACTCCCGCTGCGTTGACATCATGATCGGCAGTGAAGAACTCGGGAGGACGAAGATTCAAGGTTAACTAATTTAATTTCGTGATATTGGCTGATTTTTAGGACATTTGGGGCATACAAAAAACTTGTTACACTCAGTTACAAGACAAGAAATAGTAACAGAGCAAGAATACTTAACTGGAAGTGGCTTATTGTGGGAGGTCTACTGGCGTAAGGTCCCGGCCTGGTAGCTGCGTTTCTCTAACGAGTACCTCATGCAGGCTGGCCAGTATACTGGCGAGCCTGCATGAGGTACCCATGTGTGTTTCATGTAAATGCGCATAAGATTACTGAACTCCCTAATATGACATTTGTGCGCAGCTCGAGCTGCAATCTTCTCCGTCAAGGCACATTTCTGCTGTGTCTCCGGAAGTGGCCGCTGATCAGCGAACGTACGTCAGCGTGTGCGCTACTGGGCTGCTACTTCGCAGTGCGCCGCCGCCGCCTGCCGGCATGTTGCACATCGTCTTTTAACATCCCGCGCAAATGTCACGTGGTTCGAATTAGCCCCGCAAAAGGGAGCAGCCAGCAAGCTGTTGCATATCATGTTTGAGCCTGCCTGGCCAACGTCACGTGGTTTGCATCAGCGGAGAATAGAACAGCGTCTGGGGAAAGTGTAACGGGGAGGGCGCTCCTTGGTGGCGCCGAATGAGACGTGTGAGGGAAAGGCAGTGAGAGAGATGATGCCGCAGCGGCACGTGTCATACTCTACTTCACCCTTCGCTAGACGCTCCTCCTCCTTTTCTTTCTTTCGTCGCTGCTGCATTCACTCACTGGGTTACGTGGTCATAAACAGACGGCGCTCCCTTGAAGCCCTGTAACAGCTGCCAAAGGGCTGCCCCCGAATTCTCTTCGCTCACTTCACTGAATTCACTCAAATTCATTTCACCAAACAGCTGCGAACCCCTCCCAGTAAAATAGAAATGTCCTTAGTTCGAGCACCGGCTTGAGCCTATATATTTCGTTTTCTTCTTGGAAGGCCTTGCGAGAGATATTCTCGCCGGTGTGTATCACGCTTAAGGGTGCGCCATCACCGATTGCCGGTTTATGCGTGCACGGGGGTGTGCACGCACAGCTAGGATGCATGACGCTACCGATGAAATGTCGATTGTGCTGGTGGGAGATGTAGAGGCCGAAATTACATGGCTAAATGTGGTTAGTCGGCTGTCCGCTTTAATCGAGTGGTTCGGGTGTGGGTTTATGTGTTACACAGACATCTTACACACACAGTAAGATGCATACGAGGGGAGAGGAAAACGGACAGTCACATGTTTGTAAATGGGAATGGAGCTCGAGGGCTTCCAGTTTTGAAATCGTTATCGGACGGATGCATGCCGTTAGTATGGAAGAAAAAGAGCAAGAATTGAAGCTCTGGCCTGTACACAAGTGCGAATGGGCAGAAAAAAAAGCTGCTCGCCGCCGTTACCGCCTAAGGTTCAGCTTGTCGAGTAGCGACGAATCCCTACCGGATGAACAGCAACTTGGAGCTTGTAACGCCGGTTTGGGCCAATATCACTTCTTTAGAGGGCTTTCAGGGGATACTTTCCACGGCGTCTGTCACTTCTAACCACGCGTATATGACCGGTTGCCGGTTTATGCGTGCGCAGGTTTGTTGTGGGTAATAGTGAGAGGGGGAGTGCAGCCGTACACGCGCGGCTGCAGGTTTCATGCCCGTACTGATGGATTGAATGTCCGTTGGGCTGTTGCGAGGTTTAACCGCGGACGTTAAACGGCCTAATGGGACAGGTCTGGAGTCCATAGTGGTAGACCAGATTGGGTTTGTATGTTATGCTATGTTCAGACTACCGACGCAAAAGCAATATCATGATCTTTGGACGGAAAAAATGGCATGTCATGCAGTTCAGCGGGCCGAGACGTGAAATGACGTCATTCTTTGAGTTCTTACAAAAATTGCGGCAACAATCTGAACCCGGCCTTACACAAACAGTAAGTTGCTTACTATGCGGGAGCGACGCAGGAAGTACCATGTTTGTCTGCAAGAACAAAGCTTGGATCCTACAGGGGTTCATGCAGCTAGTTGGCTGTGAAGTATACAACATCGCAAATTACGGTAAACGTGTTTTGTTTTGTGCAATACGTTGACTGCGTCCAGCTTTGCAGGTCATCCTTCTTCGCAGAGTGGAAAGGCACTAATTTTTATTGTAAGGATTTCTGTTCTATCATTACATGTTTGAGTGTCACGTGATGTATTTTTGAACGCAAATATTCTGTTTGGTTGTGAAGTTGGCGTGCCCCTACTGGGACAATAAAATAAATGTCTGTCTTTTTCTTTGCAAGTCTCGGTACTGCACTGCTCAGCGTGGTTCACTTGGCTTCACTAAATACTTAACTAGAAACCCGAAAACACTTTTATTTGTGGTGGAGCTTTGGGTGACATGAAATGCTCCGTTGGATGCTTAAACATGCCCTCCTCCAGCGAAGCTCTCAATGGCATGAAATACTCCGCTAAATGCCAGCAAAAAACTGCTGTCATCAGCGGAGTAATGCACAGCATGAAATACTCCGCCAGATGCACCAAACGTCCCCCTCCAGCGGAGTAATTAAGAGCAAAGAATACTCCGCTTAATTCCTGGAAAATCTCTATATCTAAGGGGAGTTCTCGAAATACTCCCTATTGGCGGAGTAAATAAAACTCCGTATACCGATGACGCTAGAGGACAAGCCATTTACTCCTTATCTGGTGTATTTCCGTTTAGAGTGTAGCAGCCGCCGGAGCGGCTTTAGATAAGCTTAAGCCGGACCAGTGCGGAAAACAGGCGCATTCTAGACCCATTTTCTGCAGCCAATCCTAGAGACGCTCCTCAACACCAATCAGCCATGCTCCCACCAAGAGAAAAAAGTCCAATCACACACAAACACGAAGTTTGAACACGACAACGCAGGCTTTGACAATTATTGACGTAAACAAAGAAGTGCCACAGAAAACGGTAAGGTGGAGGTGGGATGCGGCCGTTTGAGCTACACCGACTGTTCCGGAGCCCAAAGCGGCCAGCGCAGACGCACTTGGCTGTGGAACGCCGCGGGCCGCGTTGAAACCCAGTTCGGGCCCATGGCCCCACGTAAAGCCGCATCTTCCGGTTGGTAGGCACGCAAACACACACGTCGCCTGTATTTCTTAATAAAAAACTGAACCTGACCCTGGCGGCCCCACAAGTATCCCACGAAACGGAAACAGCAAGCTGAATGGAGGCTCCGCGACGATGCTGAGGTCCGAGAACCAGACCGCACCAGCGAGTACTGGAGTGCTTATGCCCGACTGGAGAAAGATACCACTTCGCCAGCGTAGTGGTATAATGTTACGTCCCTCGGCTTTCTTTGAAAGCATGGTCTTATAGTTCTGGGGGCAGGGACCCCGCGAACCAACAAACTGAGAAGGAACCTGTTGTGGAACGCCTTGGGGAGGGGGGAATTAAAGAAGGAACGTAATTCATGATATACAGATGTGGGAAAAATGGAGGGAGTTCTGCAATCTTTCTAAAAATATTACCGCACACTGAACCCTGATTGCCTTGTATTTACGCACTTTTGTCAGGAGTGAGAAAAGGACAACACGTAGGAACCACGGGGCAAGGCGCATGTAATCCCCCGAAAACTGCCTTCCGCGTCGTTCTGGCTGTAGATCCAGATATTTAAAGGCAGATATTTAAAAGCAGATATTTTATATGCACAAAGAACAGGCTAATGTCACGTATGCAAGAAGGGCAGTTGAACTAACGACATTCATTCTAGGTGAACTTCTTCCCCGCAAGGCAAGAGAGGCCAGCGTAGGGGTCACGTTGCGAACACCTCGTCGACTGTGATCGCGTGGCCAAGTCACTGCAAAGTAGGCTTGACTGGTATGCCCGAAACTCCTTTAGTTTTAGCTTCTCTCCTATACCCATACGCATCGCCATGAAGACACTCTCAGGGGAATTAAGAGTATTACAAGAATGAGATGACCCTAGGACCAGTGGCAAAGCCATAAATATTATCCGGTTGGTGTTACACGCCATCGACAAAAACCTAAAAAGAAATATAGTCTGCGTGCCAACACAATATCAAAGATAGCATGCGCGCAAGCATAAAATACCTTTAATTTACTTTTGTAATTTTCTTATATAGCTTTAGGTATTAATACACCGATGCGGAGTATGAACAGCGTGGACGAAAAAAGTACGAAAGACGGAAGGGGCGGAGGGGGGGAATGCAGAGTAAAGAGGTATATTTTAAATTACTTAGGATTGCTTGTAACGTACACTTCACTCCGATACAAGACCTAAAAGTGAAAAAAAGAATGGTTCTAGAAGGACAAATATGACCGAAAAGCCTCAAAAAGCAATGTTTTGCTGGCAAAAAAAAAGTTTGAAATAAAGCAAAAGCTTACTATAGAACAACTTTCTTAGCCACGCTCAGTATTCAGAGCAGACCGTATTCATTGTTCAGTTCTTTTCAAAACACTTAGTTTTTGTCGTGACACGATTGGTTAAAAAAGACCAACCTTATTATACAGGCACCTGTTTTCTGGTTTTGAGAGGTCTGGGGACCGTTAGATGGCCGAAAAACTAGATGTGGACTTTTCTCTTCTGCTCAATCTGTTTTGTGTAGTTGAGCTTTGAAAATGCTTAAAAATATGTTTCACATCAATCCCCAATCATAACCTGCGCTGTCGTCTTGCCTGGAGTCATATATAAGCACTTGTTATCATTCAAACACACCCTCAAGGTCCCTTCAATTTTGTAATGATGTGAGTACACTTGGCGTGCAAGGCTATTCGCAGCGAGGGCTTGATACTAAATTGCGATGTTCAAGTCCCCGGCATCCTTTCTGTACTGTGTTTTTGGGTAGGTGTTTTATTGTGGTGTTACTGTAGTTGTCAGCTGGCAACTACAGTCAGGTTGCTTGTGAATAGCTATGTGTGAGTCCCCCCCCCCCCTATTTTTGTTCCTGTCGGGCCTCTTGAACGTATTTTCTGTGTAACTGTTCCTTCGCTAGTGTGGCTGGACTTAATGCACCCTGTTGCAAATTTCACTGTTTTAGCCACCCGTTTTCTTTCTTCAGTCCTTATTGCGGGCGTGTCGAGTCCTCTATTTCTCTAGTCTGTCACCCTTTACGCTCACCTTATCACGCTCAAAGAAGTTCTAGAGGCCACCCCGGGGTGTGGCAGATTACGTATGATGGTGCTTGAACTCTCTGGTCGACCATTCACTTAACCATTCCGCAAGCCTAAATACACTTTTCTCCACACACATACATTACTTTCACTAAGTTGCAGATTCAACTGAGACCTGTATTTAGAACCCAAATAAACACGACATAAAAAATCCCGCCATCTCCACGAAGTGAATCATGATTAGAGGGGCGAAGCTAAAATGCTTATCGGTAAAACCGTGCAACATTTGCCCACACATCATATAAAGACTCGACACGTCAAGCTTTCCACCGCTCCATTGACAAGCCCGTCGACAACGTCGATGTTTGTGGTGTTTATGTAGGGCTTGTTTGGTATGATGAGAATCTCCCTGGGTAAGTTGGCGAATTCGGTGTGTGACATTTTAGCCACCTTGGCCGTCGCCTTCTGCAGAGCGTCTTGTCTCGTGTACCCCCGGTACGTGTCTACAGCTCGCAGGCGACGAACGACAACCTCTTCTTCTTCATCTCCTCCTTGTTGGGTAGCAACGAACGCGTTGAACGTTTCGACCTCTTCGGCCAATCTTTGGTTGGCCAATCCCTAGGGGGATCCTGCCACAATCATCATCATTCCGCCGTGTATGGCAGCAACGAGGGACGGGACAGGGCTCGAGCAAGAGTCTTGAGCTCGCAGGCGACGAACGACAACCTCTTCTTCATCTCCTCCTTGTTGGGTAGCAACGAACGCATAGAACGTTGTGACCTCTTCGGCCAATCATTTGGTTGGCCAATCCCTAGGGGGATCCTTCCAGAATCATCATCAATGCGCCGTGTACTATGTGGTGTGTACGGCCGGGACAGGGCCCGAGCAAGAGGAGCTTCGCGCCTAAAAAAATTTAGTGTTTTTAGATTATTTCTAACCGACCAAAACTAAAAAAATAACTCATTTTTTTTGTTAAATATGCCTCCCTTGTTGCTTCAGTGAATGTTATGGCTCTTCTGGAAGGCATGTAACTTGATACCAGAATAAACATTTGTGCATTTAAAACCAGCTGCTAATAGGCATAGATTAATCGATAAAAGCGGTGGGGTAAATCGTTTTCATCATCAGTGGTTCATGAATGAGGTTAGGCATACCTTTATCGTTTTTTTATGAATAAAGGGTACTATGTACAGCCACACTGTTCCCTGTTTAGTATTCGGTTGCGTAGCACAGCACGCGCCGGCGTATGCACCATCATATCGGTATAGATGCTGGGCGTAGATATTTCTGTTCATAAATATCCACACTGTCTTTTCAAGATATGGTGTGGTTCATATTACAGAAGGCACAGTTGTTTGTTGCTGCAGCCTTTGTTGCTTTTCGTTGATAAAAATTGAATATGGTATAAGATTTCTTCAAGGGCAAGTAGACAAAATTTCTTTCTACGAGGCCAGTGGTTCACGAAAGCACACGATATCAAAAGCCATGTCCCAGTTTCCCCTTACCGGAAACCCCGCTCTTTGTAGCCCATTTTCAAAAGCCGTGCACTCATAAGCCCTTGGCACATTTGCTCATTTCTGGTTAAACAGCACCAAATGACCCGCTCGTTAGGTGCCGTGCTCATATTCTAAATCCATGGCGTTATAATTCTGTTTAATTTTTTTTGGGAATACTTGAGCCATCTGAGGTTTGCAGGCGACATTGTATTGCTGAGTGAGACTGCAGTACACCTGCAAACAATGCTTAAGGAACTACAATCGGAATGCATGGCCGTGGGGCTTAAAATAAACAGAAATAAATCTAAAGTATGCGATATCAGTAGGTCAAAAACATCCGCTTTAGCTTAGGAAGATAAGTAAAAGAATACAACTACATGACAGATGGTTAGTGCTGACCCCAACCACAAGAGAGAAATCGGGGCAGAATAAGTACGGATTGGGGACACTCGCCAAGCACTCCGAAATAACAAAAAGTAAGCTACCTCTGTCACTCAAAAGAAAAATCTACAAACATGGCAGACTGCCAGTTGTCACATATGGAGCTGAAAAGTGGCCCTTTACTAAACAACTAGAATACAGCCTTAGGTCGGCTCAACGGCCCATCGAATGAAAAATGTTAGGAGTAACACTCAGCGACAGGAAACAAACAACCTGGATCAAAGAACAAACTATAGTAGAAGGTGTCATAGTTCAAAGAAAGGAAAGCAGATTGACTTGGGCTGGGCATGTGGTGAGACCAACCGACCACCGGTGGACAATTAGGGTAACAGATATGATTCCAAGTAATGGGTCTAAAAGACGAGAAAGGCTGTTATTCCGGTAGATAGGTGAAATAAGGGAATTCGGGGGTAAATTGTGGGCTCGAGGTGTCCAGGACCGCAGCATTTGGAGGTCAAACAAATTACGGAAGCCGTCCAACAACTTACTGTGTGAGAATTTTATTACATACCACGTATCATTCCGGAGGGACTAGTGGTAACAGCGATGCCCTAGAAAACTGAAAAAATCAATCAGCTGCCAAGTACTTCGGCCGTTAAACACAATACACGACGGTTTCCTAGTACTACGGGCATTAATCAAAATACAGGCCAGTTGTCTGCGGTGACATGGCATGCTAGTGCAAAATTTACTACGTAAAATATAGGACTTATTCAACCGAAAAAGCACAGAAACAAAACATTCCAGGGACACATTCATAGCGATTATGTTGGGACGAATTTTGCATTTGGATTTGTTTTTAAAAGCAGATTTTGCAACGCACGCTCTCAAAACCAGAAAGTATTTTATTATATATTTTTGTTTTCAATAATTCTTTTTCAAATTTAGTAAAAAAATATAGTTACACTGTATATTTCCGTATGTTTTTAGTTGGAATTAAAAATCAGTAACAAGTTCGCAAAAATAAAACTTACGGGAACTTATCTAAAAAGACATGCGCTGTTCAAGAACCAAGCTTTAGTAAAAATGCCCATTTTCAAACTATCACTTTGAGGTGCGCAAGGTCTTGAACATATCTCCCCAGTTTACACTTATTTTATTCAAACGTGCTTGAAAATTTTTGTGTTTGCGCCCATCAGAGTAGTGCCAGGCAGGGCGATGGGTGCGTGAAGCAGTGGCGAAATCTGCACCGGCTCAAGGAGTGAAGCGTGACTCGACACCGGACTGTAACCAAGGGTGCTGCCAGCGGTGGCTACGCCAGTTTTCATAGGGCCCCAATGGAGATTTTTATCACGATTTGTCCTGTGTAGATAAATGTACAGTGTTTGTAGTCGTAATTAGGATTGTCGCCTGAAATTATTGAACGAACGAAAGCTCTATTTTATGATTTCTTGCCGGTAGAGGTCTTTTGTAAAGGGAGCCTCTAGGTGTCCTGTCGTTTCTTCCGAGGTGGCGTCATAGTTCTGTGTCGCCTGGGTTGAGTCATTTTAGGGGGCTTGTCGGCGGGGTTCCAAGCGTTCGGCGTTCCTTTGTGGGGGGCCTGGGGGCGAACCAGGTGGTGCTCGAGGAAGGCGACGAGGCTGCTTTCGTGTTCCCGTGACGAAAGTCGCACTATGGTTTCTTTTCATGGTAATAAGTGACGCTGCTCTACATTCCCTGGAATTTCGAAAATCGTTGGAGTGGTGTTCCTTGGTAAATCCAATTCGGGCTGGGATTTGGAGGGGACCCGTTTGTGTCTCCTCTCTAAGACCTGTACTTCTTTGGCTAGGTGTGTGTCTGGTTTAGGGTAAGCTTCCGGGTTTTGCCGCTGATGTTTTACTGTGATTGTTTTTGGTGGGATGGGATCTCTGTGGGATTGGATGCGTCTGCCGGTAGATCGGAGTGCAGTATCGCGGGCGAGTAGGTTTGCTCTTCCGTTATACCCTGCACCCCGTCACCCCGCACCCAATAGAGTCCGGTCGTTCCTTGTACTTTTTCACGAAGCGTGCGTCCTACGCGGGGTATTCGATTGCATAGGAACCGTGAGCATGCCTGTTGTGAAACAGTGTAGCGGTCAGATATTCGGCACTTCTGCTGCTCGTAGGAGAACACCGAAAAAGGACAACTCGAAGTATAAATGGCCGGAAGTAAAACAAATCATTGAAAATACCGTAGATTCTTATTAGGACGAACTTGGTTAAGGTGAATTTCATTGTTTGGGCGAACAACACTATTGCTCTCTTGTTTGTGCACAATGCAAAAACGTTCGCTTAAGAAATGTTTCTTACAATGCGAAAAAATTGCACGGTCCCTTCAAGTCGGTCTTAACGGGACTTGACTGTATATAGGTGAATCTGTAAGAACGCGAGAGCATCTCGGCCCTCTCCCTGGCGAACTTTAGTCTCAGCCCGGTTTACATTGCATCCTTCCGTCTAATGTTGTATGCATTACAGCGTTTCTCGCACCACCACGTACACCGCTCCAACCATTCTTAGAGCTCTGTAACCTTCTCAGTGGTCCCGTTTGCTTGCCTTAACAGTGTCCTTGCCTGTATCAACCCTTCTTTTGTATGTCTATCACTGTTAGCATTTTTGTAACCTTTATTGCCATTTCTTTCGCGTTCCTACGACGTAATGTCTCCGTGGCATTGTCGACAGCACTACAAAGGCAGCTCTCTCAGCTTTGCTAAGTAAGCTCCCCGCGCATTCAACCCCACTGCTTAGTTCAGTGCTCTTCCATCGTTCTATCTCATGACATATAGACGGCACAATACTGCCGGAATTCCCATCGGTAGCTTGCGCAATAATGTAAGGCAGAGTGTAACACCTACACACTTTTTTTTCAGTATGTACCAATGATTTTAAAATGCCGCGTCTGCACGACAGGTTTCCTGTGTTTAAATAGAGCCGTAATACGGGGCAGAGACCTGCAAAAGGGTTTACATCAGAGCAACAGCACACCGGAGGCACTGGCATGCGCAAGGGGGTTGGGACTCTTTCCTGAATGTTTGAACTGAGGGGTGGAGAGATTGGAATGATTATATCTGTTATCAAAGAAAAAAGTGCCTGAATTTCTTTGCAATTGCAAGCTCCGCACTTCGTTGTGGTAGGATACACTTCGGCTCACGCCACGTCAATCATTTGTTAATTCCCGGAATTGAACACAATTATCCTAATGTCACCTATACTGTGACAACATCACCTAGAAATCTTGCTGTTTTTACAACAATCGATTCCTGTGTTACTTGTTATTCTTCTAGTTTTTTTGTTTATTATATTTGTTCATCCTTTGCTGTTCTTTGTCGTCTTTCGAGTGTCCTGGCCCAGCGCCAAGAAAAGCCGCTTTAGTCACATACGTAAGCTGTACTTGGCATCAACTAGACCTGCAGTGAAAGATGCCATTTCACTCGGCCTGTCAGCGTGGTGACGTAGTGTTACGCACCTCCGCTTTGTCTGAAGGAGGCGTCTGCGGGGAGGAAGCAGCACCGAGAAGTGACGAAATGTGGAGGAACCTGTTGCGGGAAGTACGGGGGAGATATAAATAAAAGAGGGACCATAAATAGTGAGATGAAGGCGGGAGAACATTGAAAGGAGGTCTGCAGTCATTCCTCTAAATATTGCCGGACAGTCAACCCTTGATAGCCTTGTAATTACGCACATCTAGCGACAGGAGAGACAAAAGGACATTCACGCTGCACGGCGGTATTTCAAATCATCAGACAACTGGATATTGTGACGTACACAAGAATGACAGGTTGATGAACGGCGTTTTTTTCTGGGGCCAACAAAAGAAGAGAGGCCAGCGTGGCCCTCACGTTGCGAAGCTCTGCCCATACTGGGCTTGCGTTATGCCCAATTTTAGCCTTGTTATCCGCGTTTTCTGCCGCACGCTCGCGGGGCCCATCCCGCGTCTAGCCAGCCTGCTAGGAGGCCAGTGGACGCGTGCTTCACATCACACATGTGAAGCACGCGAGAACGATTCCCACATCGCAGGGTGCATCCGAGTCTAAAATCACAAGAGGAATACCACAATAACATAACAAGAATTCTGTCGCACGGCGAAAAACTTTGTTGTGACAACAGAAGTCCTGTTGTTACGACAAAACCATCTGTTGTTAGAACAAACATTTCTCTCCTAACGGTAAAGTCAAGTTTCTCGACAATAGACATTCCTGTAGTCACAACACAACCGCCCTTAACCCTGCTCTTCACAATGGGCAATAAAATTCAAACCTTGTTCAACTACTGATGGAACACCAGGATCGCGAGAAGGCAGGAAGTCGGCACCATGGAACATCGAAATCAGGACAGGAATACCACACGCGACAGAACATCCTAATCACGAAAGGGCAAGAATACGACAAGATGATAGTACGACACTCGAATATGCGACAAACTGCAGAATTTTTTCGTCTCGTCTTTTTTGACTAGGATGAGTCAATATGACCTACTTCATGCCATTCTTTTGCACAGCGAAACTTGGCAACTGTGTGCACGCGCCTGCAGCTATAAGATGGGCTGCCGCAACCAATATTGCAACTTTTCATTGCAACTCGGGACAGTTTTATGCACGTTTTCACGATAGGCTGCTCCGAACATTGAAAGCGGTACGAAGCGTAGTCCTTGTTATCGATGATTAGAAAAACAATTCAGATATTCTACTCAATAATTCGGCAGATGGGTGCTATCCGCCCAAGCCTGGTCCAAAGTTTGCAGGTTGTGTGTAACAAGTGGTGCCTTGAGGACCAATGAACGTACATGGACTTCCTGTATGCTTTTAAGATTTCATCGCTCAATAACCATCTCTTTAAACCAGTTTTTAATAATACATCTACATCTCCTCTGTTTGTAAAACGTACGTCCGTTTGTTTGCCCGTTCTCACTTAGAGTGAGACAGGAAGCTTCGGGTTTCAACATCTTCTTTTTAGACATTTAGACATCTTCTTTTACTGACGTTTTACCACCCTGTCAGCTTTTACCTGTATATTGTGACTTGTCTTTTATAAAAAATTATAAAACAAGGGTACCACAAATTGCAATTTTGCAGCACTTCTTGTCCTTGAAGTATAAGCATCAATGTGCAGACTTTTACAGGGACGCATCAAAAACAGCAACCATGGTGTATTGCGCTGCTCAGGAGCCAAACTTTAATGCATGCAGAACCATGAGCCCATACACCACAATTTACTCCTTTCTGTGTGAGTATCGCCTTACTACCAACATTTCCGTGGTTTTTTTAGTGCTATATCGGAGTAAAGATTTACTACCATTAAAATGAAAGTTTTCTAGCGTAGCATTGGGAGTATATTATTTTCTCCCGCTAGAAGTTTTCAGGAGGCGCGTTCGGAGTACTGTTCACCTGCATTTGTAGTATTTTTGGTGTTCTTAGGAGTTTGACAGAAGCGGTGTAAGAAAATTTGTGACTACCTTTGGGGGTTATTATTATGCTTATAGCCCATGTTTTATTCTTCGGGTCTTCGAACATTTTAATGGCAAATGTGAAAGGTTGGTTTTCGGCGCAAAGACAGTTTATTGCATGGCAATTGCATATATACAAAAATGGTTCACAACACGTAATTATTTTATTTTATTTTTTATTTCCAGACACTGTTGGCAGATTGGGGCGTTACAGGGGTGGGGTAGAAAACTGACCTAACAACCGTCATGGCAAGCGTAAAGAAGAAATACATAACCGATACAAAATGAATACATCACTATACTACATTCTATAACTTACATGCTACATCACATACATCACAAAATACATTCAGAATATTACATCCTACAATGTACATGAGTCAAGTTACAGCAAATACATTCAAATTTACAACAGAACACAGGCGCACGCACGCAAAAAAAAAAACGATCACCGTTCACGACGATTGACTTTGAAAATATTTTGTAACATTGTGTTCAAAATTTTCTGCAGTTTGACAATCACGTATAGCATGCGGTAATACATTCCAGTCTTTTATTGTTCTAGGGAAAAACGAGTATGCATATGTGTTCACACGACATTGAGGGACTAGATATTTTCTGGGGTGGTCACTTCGTAGGCTCCGCACTTGATGGGGAATTAGGTACTGCTCTGCATCAAAGTTAAATGTGTTTTGGGAGAGCAAAAACAAGAATTTAAGTCCGGCTATGCGACGGCGGTCTAGAAGGGGTTGTAAATTTAGTTCTTGCAGCATCTGTGTTACAGAATCATTACGAGAACATTTTGAAAGAATAAATCTCGCCGCCCTTCTTTGTACGCGCTCTATGTTTTTAATTAATCCTTTTTGATGAGGGTCCCATATGATGCTTGCGTATTCCAGTGTAGGCCTTACTATTGTTAAGTACGCTGTTAACTTTACGGGGGCTGGAGCGAGTTTTATTTGCGACGTAAGAACCATAACGTTTTTTCAGCAGTAGAACAAATATTAGTGATATGTTGGGTCCAGTTCAGGTCTTCAGATATTGTCCCTCCTAAATATTTACATTTGTTAACGGTAGCTAACGCAGTGGAACTTAGTTGATACTAGAAATTTTTCACGTGATTTACCTTGTTTGTAACTCGCAAAACAACCGTTTTTTCTTTATTATTTGCATTTTCCATGTCTCTTACCATTTTTCAATAGACGACAACGCGTCGCTGAGCATTTTTTGATCACTATGGTTGCATATTTCTCGATAAAGTAAACCATCATCGGCGAATAGTCGAACGGTAATATTTTGATTAATGTCAGAACAAATATCGTTGATGTAAACGAGAAATAATACTGGTCCGAGGACGGACCATTAAGGGACTCCTGAAGTTACCAGTAAACGATCGGACCTGTAGCCGTTTATGTCCACATAGTGCGTCCTACATGTTAGATATGACCTGACCCATTCCACTACATTGTTGTTTATGCCAATCTGCTTCAATTTTTTAATTAATTCTTTATCAGGAACCCTATCGAAGGCCTTTGCGAAATCAAGGCATATTGCGTCAACCTGTTTTTCATTATGTATTGCTTTGGAAAAGTCTTGAAAGGTCTCAAGAAGCTGCGTTACGGTTGAAAGCTTTTGTAGGAAGCCGTGTTGGTTAGGATGTAGTCATTTTGTATTTTCTAGATACTGATATATAGCTTTGGATATAACATGTTCGAGGAGTTTGCAGCAGACGCAGGTTAAGGAGATTGGCCGGTAATTTTCGATATTCTGCTTGTCTCCGGTTTTGCGTACCGGGACCACTTTTGCTACAAGCCAGTCGTCCGAGACCCGTTTTTGGTGCAAGGAGGCGTTAAAGGTTATTTCCAAGTATCGGGCAACCCATTCAGCGTATCTACGCAAGAAAGCATTTGGAATTCCATCCGGACCAACAGATTTATGTTCTTTAATGTTTAGCAGGACCAATAGTATTCCTTCATAGCTAATTCGTACTTCTGGCATGCCAGATATGGGAGAGTGATGTGGCTGTAGTTGAAACACTACATTCGGAATCATTTGAAAAGACAGACTGGAAGAACTTATTATGGTGAGACGCAATTTTCGAACAGTCGGTTATGATTTCGTCGTCAACAATAATGCTGTATAATGCTGTATGGCTTTGAGGGGTTTTGTCAAGTGGCGCCAAAACTTTTGCGGGGAAGGCACAATGAAGTTTGTAAGTGTTGCCTCGTAATATTTCTGTTTTTCTTGCCTAAGCTTTGTACGCAACTGTGAAGATAAGTTTGATAACTTTTCACGATTTTTGAATTTCCTTTGCCTTCCTATTTTCCGCTTCAGACGAACAATCTCTCGCGTTATCCGGGGATAACGTCTATTTTTTTCTCTTTTTTCTTAAGGGTACGAATGAATTTACACAGTGCAAGATAATGGTTTTGAATCTTATTCACAAAGAATTGACGTCATCGTCAGGGCTCAGACTGTCTAGTTGAAACGACAAGTAATCAATGATGCTCATGTCGTCAGCTTTAGCAAAATTGGGGACATGCGCAATGCATTCTTTACCATTTGATGCAGGAACGTCGGTTTTAATTCGTACAAATACAAGTTGATGGTCCGATATGCCATCTTCTACTGCTACCTGATAATCTTCAAACCATCCATCAAGAAATACTAGGTCCAATCAAGACTGCGCTGTTCCCATTTTGAAGCAAAGCTTTCTACGTCTACCCCCAAGGGTTCTTTCGCGACCGTTGGTGTCACCAGAAAACTCCAGCGAACAAATAAAAGAATTTACTGGCACCGCCGGGAATCGAACCTGGAACTAACAGACTAACAAAGAGAGAGCCCGTTGTCTTACCGATTTAGCTACGAGCTTACGCGAAGACGGGGAAGACGGGGAAGACAGGTGGTCTGCTCTCCAAGGACATCAACGGGTTTATCCTCTGCGTTCTCCCTGAATGCCACGTAGAAGCGTCACGCGACCACTCACGCCCGTGTAGCGCCCCTGTGCGCACCTTGCTCATGTGCTAAGAGTTACAAAAATTAAAGGAGGCTCACACCAATGCATGGCATCTCACTTCTAGTACGCCAATGTGCTAAAGCCTGTGACCTCTAGTGTTGACGTAAAAAATCACAGCTCCTTGTCGTCCGCCATCACGCCAAACCAAGGAATACATTCAAATACTCCTTGATGGCCAGGCCATCACTCCAAGCCCCAGCATCAAGATCCTGGGCCTACATCTCGAGGCTAACACCAAGAGTGACGTCTCCTTGCAGCGCCTCAGAAACAGCATTAATCAAATCATACACATGATCAGGCGAGTTACCACCAAGAAGCGAGGCCTAGAGGAATCCGGTACCTTTCGATTAAGTGAAGTTTTTGTCCTCTCGAGAGTCACTTACGTACACCCCTGTCTTCTTATCGACAAGGAAGACATAGAGATGCTTCATATAATGATTAGAAAGGCGGTCGAGCAGGCCACTGGTCTTCTCATGAGTGCGTCCACACAGAGGCTGCTTAGCACGGGGCTCCACAACACGGTGGAAGAGCTAATAGAAGGCCATCTTTCTAACCAGAAGGTCAGATTCAGAACTGCGGTAGGTAACCGCATGCTTCGCCAGATTGGATGGGCAGCCCCTAATGTCACTCCGCTTGACGTACTCCCAAACTCTTGGAGACTAAAACTAAAGATGCTCCCTTTGCTTAGAAATATGAACCCCTCACATGAAGAGGGTCACCAAAAAGCACGGGCTCAAGCGCTAAACGCCACCCTCCGTGGGGATCATGCAGTTATCTACACAGACGCCTCTAATCATCGAGGGCAGCAATACGCCATCCTCGTGGCTACCTCGAGAACCAACCTCATTGCGTGTACCTCGCTTAGGACCCAAGAAATTACGGCAGCAGATGAGGCAGCCATCACCTTGGCTCTCACTCAACCAGGGGTTCGGAGGGTAGTCACCGATTCCCAGCAAGCCTACTGGAATTACCAGTCGGGTTGGGTGTCCTGACCTGCACTGCGCGGGCTAAAAAGCACTCCCCAAACGGTTCCATTCAGCTCATCTGGACACCCCCTCACGCTTCAATGGAGGCCAACAAATACGCCCACCCAACAAGCCTGCGCTTCTTCCCACAGCCTACGCGTCTTCACTTAATGTATCCGCATCGCTACGACGCCGAATGTAAATTCTGCTCAGAAGTAAATTCTGCCCACTCCGCCCCGTAATCGGGGTGTGCTACTTTAGCCCTGAGCACCATCCTCTCTTTCCGTCAACTACCCAACAAGAGCAATGGGAGATGCTGCTGTCCAGGCACTCTCTACCTACCCAGCTTCAGCGGGTGGACAGAACACAGGCTGCGCGGACTGCATATAGGCCCCCCAGAAGAAGGAGTCACTCCCCAGGGCTGCACTCTGGGCCGTTCAGAAATCTGAACAGAAGCATTTCTTCCTCTTCCTCCTCTTTCTCTGCCGCAAATCTCGAGGCCTCCGTCCGCGGCGCAGAGACGGAGAAGTCAGATCGTCTAACACCGGGTTGGAGCTTACGGTAATTTTATAAAAAAAAAGGTTCTACTCTTGTGCTACACCAATACAACTCAACCAAACACCATTCATGCATCATGCATTGATTTAACCTTACCAAGAATATCTATTTGAAGTTATAAATGGCGTGGTTACGTGCATTTCACTTCTCTCTGGTTTTACTATTTGTAAAGCGATGTGAGTGAATTTAAGGGACGCCGAATGGGTAATCGTTATGGGTGCCGTTTACAGCTTTGCTTTCAAACCACAGTCACGGGGTGGATTGACGCGATTTCTTTTGAGTGCTTTCCCGCACCAACTGTGTTAAATCGTTAGCGAAAGCAATGTCAAGCAGCACTTCGCAGTCAGCTCATTCCCGTGACTCTATGGTAAGTGAATTCCAATGAATCCCAGCCAAGTTAAAATCACCGGCAATTATTAACCGCTGGTTTCGCGTCTTCTGTTGTTCTACATAGTGTTTAATCGCCTCTAAATATTCTATCGATGCGTTAGGGGATCTGTAAATCGCTCCTATTACGACTAAATTGGTTCCTAATTTTACTTGGCACCAAGCGCTCTCGTGATTAGGGATACCATTCATGTTTACGAATTCGATATTTTCCTTTATTATGATTGCAACTCCTCCTCCTCTAGTTTCTCTGTCATTACGTATTATCTTAAAACCTGGAGGCAATAACTCGCAGTCTTGTATTTCTGGTCACAGCCACGTTTCGGTAACAATAACCACGCGAGGGTCGTAACTGGCTAGCACATGTTCTATATCACCGAATTTATTCGCGAAACTTCGAGCATTAAGGTTTATAAGTCGAAAATCTGTTTCCTGGATGACGGTTTTTCACTGGCCACTATATCTTGGTGTAGCCTTTGACGGCTCATCCTTGGTTTTCGGCAGTTGCCGTATCCTGATGCGGCTATTTTTAGAATAGTCCAACACGTAGACGTTGTTATCTACAGTAAGCCTGTCTCGGTTCAAGCGCAGGAGGGAGCCTTCATCTTTTTCTTTCAACGCATACTTCCAGAGCAGGTTGCGCTTATTCAGTGTCTCTTCTGAATAGTCGTCGCCAACCGAAATACCACTTCCTTTTAGTTTTCCGCAGCTATTGAAAACCTTTTCTTTTTCCTATACAGTAAAAGCGCGTTAATTCGACTCTCGTTAATTCGGAAAATTGGTTAATTCGGACACGTCATCTGGTCCCTGTAAATACACGCATCACTCTATGAGACAGGGCGCTCGTTATTTCGGACAGATTTGACCGCAAATCGGATAATTCGGCGACTTTCAGGCCGCTGGCGAGGCTCAAAAACGAAAAAAGAAGAATTCGGAACAAAAGTGAAGCTCAACCGCAGCATCGCCATGGACATCAATTATCGACTTGGCTTGACTTGAGACTGGTTGAACGTCTTTTCTTCGCGTGTAGGTTTGGCGATGCCATCGGTGCAATTTTGTGGCTTTGTTCCCGTTGGAGTGCAGCATCGCTGAACGCCGTTTTAACGTGGAACGATTCAGTGCGGCTCCTTTAGCTTTCTCCTGTGACCGCACTCTCCGGCGATGGAAACGCCGGCGACGCGGCCCAAGTACGAGGCCAAGGACTTGACCACCATAGTCGAAATTTTGCGTGCCCTGAAAAATGGGCTCTCTCGACAAGAAGTGATGAAGAAGTTCAATGTGAAAAGAAGGGCTCAGAAAAATTGTGTCGCAGAATTGTGTCTCAAAAAGTGTGTCTCAGGGCTCAGAAAAATTGTGTCCGCGTGAATTTCTGCTCGAAAGCAGACAAGCATACGCGATTACTTCGTAAAATTAAGGTATGTAGAAAAAAAACTTGCATTTATTGTGTTTATTTCGACCATTCGATAATACGGACATTCGGTTAATTCGGACATTTTTTCCGGTCCTTAGAAATCCGAATTAACGAGCTTTTACTTAATCATAAAGCTTCAGTATTACTGGCCGAGGCTTGAAGGGTTCTTCTGCAGATTTGTTGTGATGTGGCTTTCTGACTCTGTGCATCCGCTCTATCGTGTTTAAATTAACACCAAGCTTTTTCTTCAATACTTCTACAACTACCTTTTTTCAAGTTCTTCTGAAGTTTCATTTTCAGTCTCCGGTATACCAAACACCATGAAATTGTTTCGCCGCATTCTGTCCTCTAAAGCAACAAGTTTTTCCTGATGCTTTTCCAAAACTAAATTCAACCTTTCGGTTGTGTCTTTTAGTTCAGCAAGACTTGCCACTTGGTCCCTACAAAGCTGTACAATGTCTTCCAGGGCCTTAAGTCTGTCGCTAAGACCGCTTAGGTTGGCCTGAATTGCCTTTTGGGCATCACGCAACCCTTGTACAAGTACTTTATATCGGGTCCAGGGATCGTATCAACGTCACCCGACAACAGCAAACACAGTGATGCAAAAGCAGAAAACACTACCCGTGGGCACGGCAGCACTACGAGGAAGCGATTGTCGCTCTTGTAAGACGAGCATGAACTAACCTGTTGAAACAGAAGGAAGCTGTTTGAGCACATCGCCCATGCGTTGCAGCCGTGCCCACTGGATGTTGCCGGCGAGGGTGCTTGCTTTATACGGTCTCGCCACGGCGTTGTTCCACCTTGGTTCCTGGTGTCGAGGTTGTCGATGATAAACGGGTGAAGTTCCAATTCGGCAGAACGAACCGCAACAGCCGGGTCGCCCAGGCGCATGCTCCATGCGTTCCCATGGAAGGAAGCGCAGATGAGAATCACCTGTTGAAGCAGAAGGAAGTTGTTTGAGCACATCGCCCATGCGTTACCACCTCGCCCAATTAACAACACAATATCAAAACACTCATCAACAAAACACTTACATTGAGAATATATGGTATCAGGGTTAGAACTTCATCTACTACAACTCTCTTCAACGAAAACATTGGCAGCGTATCTGCTCCTTCCGTTGCAAATGTCGACAAAAGACGAGTCTTTATCGACTTTTGCCAAGTAAATGGCTCTATTCCCTTTCCAGCTCACCTCTTATGTTGTTCCTCTTGCGTCGCGCTCCTGCCAAGGTAAAGACGCCAAAGGTTTCATTAAATAATTTTAAATTTACCGCATTCCACTCCTATAGGCCGGGTGTCTCGGTGCCAACGCTGCCCTACGGCGGAGGCGCGCGTGAATTGAGGCAGGCTACTACAGCATTTATATAACCACGTTGCCCTACTCCACGTGCGTTCCAAGTACAACGTGGTGTCTATCTAGTGGAACCTTTTGTAACTGCTGCGGTTGATTTTTTAAAATGGCGCCAGAAGCTATAGTGGCGCGGGTGACAGCAGGCGACCGCGGAGTGAATTTTTTTGAGCAGTTGATGAGGTATTTAATTTCGCAAAAATCAAGCATGGAGAGATTTTTATAAAGGAACACTGCAAATGTCACCCCTGTATTAATTTGTTGTCTCATATTTGCGTAATGTCTTGTTCTTCTTCAACAATGCTGACAAGTATGAACATTACACCGGACTTAGAAGGGTAGATTTAGCTGTGACTATATAAGACTATTGCGCAGGCCTTGATTTACTTTATCCAGGTGGCTGAATCGAGTCACAGACAGACAGACAGACCGAAATGCAGACAGACCAAAATTTGTGGGTTTTGGTAGCCCAAAAAAGACTGTCGTCTTTAAAAAGATAATGTAAGCCAATGCAAACAATGCAGTAAGTTAGGCATTGATAGTTACGCTGTTCGCTCGCACTCGCTTCCCAAGCCACCGTCTCCTTGCATACTTACCACGAATCCATGGAAACACCAGATTACAAAGATAAAACAGCTCTTTAAGTCTGCAGCAATCAATACCGGAACATGTTGTACAGCTTTCCAGAAAAAATAAATAGCATTGTAATGACGCGAAATTTGTCACTCTGTGCTCCACTTTTCGTAATGCCCGAATTTTTAGTTAAAGCTATGAAAATTGTCCCTTTCGTTTGGACACCTCCGCCTACCAACTGGTCAGGACCACGGAGTTCAAGACAAAAGTTTGATCGATATGGAATGCGACCTTGTTGCAACCCTTGTTGAAGTAGGCACGGCGAACCGCACCTCGGTATGTAGCATCATAAGCCCTTCTTCTGCGTTTTGCAGATTCTATTCAGCCCTGCCGGATGGACCCAACAGCAAGATCACCGGTCAAGTAACACGTGTGATGTATATATCGACGCACACGGCAACCTCTTCACCGGCCCTCGTCATTCTGTGACGCCCTTCTTCTGCGTTTTGCATATTCTATTCAGCCCTGCCGGATGGACCCAACAGCAACATCACCGGTCAAGTAACACGTCTGATGCAGATATCGACGCACCACAACAACCTCTTCACTGGCCCTCGCATTCTGTGACGTTCCGTATGCGCAACCGTCTTCTACGTAAGGGTAGTCTTACCTACCCGTGTATAAAAGTCCGTCCACATCAGTTCATCTTCAGTGGGCACGCCAGACCAACCCTCGGCATGTGGCCTCATAAGCCCTTCTTCTGCCTTTTGCAGATTCTATTCAGTCCTCCCGGATGGACCCAAGAGCAAGATCATCGGGCAAGTAACACGTGTGATGCAGATATCAAAGCACCGCAACAACCTCTTGACTGGCCGTCGTCATTTTTTGACGTTCCATATGCGCAAACGTCTTCTATGCAAAGGGCGTCAACCTACCCATGTATAAATAGACCGTCCCCATACAATAATGCCCTATAGGCGTCTATTGAAAAATGTATGGTGAGCTATGGCCGCCTATGGGTCTCTATGGTCCCCCATAAAAAGGCATAAATTAGGCTCTAGCCAGCAATTGAAGTTTTTATAGATCCTGCACTAAAGACTGTAAACCTTACAATTCTCTTTAGACGATTATAGAACATCCTAGTGTGTTTAGTCTTAGAGTCACAGCTATTCAGGTTACTGTAGCCAGGTAAAGAAATATGTATGGCTTTAGTTCTATAGACCAGCCGCGGCAAGGCTCTTTTGGCTGGCTATAGACCATTGCTTAGATTTAAGTCTACAGACTTGAAACCATTCAGCTGTTTTTTGCCAGCTATTGGAAAAAATATGTCATCACGCTAAAGAGAGACACCCACAAAAGTTCTTTTGGCAGGTTATGGGCCGTTGTTTCGCTCTAAGTCTACGGACTTGAAATCATTCAGCTGTCTTCGCCAGCTATTGAAAAGAGGTCGTCCTAAAGCTATAGAGAGAAAGCCATAAAAGCTTATTTGGCTGGCCACGGCCCGTTGTTTAGCTCTAAGTCTACAAACTTGGAGCCATACGGCTGTCTTCTGCCAGCGATTGAAGAGAATTAGCTTTAAAGCTAAAGAGAGGCACCAATAAAAGCTTCTGTGGCTGGGTACAGGGCAATATATAACTTTGAACCTTTAGAAGTGTGATAATTAAGCAACATTTTGCCGGCATTAAAAAAGCGTTTGGCGCAAAACTTACAAGCCTGCATCCATACAGGCTTCTTTAGATAACTATATAGTAACATAAGGCTCGAAGTCTACAGCCGCTCATCGAAAAGTGTTAGCCTATAAAGTATATTTCGAGCAACCATTAAATCAAATTCTGCTGGTTTCAATATGACTTATGACGCGAAATTCAAATACTCATTATTTACCTAGGCTACATCTACAACACAGATTGTATAACGATGATGAGGTTGATCGGCCGGTTATATGAACATATTTGTTCAATAAGGTTAGGTACTTATTATAACAACAATACGGAAAAAGTACAATTAAAGGAAGCTGCTGATTAACGCTCAAATTCAGGTTGCAACTTTGGATACTGCGCGTCGGCAAAGCTTGCAAATGAACGTTCACCAAAAGACGTATAATTGCGGAGAATTCTTCTTCTGCGGCCCTTCGCTGCCGCGGTCAAGTGAAAAAGCGGGCTTCTCTAAAAACGGCCATCACAGCTTCGAAGCAGATTGGAAATAACTTTCGCGGCCCACGGTACACTCTCTCAGAAATATGGTGGAAGCTGCGAACAACTGCAATATTTCTCCCGCGGCGCCCACTTTCAGATCAGTCATTGAGAAAGGGGGAGAGCGACCCACGCCGGACCGAAGGAGGCGCGGTGAGGAAATTCTGGGAAGCTATGAAAAGGTAGAGGGGACACCCCTGCTTCCTGTCTTATTTTCTGATGTTTGTTTGGCATACTGGTTTTGGCGATGGGTACCGAAGGACACGGCCGTGCGGCCCGCGCTGTGTTAGTATTCCTGCGCGCAGCAATGCTAATGACAGACAATTTTCCCTGAGTGCTGAGAACAGATACAACTTTTTCGGATGACGAAAACAAAACGTTACGCGATCTTGTATTTACCAAAAAAAATAATTACCAGCGAACAAGTTAGAACAAGATCGAGAAATGGGCACGTATCTCCGAACTATTTGCTATCGGGATGGACCTGCTTATACCAGGATGTACTCAGTCAGCCACATTCCGTCTCCTTGCTCATGTGCGCGGGCATGGCACGTGTTGCCTGGTGCTGGGAATTTACGGCTCGACGGCAATGTGCTCGTGTACATGGTGTGACACCAAGCAAATCTGCCGCTTTTCAGTGCCGTAAATTTCGGTGTTTACGGTGACAGTGTTACGATTAATTCACCATCAACTTCAAGTCATGCGAAAATGGATACCTGCGATACTGTGACAGGAATTTCATCGTACGCAAAACTCCAGGGTGAGTGACCTTACGAACTGAAGAGACTATAGTGCGAGAAATGCAGGACTTTTTTTGGTGTTCACGAATACTTTTCTAAACTACCCTGGACCACATAAGCATTGCAACGTACACAGAAATGAAGATTTGGCCGCGGTGATGTGACAAAAATCATTATTTTTTCGCGAACTGAGAAAACTTACAAGGAACTAATTGAGTGAACTTGGAAAAACGTTTTTTTACCATTCCAATGTGTGCGACCGCCTTCATTGTTTTATTGAGAGTGCATTTTCATTTTAGCCACCGTACTTGCAGCTGTGTGCGTTGAGTACTGAGTGTAATGAACGACTTCTGAGTTCTCTCTTTTCTGTGGACTACCCAGCACCTGTAGGTATTTGTGTCTCGGCGGGCGTTCGCGGGGAATGTGCCACGTAGTGTGGCTGTCGAGCGAGTCACTTCAGCGTCAGCCAGAGTGTTGGAATGCGTCTGCTGTGTTTTTCGATCCGCGTATGTGAACAACTGTTTACTCGTGGTGAAGTAGCGTAGATAGTAGCCCTTTATCTAATGAATGGAATGAATAAACCCCTTGGTTTTGCTTTCCTTGAGTCCCTGTGTTTAAGCCTTTTGTGAATGAAAACTGGCGAAGTGTTTGCAATCGCTACCTCGAACTCCCCATATATCACGCAGCATATATAACAGAATGCAGCTAGGCACACAATCTAAGTGCCACAGGAGAAGTTCTAGAGATCTGCAAGGCTCTATGCCAGCATGGCAGCGTGCTAATAATTTCTCAGCGGTTGCTGCAGTCACTGTGTCTCAAGTAGTGGTGATTCTCATCAGGCTGCAGCCCATGCAAAAACATTGTATGGTCTGCTATTGAAAAACCTTCTTATGGTTGTCTTTAGCTATTTGGCCTAATTATTTTAAGACATTTCTATGGCTGTCTTTAGCCATTCCTATCGACATTCCTATGGGTCTCTTTAGATTCTTCTATAGCCATAGCGATATCGAAAGAATAGCTAAAGACAGCCATAGAACCGGCTATAGAAGAAGCTCAAGACACCCATAGGGACTTCAATACGAATATCTAAAGACAACCATAGAACCGCCTATTGAAGAAGCTAAAGACACCCACAGGAATGTCGATACGAATATCTAAAGACAACCACATTACCGGCTATAGAAGACGCTAAAGACACCCATAGGAATGTCGATACGAATAGCTAAAGACAACCATATAACCGGCCATAGAAGAAGCTAAAGACACCCTAGGAATGTCGATAAGAATAGCTAAACACAGCCGTAGAACCAGTTATAGAAGAAGCTAAAGACACCCACAGTAATGTCGATACGAATCGCTAAAGACAGCCGTAGAAAAGTCTAAAGATTATTCGGCCAAATAGCTAAAGACGACCATAAAAAGGATTTTCTATTGCCGACCATACAATATTTTTGTATGGGTCCACATCAGATCATTTTCAGTGGGTACGGCGGACCGAACACTGGCATGTGCCCTCACAAGACCTTCTTATGCGTTTTGCGGGTCAGTTGCTTTGATAGAACATTCAAAAGCCACTATTGTGGTATTGTGGTCCTGCCGTACCCCCACCATTGCTTTACTATTGCATATGATCCTTTTTGTGTCTTTAAACTGCTTGCGTGCGGCGATGTAGAATCAAACCCCGGCCCCACGGTAAGGAGTTATTGGATTAATTATTAGCTGCTCAGAATAAGTTGATCACTTAAGTAGCTGCATTAAGAAATGACCAAGCTAACATAGGAAAGCTTTTGAAGGAAATGAGTGAATAGTTCGCTGACATAAAACAGAGAGTTGCTCAAATCGAAACTTTGGAACTTGCAGTACAAAACCTCGAGGCTAAAATAACTGAATTAGAAGATAGCAGTAGGCGATCTAACCTCTTAATTTTTGGAATCAAAGAAAATCCTAACGAAACTGAAGCCACACTAAAGCAAACTGTCTTGGCGGAAACCTTTCAAAGCAAACTGGGTGGTACCAGTGATTGAATTGGCAGAATACATAGGCTGGGTAAACCCGGTAAGCAAAGGCTGGTCATTGTATTCTTTCAAGAATACAACAAAAAAGAAAATGTTATAAAAATGCGCACAAACTCAAAGGCAGAAATATTTCAGTTCAGCATGATTACTAGCAAACACACTACGAAAAAGAAAGCTGTTGTGGGAGAGTGCGAAAACCAAAAAAACTGCAAGAGAAAAAGGTTTCCCTCAGAAACGACAAGCTTCGCGTTAACGATACTGTCTACCCATGGGATGATACAAAAAACGCACGAGTTCAGTCAGCAACACAGAGTAGCTATAAAAACTCGAAACATTGGAACGTTTTGATATTACAAACCAACTGTACTAAGAATGACTCACCTGCGCCAAGTCTTGACAAAGGATTCCTCATGTTAAATGTCACTGCCCGCAGTATCGCAAATAAAGCATATCAGCTAGAATCAAATATTCTGGGCTACAAACCCCACGTGCTCATAAGAACATAATCTTCTCTGCGTGCTGAAATTGATGACCTTGACGTATTTCCACCATCTTACCAGGTGTTTCGTCGCGGATACACCTGCGAAAGGCGGCGGCGTCGCGGTTTTGGTAAAACAAATATACCAGCTGAGCTTGTCCGTCGGATTGACCATCACGAAAGCATCGTTTTGAAGCTTTCCTGCTGGGAGCGGCCTTTGTTACTCGGTGTAGTGTATTCCACACCGGACTCTGCTGCCAAATTTTTGAGTGACCTTCATGATCACATTAACACGCTTAACAGGAACAGTAAGATTATTATATCTGGTGATTTTAATCTTTCTAGTGTTAACTAGAATAATCCGCATCCTGCGTGTGCTTCACCTGCCAGAATTTATTCGACATTATGTTTAGTCATGACATGCTACAGATTGTCACTGATCCAACCCGACCTAATGTTACGTCATATTCTGTGCTTGATCTAATTTTTATTAGTCGCTCAATTGAACATTATGCTGCATCTGTTGAACCTGGTTTGTCTGACCACAAAATGGTGCTTTTTCTTGTAATCTGGGTGCTATGCGCCGTTTTTCAGTTTCTGAAAAGGTGTGCGTAAAGGAGCTCTCACGTGCAAGGGACGAAAGTGTGCTCGAATACCTCGACTTATGCCTTAGCGATTTCAATGGTACCAACGTCACATATATATAGAACTGATTGAAGAAAATATGTGCTCATTGCCTTCGTAACTTTATTCATAGCAAAGTAAAAAAACTGTCAAAAAACTGCCCTGGGGGACGTGTGACGTCCTACACGTTAAAAAGAAGGTTAAATAAATGAGGAGAGGACGCGCCCCCCATAAAGCCATCCCGGACGCGCCCCCCATAAAGCCACCAAACAGGCAAAACGTCGTTATTTCCAAATAACCCTTCCTAACTTTATTCGTAATGCCCTACAAAAACTGTGAGGCTTCCCAAGAGAAAAAAAGAAAGTGATCAACGAAATAAAGCATGGTGGCGTGCTTTTGACTGACAATCAAGTCATCGCTGATCATTTGAATGAATATTTTAATAGCGACTTTTCCAATGTACTGAAATCTGTACAGCGCCCCATTACGTAGCTGTCTTCGTCACAGAAATCTGATTTTATATCTCCGTATGGCCTTCTTTCCATGCTTCTGAACTTAAAGCTAAATCCTCGGCTGGGCCTAATGGCATACCAATATTTTTTGCACCATATGCTGAAATGATCTCCCAATATTTTGTTATTATTTTCTGCGCATCCGTTGCTTCGGCTCACTACCTCCAGACTGGCTTACAGCACGTATTGTGCCTCTGTTCAAAACAGGTGATGTTACAGCACTGCCTATCTATCGCTTCGTCTCGATAACTTCGTCCTCCGCCGCGAACCATGTACGGGTTTGTTTATTTATGGTTTGTTTACTGCTCGGCTCTGTTATCTCTGTCCCAAGCGAAGCGCGTCTTCCATTTTTTATTTTTATGCCACACGGGCTATCTCATTCAGATAAGCAGACTGTTTCAGATAAGCAGATCAAAGAATAATCTTCTTTGATCTACAATGTTCTGTATGTAAATCGATAATTCCAGAAAGCGACGGTTCAGACGCCGCGGCATTCGAATCGCCGCAGCTCGCCTGCACACGTCACTTTGTTGACTGCTGCTTCGCCACCTGTGTATTCTTGGAGATGTTAGGGGAGCACAAGGTCGCTCCAATAAACTTGTTTTCCTTCAAACCAACTGCGTCTTTGACTTCGTGGCAACTGGTAGAGGTGCGGGGTACATGTACCCTCAGCACTCGTCAAACCGACAAGCAAGCCCCACTCGTGCCAGCCGCCGACAGGAAGGTCTTCAGCCGGAGTTTCGACTGCTTCCACATAAAGTGAAGAAAGAAGACGTCGTGACCACCACCATGATCAACGCAGGCACCATGACCAGCGCTACCAATCCTGCCCTCGTTCTTCAAAAACCCAGGGAGTTCCCCATAATTCCATGGGTCACCTTCGGAGGATCCCGAAGACTGGCTGGAGCAAGTCGAACGGGTCCTGCTGTTTAACCTATGGGACGACGCGGAGACACTAAGGCAAGTGTTCTTCAACCTTGAATATTCAGCACGGATCTGGCTCGTGAACAATGAGAGCTCCCTAGAATCTGGGAACGAAGTCACGAAGGCAATTTTTAGCGACATTCACCACGATTCTGCGAAAAGAGCGGGCCGAAGTGTTGCTGTAGACGCGGACACAATAGCCTAACGAAGGGATTGTGGAGTTCGTCGAAGAGATGACGAGACTTTTCAGGCGTGCTGACCCTGTCATGGTGGAAGAAAAGAAGTTACGCTTCTTAGTGCTCGGTGAGAGGGAAGAACTGTTTGCTGGACTTGTCCGCAATCCCCCCAAACTCGTCGCCGAATTCAGTGGCCGAAGCCAGCACAATTGAAAAGGCCTTCGAAATGCGTGCTAAACAGTACGACCGCAACTTTGTGGGCACGGCCAATGCGAGCTACGTGGACAGCATGCGGATTCCGGCAAATAGCCTACGCGAGACAATCTGCGCAATAGTGAGGGAGGACCTGCGGAAACTTCTCCCAACTCCGCCGCAACCACAAATAGCTTCTCTTACCGGCGACATTAGAGAAGAAGTGCAGCAAGCGCTGGGAACTTCAACGACGCCAGAAGCCCCCCGCTAGCCGCAAGCGATGGCCTACGCGGCTGCTGTGTGTCGGCCTCTTTATTCCAATACACTTTCTTGGAAATTTATTGCAACTGTATTCCAAACAAAGTAAAAAAAACTCTCAAATTAACACGATGGGTTACGCGTGACGTCATACACCATAAAAGGAAGGTTAAAGAAAATGAGAAGACGCGGCCCGTATGAGGCCGTCCATGGGGCCCAAACTGCCCTAAACTAAACCCTCAAAGAGGCAAAACATCGTTATTTCCAAATAAACCGTCCTAACTTTATTTGTAATGCCCCACAAAAATTTTGAGGTTTCCTAAGGAAGGAAAAGAAAGTGATCAACCAAATGAAGCATGGTGGCGTGCTTTTCACTGATAAACAAGGCATTGCATGATCATTTCAATGAATATTTTTGTAGTGACTTTCCAATGTACCGAATTTTGTACACCGCCCCATTAGGTCGCTGTATTCTTCCCAGAAATCTGATTTGATATCTCCGCATGGCGTTCTTTCCATGCTTCTGAACTGAAAACTAAATCCTCGGCTGGGCCTCACGGCATACCACATATGTTTTGCAGCGTATGCTGGAATGATCTACCAATCTTTTGTTATTATTTTCCGTGCATCCATTGCTTCGACTACACTACCTCCAGACTGGCTTATGGCACGTGTTGTGCCTGTGTTAAAAAAAGGTGATGTTGCAGCAGTGCGTAACTATCACCCCGTCTCGATAACCTCGTCCTGCTTTAAATTACTTGAGCATAATTTAGCTACTTACATTACCAATTTCCTGAACATCAACGGTGTACTTCACCCCTGTCAACATGGTTTCCGGAAAGGCCTCTCTACCGCGACGCAGCAAACTACAGTTATCCACAACTTCGCAACTGTTCTTGATAAAGCATGCCACAGGACGCCATTTGTTAGACTTCAGCAAAGCATTTGGTTTCGTTAATCATGGCAAACTAATTCACAAGCTAGAAACAATAGGTAATCGATAGGTAACAGAAGCTAGGTAAACAATAGGAAACAATAGGTAATTTTTGATGAACTGGGTTTCTTCATATTTAACTAACCCCACTCAATTTGTTAGCATTGAATCGATAACTTCTATTCGTCTACCAGTAACTTCTGGTGTTACGCAGATAAGTGTGTTGGGGTATCTGTTGTTTCTAGTTGACACCAGTGATATTGCTGCCGTAGTAACAGACAAAGTTCAAATTAAAATGTTTGCAGATAATTGTGTGTTGTTTATTGATATTACTTTCAAAGGAGACCAACAGCAACTTAATTTTACCCTTCGTAATATTCAGTCATGGTGTGATAAGTGGGATATGAGGCTGAATGCGACAAAACTGTTCATGAAAATAACCAACAAACGTAAGACCCTGTCCTTTACGTATACTCTTCCATCTCGTCCTTTATTTGAAGTAAATGAATATAAATGTCTTGGGGTCACACTGACAAATACTCTCTCGTAGAATATATATGTATCGAACATATGTGCTTCAGCATTTCCGAAGCTTAGCCTTAGGTACCAGTTAAATGGTGCTCCGTCAGGTACTAAACTTCCAGCATATACTTCCATCATCAGACCCCGACTTGAATAGTCATAAACACAGTTTGTGACCCTCATACTAAACTAAATATTTATTCATTGGAAAGGATCCAGCGGAAAGCGATACGTTTTGGCACTTCTAAATATCGTAACAGCGACTCACCCACAAATGTAATGAAAGAACTTGGCATTCAATCCCTTGCAAAGCGGAGAAAAATTCTTAGACGGAAGGTTCTTTTTCAAGCTGGATTACAGGCAGCTTTCATTGGATCCTGAGCCATCCTTACAACCTTTGATGACACAACTAACAAGACATCGACATGAAAAATTGTTAACACCTTATAATGCCAGAACTAATTTTTTTTAAAAACTCCTTCTTTCCCCGTACGATAACGGATTGGAACAGCTTGCCTTTGTCATCACTGCAGTCTACTCATGGCATAGATCTAATTTATTGATTTGTGTAATGAACTGTTTTTACGTATTCTGGTTTCCCTGCATAGTTCTTTTTTATTTAACTAGCGGTTGTCTGATTTGTGCAGTGAATTGTTTTTATGTATTGTTGTTTCCATGTTTGATATTTTGTGGACAGCTTCCGTGGAACCATAGGCAGAGACCGCACCATAGACCACCACGAGTCGACGGTCAGCCAGTGTGTGCGCAATATGATCGCTGGTGACGTGTTCTCCTGACCCCACCTTTCTTTTCGATGTTTCGGCGGACATGGCTTAGCCATTATCTAACGCGCGTCTATTCGTCTGTAGCTGGAGTGTGCTCTTCAGTTACCGTCTGCTCGCAACACAATTTCAAAGTAGGCGTTGCAAGACCGTGCATCTAATTTATAGTCAACCCGGGGAAGGCGTTTCGTGTCGCCCATTGTTTTTTCGTGTGCTGAAAGCGTAACTGGTAGTAGTATAACGTATACGTATGTACCTGTACAGTCAACAGCGCCTATCTATTATCAGAGGTGATCTCAACATATTTTAACTGGTTTTGTTCACCGTCGCCGTCGTACGGAAGAAAGCAAAGTATGAAGCGAGACTGAAGGGGAGACTTGAGAAATAAAGTAGCCCCGTGACACCAGAGGGAGGGTAATGGAGAGTTGATGGGGGACAACAGAGAGGGGAGTGTCGGGAATAAACTCAAACAAAAAAACTGCACTGTCACCAAGCTTGGTCACCACGAACGGTGAAGAGCGACATGACGCGAACAAATCTGAAAAGTTGTCGTCGTTTCCGCTATTCCTCCCTTGCAACACTTGCGCACTCGGGGTACTGGCCGCAGTTGGAAGCTTTGAGTAGCCAATGTATTCAGGTCGCAAAATTCATCACACTGTGAATTTAAAAGTAAAAGTGGCGGAATAGTGGATGCCACGTGACACCTGAACGTGAGAGCAGTGGAGTAGGACAGGTGCACACCTGCCTCGTAGCGACCCCGCTTCAATAGAGAGGCAATGGCGTGTACCAGTCTCCTTGCTGACGCAGTTCTTACGAAATAAAAAAGAAGAAACTTACGCAAGCACGGCATAGCAGACAAGAAGCCAGTTGAAGTAATTCGTGGCAAAAGACAAAGAAATGGTAGCAAGGAAAAAGACGTAAATTCAATGTGTCAGTGAAGAAGTTGCTTATAAGCATCCCCAAGCTTTCGTGTTCAAAGCATAAAAGCACATATATGTGCCCCAAGAAAATTTTCTACCGAAAAGCAGAGAGAGGGTTTCGAAAGTGTAACACCAAAAAGCAAATATTTTGAATGTGGCGCGTTTCAATCACCCGCTTTATTTTTTTGCCAGTCGGCTTTAGGCACGTCATTGCATTATCGGCCACTGATGGCCGAAATGGACAGAAACTGCATCTTAGGATGAAAGCTTTTAAACAAAAAGCTCATATGAGCGAATTCAATAAAAATGATGAAACTTTCTTCTGAAATTGAATATAAAAAACAAAAGAGCGATAAAGTAAAGTGGGGCTTGCTTGCCCTCAGTTGAAACTCGTTCAACAGTGGAGCGAGAGAACGCACTGAAGAATGTGCTACGCCCTAGTCGCGCCTCCTTGGAGAACGCGGCCCTGGACCAATTACGTCACCTCAATAATCAGAAAATAGCATGAATCGCATTTTTAAAGCGCTGAAACCCGCCTCGAAATACTATCATCATGCTACATGGGAGCCGGTAGAGTTCGTGTCTACACAGTTCCGCTCATTCTCGGGCTTTTTGGAAAGACACCCCTGGTAGCACATTTTATAATTCTCAATAGTGTATAGCAAAACGACAACATTAGGGCTGTTTGAGCCAGAACACCTATACGTAACCGCATACACGGTGGAGGCAGTGTTCTCTCAATTAAAGATATATGTGTGGTCAATTTTTTGTGATAGAAAATTAGAAAAACGCGGGAACACGGTGTTGATATCTAAAATATAAAAAGTTAAAGCACCCGACCCTAGACCTCGAGGCTGCTGTCGAGGTCCGGAGAACGCGTTCTGCCAGGAAAATACATTGACTAGGGCTAACCTGCACTGTGTTTATCGTGGCAGGAGCTAAATGAGAGTGGACGGGTGTGATAGGTGTTCGAGGAAGAGAAGACTGGCGCATAATAGGCAGGGGCGGCCGAAGAAGATATCACCTTTCGACGGATTTCCAGCGATGTGAGCAGATGCGCGGACATTTCTTGCATATTTCGGAGGCGGGACGGATGCAGTAAAGCAGTTCTTTTCTCAAAGCTCCGGCTGATCGGTGCCGTGACGCGCAAGGCATGATGGTATGTGTAGCGTGGACATAACGGATCTCCTCAACTGGTTTGGGACTGCTGACGATACAGATTCAAGAGTATTGGGCACCCCCTATTGCCCGAATCTCCCATGCATTTGAGGCATTCATTGAAGCTGTTGGTTTTCTGACCATCAACAGAATAATTACTCTACAGTGATGTGTGATCTGAGAGTTTCATTTTACGAGAGTTGAATGGAAAAAGAAATGATGCACCTCTCCGTCTTACAACGGCGATGGTTGAACACAAAGCTTTTTCGTGAGGGTTTCCTGGTTTGATACAAAAACCTTGTGCAGGCTTCACCTGCGAAAGTATATTTATCGACACAAGGTACGCTTTACATGGAAAACTTCGCTTTCCTGCAGTGGGTTCTGAGGTGGATAACGGACGCCATCAGTGAGATATTGAAAGCTTCTATTCAAGCTTCGACCGTGTCGCAATGGCGCATCATATAAACGTCGGCTCCATAAAGCGTGGTACCCAGGCTTGATTCCGAGCACAGGAGTCTCTTTTTTTTCTTTCACTTGACACACGGTGGTGGTCATAGTCCAAGAAATTTGGCTTTCGTGCAATAGGTTTTAATGTGGTCAACAGACGCCATCAGTTACATGTAGAAAGTTCCGCTTTCATAATGGTGCCAGTGAGAGCAATAAAGACAAAGTGAACCATGAATGAAAGATCCTCAAAGCGCCCAAAGGAATTGAAGTCGCAAAAGGGAGTTATAAAATAAGTTAAAAGGAATGATGAAATAAGCGCGTTAACAAACTGAATTATCTAACACAAAGCCACTTTTTTGAACAACAAAACTTCTCCACAAATAGCAATCGAGAGCAATAGTGTAACGTGAATAAGGGAACAAAACATCGGGAACACACCAAGGCATAAGCTGCACGGCCGGCGCCTCGTAGCGGATACACAGAAAAAGAGCACATGAAACAAGACCTACCCAATGGAGCGCGTCAAAACCGCCGATGAAACAGTACAAAGTGAGGAAAAGAATGACTATGCCCCAAATCCACGGAAAATGTGAAGCACTGAACAGAAAAGAACGATACAATCTGCGTTCGAACAAAGTCAAGGCAAGCCGGGGCGCGATAAGTCGAATGACGAGCGTTCCATCCCAAAAAAATAAACAGCAGACAAAGATGAAGCCGCCGCGTCAAAGACACGCCAAAGGGCGAATAGCAGACGACGAGAATAAGGAGGTCCCCACATAACGGGAAAAGGGAAAGAAAGGGAGGCGTCGAGCTTTTCGGGGAGAAAAGGAGCGCGGGAGAGAATGAAATGAGGGAATGGCGGTCTTGAGGCATTATTAAGGTTTCAGATTACGCGCCGTAATCACTACAAAGTGGGGCGATGCAATGGACGACGACGAGAGCGAGTCGAAAGCCGGCTGTCCCGAAACAGCAGAAGTACGAGCGGCGTGCCTCTAGGCATGCCGTCGGTGTCGGGTTGCGTCGGGCCGTCAGCTTTAGGCGGGTGTAGGCCCGTCCGGCCACCCTTTGTGTATGCTGCTTCTCTCGATGCCTGACGGTCTTCCACCTTCCTCCTCACGGCCCTCTTCCATTCATCTTTCCGTTGCGTTTGCTGCATTTTGTCTCTTTCCGCGCTACATCTCGCTTTCTTTCAGTTTCCTGAGCTTCGCGAACAGGCTTTGCGGAAAAAGCCGTTTTGTATGTCACTTTGTCTTTCTTTTCGTTGTATTTTAAGATTACCATTATTTTTATTTCAAGTTATCCCAGTTTCGTGATTTTTGTATCCGTACAGTTCGCTGCGTACGGACTGCCACGTCAAAGCGGAATGACTTTCTCAACTTTATCTTTGAATTTCTAAGCTTTGCATTCATCACCATCATCACCAGTCTGTCTACTCCCGGTGGCAGATCAAAGGCCGTCTCCCATAGGTCTTCAATTATCCAGGTCCTGGGCTAATTACGACCAATTTAGCCCCGCAAACTTTCTCGGACCTCATCTGCCCACTAAATTTCTGCAGACTCCTTTGCCCCCTCCCCCCCACTTGCCTTCCCTAGGGATCCACTCTGTTACCCTTAATGACCAACGGTTATTTTGCCTTCGGCATTACATGGCCCTGCCCAAGCTCATTTCTTCTTAATTTCTGCTAATAGGTCCGTACTACGCGTTTGTTCCCTGAACCACTCCGCTCTCTTCGTGCCCCTTAACGTTACACCTATCATGTTTCATTCGCTTGCTCGCGGAGTCGTCCTCAATTTAAGTTAAACCCTTTTAGTGAACCTCGACGTTTCTGCCCCCAAGGTGAGTACCGGTAAGATACAGTTGTTATTCCTTTTCCTCTGCAAGGGCAGCGGTAGGCAGCCATTAATTATCTCCGAATGTCTGCCGAAAGCACTCCAACTTCGTTCTTATTCTTCTAATTATCTCTGCCTCATGGCAGGAATCTGGGGTAACTACGTGGCCCAAGTCGAAATATTCGCTTAGTACTTCCACTGCCTCGCCAGGTATTTTAAACCACTCCGCTCTCCGGAGTATTGCTTTCGTTTTCTGAATATTAATTTTCAGGCCCGCGATATACCCTTCTTGTCCAGTGCGGAAATTCAGCTGTGCAATTCGCCCGCCGCCTTACTTATTAAGGCAACGTTATCAGAAAATCTGAGGTTGTGGAGGTTTTCTCAATTAACCCTTACGCCCTCCTATTCCAAATCGCATGTTCTGCATACCTCTTGTAAACGATGGTGTGAATAACTTGGGAGAAGTTAGGGTCTCCTCGTCTGATGCCCTTCCTACTGGGTATTTTACTGCTCTATATGGAGGACTATGGTAAGCTGTGGACCTCTTGTAGATATCCTTATAGAATTCTTATGCAATCCTCGTCTACGCCATGATTCCGGCATGCTTGCATGAAGGCTGATGTTTCGACCGAGGAAATGCTTTCTCATAATCTCTAAAGGGAATATATAGGGGTTGAGTATACTACGCGCATTACTCTACAACCTGGTTGATCGTGTCAATGTGGTGTGTTGTTGCATAGCCTTCACTAAAACCCTGCTTGTTCTTAAGATGACTGAAGTCTGGAGGTGTCAGAGGTTCTGTTAGCGATACCCTAGTAAGTACCTTGGAAACGACTGACAGTAAGTTGATGGGCCTGTAATTTTTCAACTCCGTGACATCACCTTTCTCGTGGATTAGCTTGATGTTCGCGTTCTTCTCAAGATTCCGGTACACTCGCTGTCATTAGGCTGCGCGTATACAGTTCACCGCTTTTTCTAGTTCATTTCCCCTCTACCTTCAAGACGTCTGCTGTTATCTATGATCACCAGGTGCTTGGCCCCCTTGCATTTCTTTCAAAGCCTCTTTACTTCTTTCGTTGTTACTGGTTGGGATGTATACCTCCTATGAACTACTTGCGTGTTCGGTGTTATCCCAAATGTGGTGTATACTGTACAGATCTCTACAGAAGTTTTCGGCTACTATACCTAATTTATCCCTATTTGGGTGACATTGCCTTGCTTGTATTTAAATGCATATACCTGATTTTTCCCCCAGCCTGGTCGCCTCTTGACTGCTTTAAGGCTGCCTCCGTTCTTTACAGTATCTCAATCCTCTCCATATTGTACTTCCGTATGTCAGTCTGTCTTCCGCTTGTTATTAAACTTCGAAATCCCCTCTAGTTCTATTCTGTGAGCTGAGGTGGATATTGTCATGCATAGCCGTTCCCTAATTAAGTATTTCGTCTCCTGGGAACGTTTGCCAGTATCGTTTCTAGCGGTCTTTCCTTTAGCTTCCATTGCACACTCCATGATTATGCGCGTAATATTGTCTTTCGCTTCCAGTGTCGTAAAGTCTGTTTCCCTGATTTGAGCTGAATATCAGCTCTGCAGTGCGATTCTGAATTCTTCGACTTCCCGTAATACTCTTAGCTTGCTCGGCTTTTTTATTACTAGCTTGTTACGGTCCCTCCTCAAATATATCCAAATTTGAGATCTTATCATCCTGTGCTCACTACACCTCACCCTTCCGAGCCCTTCCAGATCCTGCACGATGCCAGGATCCCCGCATATTATGAAGTCTATTTTATTTTTATGCTCACACTTTTGCTCCTCCTCGTCCACATCCGGCTCTCCCGTTTGCAGAGGAAGGTATTCATGACGCGCAGACTATTCCGTTCTGCGAACTATACTAATATATCCCCTCTGTTATTCCTACAACCCGGACAATAGTTCCCAGCTGCCGTGTCTCCAGCCTTCTTTTTGACTACTGTAGCATTGGATTATCACATGGCTACGGTATACTGTGTCTTTACTTTAGCGATTGCCGATTCCACATCTTCATAGAAGCTTTCAACTAGCTGGCAGTCATGGCTGGATGTTGGCGCGTAGCCCTGTACCATTTTGAATTTGCTCTTTTTTAGCCTAATTACAAGACCGGCTACCCTTTTGTTAATGCTTTATTATTCGTCTGTGTTGTCAGCTTTGCTTTTATTGATAAGAAATACCAGTAACAATTCTTTTCTGTACACTAGACAATGGTTACATAGGACGTGTCCATTCGTCAGCACTGTAAAGGCTTCACCTGTTTTTCTAACTTCACTAGCCCTATTACAGCCCATTGATGCTCTCTATTCTTGAACAACTCCTCATGACTCGCCTCGCTAGATGAAGTTCTCGTGTTAAACGGTGCCAGGGTCAGGTTCCAATGGCGGCCTGTCCGGTCATGTTATTCTTCGTACCATCTGCTGAGTCACAGGTAGGACCAGCACCGTGGCCACTTGCTTCGCGAGCGCTGGTCAGTTGCTTCTTGCGCTCACGCGCTTCCAATTGCACGGGAGACGTTTCCTCCTAGTTAAAAGATACCTTGATTGAAACAACGCTTTTTCTTCACCCGCAATGCGGGGTCTTACCGATAGAATTGGCTATAGCTACGGTCCCCAGTCTTGCACTTGGTGCCTGCTATAGCATGGGGCCCCAGGGTCCTCCAGCTAAAAAAACATGAATAAAATACCTGACATATCAGCTTTTTAACACGAAAGTGTTTTAGTCATGGATACACCAAGATTTTGCTTACGTCATATTCGTCACGGAAGTGACGCCAGTACAACGAAGCAAGTACCCTGTAAAGGGTGCACCCCTGCACACAGGGTCTTCTTTGGCGGAAGCAGCATTTAGTACTAAAGAGTACGTTATACTTGGGATTTTTCGTTTTGGAGTTTTATATTTTATCACGAAATTGTTTTATGCCGCGGTACTCCAAGATTTCACTGATGTCATCTCTCTAACAGAAATGACGCCAGTACATATTTGCTGAAGCGGCCCGCCAGCAGGACGTCGGTCGCGAAACACTCCAGATAGCCGCCGAAGCACAAATCATGCTCGGATGCAGATTTCGCTGCACATTTCCCTTTCGTGTTTTACTGATTCCTAGGAAAGAAGAATGAACCGCAGCTTTTTCTTTTTATGTTACAGGTTTGCTATTCCCCTATGAAGGATGTCGTCGAAATTTTCAACCGTTGATTGCCAACTGAACAATTGGATTCGAATAGAAAGAGCGCGTGGCTGCGGTGGTGCTGCCTTCGCACATTTACCAACGTTGCTACTAAGACGTCAAGTCAAAGCAGGGCTCAACACTTCCCTTTGCCGACACTGCCGTCCCCCGCCGTCTCAACGGGTCCTGTGAGTCCCGCCACTAAACTTGAGCGCGGTGTAAAACGAATACGCTGGCAGAGCAGGGCGGCATAAGAGGACGCAGTGGGAATGACGGCGACGTAGTTGGTCGGCAAAAAAAAAAACAAATTACCATCACTTCCTAAAGAAATTTGAGAGAAGCACGAAGCTAAACGTGCGTCCAGCCGATCGTCAAGCCTTGAAAGGCACAAACCAGAAACAAAGAACAAACCCACGCGACGATTTTTCGCGCACTAAGTAAACGCATCCCCGAACTATCTAAATTTATACTGGTAGGTAGTTAATTAGAAAAAGGTAATATTGTAATTTTTCTTGATGATCATGCGCGTATTGTCTTATCTAATACTGGTAGTTTTCGCGACTTTCAAGTAACTGTTTTGGAACAATGGAATCCCGGTTTCAAGCCAGTGCCGTGTGTCCAGAGACAGTATAAGAGCTTTGCGGTCGACTAGCCAGTTCATGGGAAAATGCATGTGTTTTCTGGCAGGATGCCATCGGTCTCAATAAGAACGCTTTCGCTTTAAAAAGAGCGCCAGAGAGTCGATGCCGCTACCAAAGCTAGCTAACATGGCCACTGAGACGGTTAGACGACAAAGCAAGGCTAGCGCGTTGTCCGAGCTTCGTGTAAGAAACATCGTGCTCCAGGTAGGCTTCCAGCCGGAATGAGCCAGCTCCATTGGGCTAAGGCTTAAGTTCGCGAGGCCAAAGAAATGTGATTCTTACGCATTGTTAAATTAACCATGAAGATAAAATGAATCTGTTCCAGCTGAAGGAGATGCTGTTTGGTAACCGACTCAGTTCTAGTCCAGCAATGAAAGATGTTTTTAAAACTCGATGAAGCCCAAGAAATATTCAAAAACTTTCAAATTTCGCGCTACACTGATGTATATTGTTGGGAGAGACGTATTATGGACCGGCAGTAAAACATAATCATAAATGTTTTAACTGTATGTTAGCATTCAAGTTGCACCATGAACGTAACCACTGGCTCCACTGCAATTTCCCAGTCACGTCCTTGGCGGTGGCTAAGGTCGTCGCCTGCCAATAGCAGAGAGGAGATTCTGTGACGCCACAGAGAAATCTACGTAACGTGGATAGTTGAAAAGTGTACAAATGAGAAATTATTGTGTGTGAGGCTGCGTGTGCGCGTCCGTGCATGCTAGCATTATTGAGATACTCGTAGGACTCGAGCAGTATCCATCCTTTCATATATATATCCCGTACAGAAAAGACGGCCGAAGGGGGAAAATTAGCGACTGATGCAGAAAAAAAAAGAAGCCGACACTACGTTAGAACACGCATCCACCCATCATTCTTAACAACATACAAGAAAGCCACCTGCAGGCGGCGAGACAGAACACCACTTTTGGCGCAAAGAAAAGGTAAGTTTTCCTGGCTAGAACTCCACCTTCAAATCAGCATCCTGAATTTATAAGCACGACGGATGCGACTTCTATCCAGGCAAACGCGCAGCCGAAACCACTGCCGGCAAAAATTAAATAATCAAAAACATTTGCGGAGGCCTACTGGCAGCCGCATATGTAAACTGAGCGGGAAATCTGCAAATGCTATCCGAACAAACAACACTGGGCGGGGAGCTACCGGAAGAATGAAAGCCAAGGCTACTAATTTTAAAAGGAAAACCACCCGCAAGAGCAAATTTCGGTAACAAAAACAGAGAGTGTTTGCCGGTTAGGGGAGCAAGTATTCCGTATCATCTTTTTTAAACGCCGGCAATGATGCTCCCGCAGAGGGTCCACCGATCCCCCTCTGTGTGCACAGCAGGGTGCAGAGGCACAAAAAAAATTTAAAATGGAGGCAGATGAAAAACAACACTTCAAGGGCACCCTTCGGAATAGAGCCATATGTCGCGTTCCGCACTCCTGTTCGGCTGCCCACCGATCATTTTTCATGTCGACGGGCATGGACGTCTTTATAAGGGCTTTGCGTCCCACTCAGTATGTATTGTTTTATCGGAAGTACATTTTTTTTACAAACCGGACAGCCGGTTTGCCGTAACGAATGGTTCCCGAGGGACTCACTCTCCTACGCGAGCCCGTACCGTTGGCCGCTGTTGAGTTTGACATTGTGGGGGAGCGAAAGTCGTCCAATAAAACTGGATACTTTATTTGAAGTGGAAGACTCTTCCTCCTCAAAACTCGTGCGTTTGCAGATTCCAGTGACAATAGCACAAGGTATAGGAGGGTTGGTGTCGTCACTGAGCGTGGGTTTCGTAGGCGTGGTTGGAGAGGAACAGAGGTATGGAGAGGAACAGAGAGGAAACTACGCAATGTTTTTGTAGCAACTAAAGCTTGTCACAGCGCAGATATGCTGTAGAATGACTGGAAGACAACGTTGTACGAGACATCTACGTTTATCTCATCAGAAGTGAGACGCCATGCGCTTCCGTAAGTCAGGTATCTTTTCTTCGCCGCAGTAGCATTGTTGGCTGGCCAAGCGGGGCGTGTCCTCCTTGTCACACCCCCGAGATCGCTGCACCCGGTTCCATCTTCAGGCGGGGGTTGCGTCTGGCTTCTGCGTCGTTATTTCCGGTGGCGCTGATGGCGCTCTTCCGAGGGCGCTTGATGAGCGCTGCTTATAACTGCAGCTTCTACGGATGGCTAGATCGAACGAAGAATTGGTCTGTGAGCCCGCTCCCGCCGTCGCGTTAAAAAGCACTAGCGTCGAAGAAGCGTCCATAGCGTCAGCTGGCCTCGATCCCTGCAAAGCGTGTCCAGCGGTATTTCGTCCATTTGCATTTACCTTGGATAGCGCTCCTTCTCAGAAACATGAAAAGAATTAAAGATCAAAGCAAATCAAAACATTAAACACTGTCGATCAAGACAGTACCGTCCAGGTGGACAACAAAGGCGTTACACTCTTACCTATCAAGCAGGATTGCCGGGCGTGGCCTAATGCTAAAAGAAACAAACGGTTGCTCCGCTTCAGCGCACTATACATAATAATAATTATAATAATAATCATTATTATTATCATGAAACCTATTAAAACAGGGCGGGGTTAGAGAGACGGTAATAGTGCATGTGCAGGCATTGGCACCAACGCGCAAACACAGCATGGTTCGCGGCAACACTTAAACGTAAAACTTTGCACAAATATAAAAGGCATTGTGAAATAGTCAGTGCAGTGACGAAGTAAAGGATGTTATTATTATTCCCTGATATTCAACTCCTGCGAGTTAACTTCCGCGCCGCGAGAGGGCAAGGAAATTAAATAAACTGTGATGGCCATTGGCTAGTCAAGCAGCGAAGGTTGGCGGAGCCATTCTTGGTGCGAGGACTCTAGACTTATTACAATGCTCCCTCTTCACCTGTACATTATCATCATCCCTAGCTGACTCCCCAGTACTTCGGCCCCATCCACTGTAGATACGCATCATCATGGGGTGTGCCTGAGGGTTTCTCGCTCGAGCTTCCGAATAAACGGTAGCCCGAACATTGCCCTCTCCATTGAAACTCGTCCTCTCAAAACTTTCGAAAAGGTGCACGTTGACACCTAATCAAACACTGGCACAGCGTTGCAGTAACAGCTATCATTTCGTTGCCTAATTACAAGAACCCAGTACGAAAACAACAAAAAAAGAGGATGGCCTTCTGTCTTCCTCTGAGACTAAGGAGGAAAAGCGACATCATTGATGACTGGGAAAAAGTTTGTTTTTAGGCCGCAAGGACGCAGGTCTTCCTGGACTAAGGAGGTGCCCCACCCGGAGGTACACGCAACAACATTCAGTGCTCCATTAAACGTTTATTCCTTCTCCTACTTGTTTCATTTTCATTTTTTGTCTGCGCGGAAGGCAAATACGGTCTGAAAACTTCCAGGGAGGGGTACTTCTGACAGCTCTTCTGTTGAAGCTTTTCTTATTCCGCTGCGCCACAACTCCTCCGCAAGGAGGTCGCATTTCCTTCCGCTACAGTCATGAACCAAACAATCAATTGCCACCATTTCTCACCCCGCCAGCCACCGACGGTCGGGTGCATTAATAAACGCTACGTATATGGCTGTCTTCCTTCACAGAAATGCGCACAAAAAATCGGGGAAACCGAAAAAAATATAAAAAAACTTGCATACACGCAAATGAAAGCATAGCTGACGCCGGCGGGACGTCACTAAGCCCAAAGACAAACCGAAGAAGTTAATGTCCGTGTTTTGACACACGAAACTCCGGCGATAAGGACTGCGATCAGCGATCGTTCTCCCGCACGTGGTTGAGCGTCGGTTGAGGGTTTTGCCGCTAAACTGCATCCTCTAATCGGTGCACAGTATAATTTAGAGCGACCCTCCCCGCCGTCCAAACAGGCAGTGTTTGAGGGCCCCTCGGACGGAGAGATTAGGCAGCTTGGGGAACTCGAGTGTCCCTTTGGGAGCAGGGGCGTCATTTGATGCTTCGTGCCGCTGCCGTGACGTCAACAACCCGGCCAGGCACCGCGGTTTCCCGTTTATATATTTTCTTCCCAACGCAGCACGATGGAGATGTGGTCCGCCCAACAAAGCAGTTGCGGCACTGAGCGAAACGCGGCTGCAGCTCTCGGGAGATGCCGCAGTCAAGTTTCGCTTCAGCTTTGCTATTTCTGTCAGCCCAAAAAAATAAATAAATGGGCATTGCAGGGTGCCTTGAAAAGATACGAGCAGATCTCACGACAACGTAATCTGTAATATCATGTGTGTACACCTAAATAAATCTTGCTAACCTTACTTTTTACGCTGCCCTGTATTAAAAAATTCAGGGAAGCTTGCGCTCAGGACTTGAATGGCGAAGCTGCTGTAGGCGAGCATTGTCGGACACATTCTAAGTTACAGTATCGTTTTTTATTTGCATAGTTACGGTGCTAGTAATCGTAATAAGTGCTAGTAATAAGAGGTTGTCGTCTTCTCCGCGGCGAGGGATGGATGCCAGGTCATCCTCAGCATTGTGGACTTCCACCAGCTCAACTGGCGAATTTGAAATAAATTGCGCAAGGCTTGAACCATAGCGAAGCTACCGAATTTCTTTATACGTGAGCACTTACGGACACATCACGACGCATTTGTACAAGTTTGAAATTGTTTATTTACATTTTCCGTGGTTGCTTTGGACTGTGCTAGCAGAAGTCATCGATATCGCCGTGTTTCGTATGATAAGAATTGACGAGTGCTCCACATGTTCGTGGCGAAGCACCTTCGGGTTCGCGCGGCCGGCGTCTCATGTAGTCATAGTACTAAAACACCGGGACAATCGTTTTCAAATGCCTCGCATTAGAGCGCTTCGTGCTTCATAGACGTTTCATCTCCATGGGCAAACAAAGCAAGGCGCCAAGGTTTAAGACACCGAGCGCTCAGCATCGAAACCGCATTATACACTTCATCATAACTTCGAAACTACATCATACATCGTAACTGCTTCTCCTGAAACCGCATCCCACAGTTATGATGCGTCCTTCGCCCCTCCCCAGATTACACGTTAGTGGATATGGCCCGTTTTTCAGGGTATTGTTTTCCTGGAGCGGCGATTTTACGGCTTGTACAAAAGCGCCGTTGTTAAAGAAACAGCTGCAGCGATTACTGCCTGGTTGCTACGTTTGTCGTCTACAGAGGTATTGCTCACGATCGTGGGCGCAGTCTGTGCCAGAAGTAGTAGTCGTAGTAAACGTTTATAGGAGCAAAAGGGAAAGGGAAAATGATGATGGTGAAGCGTCCCTAGTCCAGGATGCCTCTTGACCGGGCCGATTCTGGCCCGAGAGACCAAGGCCCCATGGTGGGCCGTGTCCGGGCTGGTTGGCTCAGTCTCCCACTGCTCCGGGGTGGAGAAGGGAGGTGGGTTAGGGGAGTGGGGACGGGAGTATACGAGGTGGAATGTGGTGAGCTGGGGTTTCGCAGTGTTGGCATTGACGGGGGTAGATAGTGGGTGCGATCTGGTGGAGGATGACGTGATTGTAAAACGTACCGGTCTGAAGGCGACGATATAGATCATGGCTGGCTGGTTGGTCAGAGAGTGGTGTGTAGGGGGCAGACCCGGAGGGTAAGGGTGTGTTGGGACAGAATGGCATTGTACGTATTATCAATAGGAATTTGGAGGAGGTCGTGGCCGTTCGTTCGGGGTGATGGGTTCAGTTGACCTCCGGGGGATGAATGCCCGGAAGTGCAGAGCTCGGGCAGCGGCGTAGGCCGCTTCATTCCCCGGAAAGGCCGGAAGCCGCTTCATTCCCCGGAACGCACTTCACCATGCATCCACTAATCACGCGATCATTTTCGGAGACCCAGCAGATATGTGCCGTGACTGAGAAGACTGCAGTTCACGCTCCGCACAAATTTCGCATTCGGGAGAGTAGCAATCGTCACTTTCTTTTCAGCTAAAAGAATCTTTGGCTTAAGAAAAACTCCGGCGAGCGCAATTTCGTTCCACGCAGGCCTAAATGAGTGGGCGAACCCAGAAACTGACGGGCCAGGACGGGGCCATCCCATCGTCGGACCTAACATCAAGGCGCAGCTCATCAGCCGCACCCCGGTGGCGGCGGCAGCAGCGTCCTCTGGAGACCTCCACGGCTGCCGCCAGTAGGCGGCGTTGTTGGACGCGTTGAGCGTGGACCACTACAGCGCGGATTTCATCGACGGTTCTTATCCACCCTCTAGCCGTATACTTACCGCCTTTAATGTTGAGTAATACCCACTTTCCACTTTCAAGTGAAAATTTCTCTCCGTCGCCTGAGCGGCCGATCATGGATGCTGCCCTGCAGAGGTCCTTCTGTAGGGGGGCTTCCCCGGAGGTACCTCGGCCTCGCGGGAAAGCACGACGGCGGGTGGCGTTGTGCGCTGCTGACGCTTGGACTCCACTGCTTGATACTCTTTCTTTATTGTCTCGATCATTTGAAGTGTGAAAGAGAGGTAACGCGGTCGGGTTGGTGCATAATGCTAAATGGAAAAACAGCAATAAAGACAGAAAAAAAGGCTAGACGCATGCAGGGCTGCGTGTGTCTAGTCGTCCTTTTGTCCTGTCGTTAGCGCTGCTTGCCCGCTTAATCTAGAATTTTTATTAGATGTTTGCTATAAAATGGTGTCGCTTATAATTGGGACAAAGCATAGAGTTTCTTAGTAAATATACTGGAAAGGGAACTGAACCTGAGAATCCATGCCGTCGGGGGGGGGGGGGGGTTGTGCGAAGAACCCTGCTTCTGTGCTGGGCTTGGCATGACAATTCGGATTCTTAATCGGTTTTTGGGATTTGATTTCTTCACTATGCAGTAACACGTATACGAGATACTGTGGTAGCCATGAGCCGTGGAAACTGCGTGTTCTGTGAAAGAGCAGGCAGTGCTTGATTGTATCTGACGTTCGTCATGCTGGAGTCGAAGTAATGTATGACTGGGCGCGTAATATGCCGCCGCGAAAGTTTTAGCCGGCAAAAAAAAAAACCAGACGTACTTCGGCTAAGACAAGATACGACAGATATGGCCCCCTGTGTCCGTCCTATCTTGTCTTCGTCCACTACTGTTTAACGCCTCGTTTTCTATTTTACTTCATGTATGTATCAACTTCTTCAGCAAAAACTTCTGTTTAACTGGGCACGCTCAAAACATTTCCAAGATTTTTGAACAACTTAATATTTGAAATAATGCTAAAATGTTAAAATAAGAGTCTCTAATGACTTTTGCTCAAAATATTGCCATTGCTGTTAACTACCAGCTTGGCCTGCGCATATTAGGCACAACCATTCCACGAAAAATACGTTTTACTTCGTCTCCTTTGCATTAAAAAAGCCCGTTTTATTTTCTACTTCTATAAAACACACCATTCCTTGGTTTTTGTGGCACTGTGTTCGAATCTACGTCCAATAAAACGTTTACAATAAATCCAACGACAAAACTCAGGCGAGTGCATGGTATAATGGCGGCCCATGACAACGCAGACCGCCTTAATATTGTGACGGGGGTTTTGGATGGTCGCGTCCGACTGCCGTTCACTAATTTTGGCTATACACCGCTGGTTATCCCAAAGGGAACGTCGCTAGCTACACTACGTACCATTTCACAGTGCGAGGTGAATGCATTAGCCGATGTCACTGGCCTAGACTGTCAGCGCGAGGCCAACCCCACTTCACCTCTGCCGCTCGATCTCGAACCCATGATAGCCTCTGATCTGCCAACTGTACACGCAAGGCAACTTCGTGATCTATTGTCATCGTTTAGAGACATTTTTGACCTTGACGATCGCCCTCTGGGGCAGGCCACTGCTGTTCAGCATCGCATCCACACAGGGGATGCCAATCCCGTACGCAGACGGCCTTACCGGGTGTCCATGATTGAACGCCAAACCATTCAAGCGGAAGTGGACAAGATGCTTCGCAAAGACATTATTGAGCCTTCCACTAGTCCATGGGCATCCCCCGTTATCCTGGTCAAGAAGAAGGATGGTACATGGCGCTTTTGCGTCGACTATCGTCACCTCAACAAGGTTACTACTAAAGACGTGTACCCACTTCCCCGCATTGACGACGCGTTGGATTGCCTCCACGGGACCAAGTACTTTTCTTCCATTGATCTCCGAACTGGATATTGGCAGATTGCCGTTGATGAGCTCGATCGCGAAAAAACAGCTTTCGTAACGCCGGATGGTCTTTATCAATTCAAAGTAATGCCCTTCGGCTTATGTAACGCGCCAGCCACGTTCGAGAGGATGATGGACTCCCTGCTCCATGGCTTTAAATGGTCTACTTGTCTCTGTTACCTTGATGACGTCATTGTTTTCTCGCCCACATTTGAAAGCCATCTGGAACGACTTGCAGCGATCCTTGACGTTTTCCGACGAGCAGGACTACAGCTGAATTCCAAGAAGTGCCGCTTCGGGCGACGCGAGATCACAGTACTCGGCCATCTAGTTGACGCCACTGGAGTCCGCCCCGACCCTGAAAAGGTTCGGGCTGTCAGAGAGTTCCCTCAACCTCGCTCGCCCAAAGACGTCCGAAGCTTCGTAGGCTTGTGCTCATACTTTCGCCGCTTCATTATAAATTTTGCGACTATCGCCCAGCCACTCACTGATCTCCTGCGCAAGAACGCTACCTTCTCGTGGGGCCCAGAACAAACGAAAGCCTTCCAAACGCTTACAAATGTACTCACTGCTTCTCCCATTCTGGGACATTTCGACCCGTCGGCACCCACTGAAGTCCGTACAGATGCGAGTGGACACGGCATTGCGCTGTTTTAGCGCAACGACAAGCAAACGGCGACCGAGTCATTGCTTACGCCAGCCGTCTTCTCTCGTCGTCAGAGCGGAACTACGCTATCACGGAGCGCGAATGTCTTGCTCTTGTATGGGCCGTAGGAAAATTCCGTCCCTACCTCTACGGGAGGCAGTTCACAGTTGTCACCTGACCACCACGCCCTTTGCTGGCTCTCCTCCTTAAAGGACCCCACGGGCCGCTTGGGGCGTTGGGCTTTGACCTTACAAGAATACTGCTTGACTGTATCCTACAAATCTGGTCGTACACATCAAGATGCGGACTGCTTGTCCCGGCATCCCGTCGATCCACCTGGTTCCTCTGCCCAGGACTCCGACGCCTGTGTCCTGGCTATTTCTGATTTGATTCATATTGAGGATGAACAGCGTCGTGACAACAGCTTACGAGCGATCATAGACAATCTGCGCTCATCGGCACACGATCCTTCGCTGCAGGCATACGTAGTACAAGATGGGGTGCTTTACCGCCGCAACTTTCACCCTGACGGCCCTGCTTTGCTCCTGGTTGTTCCGCAACACCTTCGAAGGTCCGTGCTCCATCAACTGCACGATGCACCTACTGCAGGCCATCTAGTTCTGACACGCACCTATGACCGCGTCAGGCGGCGCTTTTTCTGGCTTGGCCTATATAGGTCGGTAAGACGCTACGTCAGTGCTTGTGACGCCTGCCATTGACGGAAAAGGTTAACAACGGCACCGGCTGGTCCTTTACAGTCCCTCGACGTGCGGAGCTAACCGTTCTACCGTGTAGGGATGGATCTCCTTGGTCCCTTCCCTTTCTCAACCTCCGGGAACAAGTGGATTGCCGTGGCCACGGACTATGCTACCCGTTTTGCTATTACCAGGGCGCTACGTACAAGTTGTGCGACTGATGTCGCCGACTTCCTCCTTCACGACGTCATTTTACACCACGGCGCTCCACGTCAACTTCTCACCGACCGGGGACGATACTTTTTATCCAAAGTGGTCGCTGATCTCCTTCGTTTGAGTTCCACGACACACAAGCTCACCACTTCTTACCATCCCCAAACCAATGGACTTACGGAACGTTTTAACCGCACCCTTACGGACATGCTGTCTATGTATGTCTCCGCGGATCACAAAGATTGGGACTTGACGTTGCCGTATGGGACTTTTGCGTATAACGCCTCGCGCCACGATACGGCTGGTTTTTCACCCTTTTATCTCCTCTATGGACGTGAGCCTTGTTTGCCGCTTGACACCTTGATGCCCTCATCGATCACTCCACCGGCTGAATATGCATTCGAAGCTATTTCTCGAGCAGCTCTAGCCCGTGAGGTTGCCCGCGCCCGCCTTTGGGCCTCGCAGGTGTCGCAGAAAACACGTTATGACCTTAAGCACCGTAACGTCTATTATCCTCCTGGAACGCTCGTATTGTTACGGTCGCCTTCTCGCCACGTGGGCCTCTCTGAGAAGCTTCTTTCGCCATATCATGGCCCTTACAAGGTCCTCCGGCAGGTCACCGATGTGACGTATGAGATCAGTCCTGTTGCAGCGTCCACATCGTCTTCCACGCCGAAGACCGACATCGTGCATGTACTGCGGCTGAAGCCCTACAATTCTCCCAGCTTGGACGCAACACCTTAGTCAGCACCGAGTCGGTGCTTTCCCGGCCGGGGGGCTATGTGACGGGGATGTTCGGCTATGTACTGAGCCGACGGTTATGCGTCAGTGTCTGTCTACTGAAAGCTCAGCAGCTAGAAGAGGAAAGTCGACGACGATCGCTCTCGACTTGGTTCGTGCGTGAATCTGGACACTCTGCTCTGGCTTTCCCCTTGTAAATACCTTTGGTGAATACAATACCTTCCCCGTAACAATATGAACCGCCTAAGGTCCCTGAAATTACTAAGGTAGCGCCATCTTTAGATCTCGCCGCCTTTCGCCCTCGCCCGCGCTGCTTTCCCCCTTCGTTTTCTGCCATTTTCTTTTTCGCCGGCGAACGCCGCGCGCCATTGGCCAACGGCCAGTGACGTAGTACCTCGTCCCCGTGTTGTTTGTTTTTTCTTCTCTTCGCCGCCACTGTCCATTTAAATTCGACATTTTAGGCTCAGCTGCCTCGGAGCAGGCCTTATCGAAGCCGCCAGTGTATAACAACCGATAACAACCGAAGAGTCAGCTGCTCGTTTCAAACAAGTGTCGCGTCGGCGTCACATTATGTAGCTTCGCGATGCCGAGTTGTGCCTTCGGCTGCTCGAATAAGGTCAGTGCAGTCACGGCCAGCTCGGCTGCACCAAGCTGTAAGCCCACACATGAATCAATGTTAGCTGTACAGCATAAAAAGCATTCACAATTGCGCTTGTTATCGCGCTTCTGGCCTTGGAATACGGTAGTTATTATAGTACTGGGCACTACAGCTAATTGTAAGCTGAGCGCATTCTTTAACTGCGCGTTCTTTTGTGCCAACCTTTTCCAGATATGCCCGACAGGGCCTTACTCGAAGTAATTGTGAACGCCAATCGCACGAACATGGCTATGCCACGGACGCACTGCCAAAAGTACAGCCGTCATGGGCGAGGCCAACGAGGAGACGCGAGAACTTTGACCCTGACAGCAGCCTATAACGACGTGAAGGTGGCATATATTTTGCAACAGCATCAAAGCACCGGAAAGTGCACGGAATAAAGGTGGCATGAATGCCAGTAGCTAATGCGGGACGCATACTGAGCGCTGCCTAATGATCTACAACTAACGCAAAAAACGCGAACTCAAAAAAGCAAGCGCAGTGCTCGAACTGTGCCGAACCAAGGTCACCGCGAACCATGCGCAAGCCCTCTGTGCAGCGCTTGCACGACCACAACTTAATCACGCAAACGCAAGAACGGAATTACTGTAACAGAGCAATTTGAAACGTCCACGTTCGATCCTTTCGCGTTCACGAACTATCCTGAGCATGCCGCACACGTAAACAAACACCGCGCTGTCCGTATGCGCCAGCGGCATCCATCCCGCAAATGTCCCCTTCTACACAAAAATATACAACAAAACAGCCTCACTTAATGCGTGTTGGTAAAACGGGGCTCTAGAAATACTATTAATGCTACCAAAGAGCGATTGCGGCGCGAAAACAAGAGCAAACTCCACGAAAAACTGCAGCGAGCGGCCCGAAGCGTTGCGAAGGCGTCTGCTATGAGGAAGCCAACAAAACTGGCGGCCCCGCCACGGAGTTAAAGGGACCGCGGCCCCGCGGGTGAGGGGAGAGAAAAAAGAAGAGGGCAGCGGAGAAGGAGGGAGCAGTTGGCGCTACCTTAGTAATTTTAGGGACCTTAGAACCGCCTAGATGCTAGCGCCATATTGCTGTCTAGCGTACATAGTAACAAATTCTGTGAAACAAAGCAGCCTTTGAAAACGACATTTTAGTGTCCTCACTGATGACGTAGTACCCCAAAACGCCCAGCAGGAAAGCCAACTTTCTGGGATGATGATGATGAATGATTTTGGGTGAAAGAAAGAAAAAAAAAACGCTTCCAGTGGCCGGAATCGAACCCGCGTTATGAAGCCGGCGTATATCCGATTGCTCCATTTATACATGATCGAAAGCAAACACCAAGCTGCAGGCACCAATGCGCGCCGTACACCGCAAACCCAAGTGTTCGTCGTACGAAGTGCACACCTTAGAGTTGTTGTGCGTATTCTAGATAAGGTGTGGGTACTCCAGAGTAGCGCATACTGGCAGTGTGAGGTTGGCCAAACAAAGAACCCTTCATGAGGAAGCTTCGCGCTCAACCAATCGTCGTCGTTAGATGGAAGGGTGTATGATTTTTTATGGACCAAACTTGTAATTTGTGACTTCATGCACCCCTTAACTTTAAGTCTTCATATATCGAAGCGTGTTTGCCTGCGTGGGTGTGAGCGCGTGTTTATGGACATTTGCTCACGCATCACCTACTCTGGCTTCCAGGCTACGAGACATACCCGCGTCCGGGTCTGAGCATTTCTGGCTGGCCTTGCGTGCCATTCAGAGCCAAATTTCTCGCAAACAAATCTATAATAATAAATTAATAATACTCTAATTACTAATATTCTTCTTCTTCTTCTTCTTCACCTTCTTCTTCTTCTTCTTCTTCCTATTATTATTATTATTATTATTGTATTCTTCTTCTTATTATTATTCTTATTATTGATATTACTACTATTACTTCTACTACTACAACAATAACCACAACAAGCGGATGGTTTCAGATAAGCAACACAACTAATATATTAACCCACGCTTTAAGTGTCCCAAAAATTAAGCTTGAGTAAACAGACCGCTCAAATACCGGCCCTGTCCCGTAACTGATGACGTTGTGAATTGAAACGTTTTTCTGTATTTTTCTGTATTTCTTATTTTTGCGAAAACAACTTTTTTTCCATGCAAGAATTCAGCTGAGTGAGTTACCACCGAAGTCTAGTTTTGTTTACAAATAACAATGTTCTGTAGTGTAGAGACACCATACTGTTCCGCGCCGTTATTCAACTTAGCTTTGTTTTTGACCACTTTTGCACCTGGCTCGTTTTTGTTACGATAGGTAAAATCGTTTTGTACTCCTATGTTCACGTGTACTTTCATAACTTCCAATCTTTTACCATACAATTCTCACTGCTATAAAATGAATATGCATTACACACAAGCAGAAGTAGCTTGTTCGGCTAGCTTACGAGCCCTGTCTAACTTGCGTTTGCTTTTGCCGGTCTAAGCCAATCGCAAAGCTGGGCATTTGACATCATAGATTTTGTTTCCGGAAATGAACTAGTGAGTAGCATTTCTATTCCCTTTTTGCCTAATTATGTAGCTTATTTGAGCATAGTTTACATTAAAATTGGTGTCCGTATGATTATGAGGCAAAGTTTGGAATGAACTAAGCTTGCGTTTTGTCTGCATGGCGTCTTGGGGATATACAGCACAACCTGGCCTCCCTCTGAAAATGCCAAGAATGTTGCGATGCTCCCGAGTCGATAACGTTTCGCTAGCATTCGCTAATATTTCAGATTACATGATATCGCCAGGTCGTTAGGAGCCAGCTGGAAAATTATATTCCATGTTCTCCCGGAGTTGAAAAAGTGCTTGAACATAGCGCAGCACTGTTCAACGAGCAACATGGCGCAAAAGAAGAGATGAGACCAAGACAGCGCTTGTTTGTACTCTTCGTCTCGTCCCTCGTCTTTTTCGTGCTGTGTTGCTCATAAATTACCAACTAGCCGGAACCCTCACACTAATCAACGTTTAAATTTAGTTTTTCTTGTGAACTGCATCTGGATACCATTGTAAAAACAGGCAGGGCCTGGCAACAGGTTCGCTGCGGAAATCCATCAGGACCAGCTGGACAGCCTAATTGGTATGAAAATTTCCCGACAGATACACACACAATATATTCTAATATTTATTGCGAAAGCAGCGCGCAGGTAGCCTTTAATCTCATAACAACTTCCAAGAAGAAACAGGAGAGATACAAATGCAAAAAAACCACTCGGAACAGCTGTGTGGGACACCAAGGAAAGCACATTCTAGGTGCACACGAACATTCGCTGTACAAACGAGCAGCAGCGTGCGTTTCACGAGTGCCTACTCAAAAACAAAAGAAGAAACGCCGCAGCCGCGACTGCAAACACCTCTCTTTTCCTTTTCGGGAGATTTCAAAATGGTGACAGTTTATTGGAGAAAAAAAAAGTTCCTTGTTCAATGTTCAGCAATCCCCTCCCCCCTCCCTATGATAAAATGTTGAGGCAAAACCCGCCAAATCACGTGAAGCTCCTTTAAGCAAGGTAGGCCTAAAAGGAGCTCACACAAGATTTAACGTCGTCACAGCAGGCAGTTCACCTAACTCGGCACCAACACCACATTTCAGCAGCTAGTACTTAAAAGCTGTGCAAATATCAATATTCAGGTCCCGAAAAAGAACAACTTGCTGTAAACACACTGAAACTCAATGATGTGAGTTGTACAAAAAAGAGCTCTCAGCTCATACGCACACAAAGATTGTTTTATAAGACCATTCGCGTTGGTAATTATACCTCTTCTACGATAATACATTAGTTGAAATGCCACAAACTTAATTAAATAGCGCAGAACTTCCCTCCACTTCAACTCAGAATGTGCGCCCCAAGGGAGGTTCAAAAAACTTGCAGAAAAACATTTAAAAAACTATAAAAACCGCACTAGAGTTCTTAGGACTTGAGGGCTCGAAGTAAAATGAGCTTGCTGAAAGAAAAAGAACACTGAACGAGTCAAACGTTCCGTAAAAACGAACAAAACAAAAAAAAGGAAATGCCATATATGTGCGAGAAAAGGTGCGAAATAAAATATTCTGAACTTTCATTTCACGCTTGTCCCAGCCTCTCTCCTTTTCCAATTCCACTTATTTTATGGTTATTTTGTGCTGGTGCGGTTGGGAGATTTAACAGTACGGAACATTTGTTTGTGCTGAAAACGATAGAAAACTTATACGTCAGATAACTGGCATAATTACAGCTCGTTCCGTCAGTTCGGCGACTGTCACACCCTTGTAAAAGTGTAGTTTTAAAATTTTAGTGGATTTTTTAGGGATGTCGTTTGCCTCCAATCCTTCGCTTGTGCTTTGCAAATTGCCCAGCAGAAAAGAAGTAACAGTTAGTTTGTTCAACCCCGAGGTTCAGACAACGCAATAGCCTTGCCATAAAGGGGTCACAGCATAGCAACCAGCCATACTGTGAGCGTAAAAAATAAGCTGTATGCTTAGGAAAAAAACAACTGCTTCCCGAGATTATGTTGCCACGCTGCAATGACGTGTGCAAAAACATACTTAGTGTTTCCTGCAGTACATGATCTGCGACCTACACGCTTTGGGGATCAGAAAAGTTCCATTAATGCAGTCAAAACCATAATAACAAGCAGTCACATGCCTCTATAGTGCGACAGCCACCAGACAGCCCCAAATAGCTAGTTTATCTCGTAGCTGGTGTGATGTCAAAAGTGTGCAATAGGTATTTACAAAATCAATTTTTTAATGACACGGATACCAACACTTTCTATAACACTAGATAGAAGCAAGCAAACCCAAAAACTGTCACCCCAATCGGTGTTGTTGTTGCCATATAGTGAGATCGACTGAAATATCTTAATTACGCAAGGTCCAACCCTTTAGTTGCCAGTTCAAGATCTCTTTTGTACAGCTGCATATTCATTTCTGTCTTTGCACCTCCTGAACTCTGGAGGACTTTCCTTCGTTGCTGCCGGTCTAAGGGCAATTTTACACTAACCCCCTTCCCCAATAACTTCCCCCTTACATAACCAGAGAAGTGCACAGTGAGGGAAAGAGAATAGTAGGATAAAAATGCAGCTCCAGACCATTGGTCCTTTCCTAGTCCTATAGGAAATGCGACAGCGGATTCTTCTTCTTTGTGCGAGGCCTCGTGCGTCTTGTCAACAGCAAAGCAGTGGTAACAGTGGGCGCTTGTTCTGCGCTACCAAATTAGCACCTCCCTGAATGTGAAATAACGGAGCAAAAAGCACAATAAATCACCAACATGTGCATGAAGAGTGAACCCTTTTGCTTGCCCGAATTTGCAAAAGTTTGACGCTGAGCCTAACTACTATCGCAAGCCTTCTGTTGGTGCAAGGTCTGCAAGTGCACAAGTTGTACGCATCTCTCTTTCGACCACCATTGCGGTGAGTGTCTCACAAGTCAGACCACCATTGTCTCGTTGCCAGAATGACTGCAGAATTCAGCACGTGCCATCTTCCGAACGAAAACGTTTGTTTCAGCATCTGCTCAACAACAATCTCGCTTCTGTTTCACCAATCGAGCTTGCAAAAGATACCATAAAAAATCAGAACTTGCAAACAAAACGATAAAAAGGATGGTAAAAAGGTACGTTGACGGTATTAAAAAAAACCAACAAGAACTAAGACACTCCCGGAGACTTTTTCTCCCTGCTTCAGCCACTGCATGGCAGTTTCAGCTCGTCCGCGCCACACGAGAGCGAAAGGAGAAGGCCAAAAAGAAAAACAGAGAAAGACCGAGAGAAGAAGGATAATATCAGGGTTAGAGGATGTCGTACTGCCCGGCCAGTAAGCATAAGAACGCGGGGGTGCCGGTCCTCGCGGAAGTCGTAGGGCGCTGACGCGGCTCCCGGATCCTCGGTCTATGTACGGTACCCGCACACCGACCCCCAATTGGCGCGTCAGCGAGATCACGTGTATGTGGTCGCTCGGCTTGTACATCGGCTCCACCTCCTGCGTACAACCACAGCAGACAACGGAGGGGATGGAAAAGAAAAGGGTGTCGGTGTGTAGGGCACTCTTCAGTTCCACGATAGGAAACAAAAGACAGACAATTTTAGTACGGTGCAAAACGTCAAAATTAAGTGTGCGGTTTGGAGAAAATACAGGGAAGCTTGCCCTCACAAGCAAGAATTGAATCACGGAGATGTCGTAGGTGACATTTGTCGGACACATAGTTAAGTTTCGGTATCATTGTTTATTTGCATAGTGGCGGTGCTAGTAATGGTGGTCATAGGCTCGAAGAGATTGTCGAATTTTTTTGCGGCGAGTGGTGGATGCAAAGTCATCCTGAGCATTTAGATTTCCACCAGCTGTTCGTCATCGATTCGAGGCAACGGTGGCGGGATCTGCAAGTCGTCTCGGGAGGGATTGGCACGCTAGTAGCCAAGTCCCCCCTTTTCCATAATGGCTTCTGGAGAATGCGGTTGCCAGGGTGAGATTTCCTAAGCAAGGTGTTTTTTTCACATTTGCATTAACTAGCGCTGGAGCCTTTTTGTCATGCGCAGTTGCGCTAGACACGAAGCTCCGAGTTTTTTTCACTAAAGCCACTGCGCGAGTCAACGTCTCTGCAGTCCTCTGCGAGGCACGCGCTCACGAATGCTCACCATTTCCGTGGTATTTCTTTCTGCAGTACCGACCTTACGGTTTGAGCAACAGCTCAGGTGTTTAACAAACGTCTCGAGATGCCACGCCCCAGTTCTAAAGTGACCTGAAAGGAAACAAGCAACATTTTTGTCAGGAAAAAAATACTGTTCTTGCAGAAATTTGAGCACTGCTGGAGCTTGAAACAGCGCATTCACACTGAAACCTGTGGTTTTCCCTCTTAGGCTGCCGATGCCAATTTTCTTTCTTTATTACCGTTTATATGAAACTAAAAACAAGACTACAGTGATTTCATAAGGATAAAAACATTAACCGCCTTGATCCAAGTTTAAAATTTCTTCAGCTGAACAAGGTCATCAAGCAGTGGTAACCATTCAGGCGGTTCGCTTAGCGCCCTGTATGGCTCACGTATGTTGACCATACACTCAATAAATACTCTCTGGCGGGCTGCTCATTGAGATCGGCATGCCTGTAAGCCATCCTTCCGCGCCACAAGCTGTGCATACTGATCAACATAAACATGTCGTGTGGCTTGCCTTCTGTATCACCTACAGATAGAAAACGGATCCTGAATAGATGTATGGGCAGGTCATCTTTCACAGTACGCTGCAGGATGTCCCAGTGAATTCTCACGTCTAAGCAATCCAGAGAGATGTGATCAATAGTTTCTGGCTTAGAGAATATGCGACAGTTAATGTTCCAAGATATGTCTACCCTTTCTCTCGGAGTGATGGCTTTACAGGAAGTGTGCCAGTGTGGAGCTAAGAAAACAAACTTTTAACGGACGCGCGCACAGGCATTCTATTTACCCTCTTAAGCACATCACCTTCCCTTCCCACTACATACATTGCGTGACGTGAATTGGTAGCATAACGTCAATGAGGTCCTTATACAACTTTCTGCGTGTTACATTGCTCAGGAACTCTATCGAAAAGCGCACTCTCAATATTTCGAATACCTACTCAACTTCACGCATGGACCACAGAGGACTTGCTTGTTCACCACCACTAAGCGGATACATTGGATTGGATTGGAAAAAACTTTTTACTGTGCCGGCGGTTTAAATTCAGGTATATAACCACGAAGGCGCACTTCAGTGACAGTACGTGAAAAGGGATTATTCGGGTCCATAAAAAAACCTGAATACAGTCTGCTTCACAAACGGGTGGCAGAGCCCCAAGCCCCACAATGCATTTTTTGGGCAGATGGTAGATATAACAAAATGTGTCTTCGAACTGAATGAGTTACTGTATTTACTCGCGTAATCCTCTCTCCCCTAATGCGAGCTGCCAAAACTTAGATATTTTGTTTCGTCGCATAATAATTGCACCCCCCAAATTTCAACGGCGAAAGTCGTCTGTTCAGGAAACCATGATGATGCACACGCTCGCACCCATGGAGGAATGCTCGCACCCCTCCGTTTGACTTGACGGAGCGCGCGGTGTACAAAGCCGCGCCCGGCACATGGCAGCCAAGCGCCATCTCGAACGTCGCTCACACTGTCGCTGGGCTGGTTTCGCGTGCGTTCCACTAGGCGGCGTTCGCGCAGCATTCGGTCGTCCCTTCAATGGAAGACCAGCAGTAGAGAGCTCCCTTTTTAGATTTCGCGAAGTTTTTCGTCGCTTTGTTCTCTGCTGGTCTCCGTGCCGCCGCTTCGCCATGGAGCGGTACGCCAGTTATACAGCCGCTGTCAAGGTTAAACGTATCGAATGCGGTATAAAAGCGGGGCAACCGCGCCGTAAGCACGACCTTCGCCGTCTACACGTTCAGTGTGCGTTATTGGAGACGGCCGCACAAGGAACTCAAGGCGACTAACAGGAACCGCAAATTTAAAGAAGCTGCGCACTGAGCTAGCTTTAATTCCAGGCAACCTAACTTCCACGCCCCAGCCTTTGAACGCGTCTTTGCACAAGCCGTTTGAAGATAACGTTCGAAGGCTGTTCGCACAGTACGCCGGCCGTCACGATAGAAGTCGGTCGATAGAGATGCTGTGCAGCTGGATATCGGAGTCGTGGAGAATGCTTGCCGCATACTTCGTCGGCAAGAGCTTCCAGAAGACGGGAACATTGAATTCCCTGGATGTCACTGAGGATCACTCGATGTGGGATGAAGACAGGGCCCCTGAAGCCGGCGTACAATCCGGATGTGACGACGTCGCGACGGTCACCGATGTTAGGAGCACTGACTCGGACGTGTCTCATTTTGGTATCCAACCACCGAACGCGGGATGGTGAAGGTGGGAGGCGGCTGGCCGCAATAAAGTTTTGTGCTTCGTCCGTATGTCAACCCCGTACTTTCATTACGACGGGAAGTTCTGCTTGGAAATGGCGTGGTTATATATAACACCTATTCAAATCTTATTTAAGGTTGTTTTTACCGCTAGAATTTTTTGCCCTGCATAATTATCGCTCTTCCTAACTTCACACTGATTTTTGCAAGAAACGTTGCGAGGATTACGCGAAGTAAATAGGGTAGATGGTGGCACTAAATGCGTTTAAAAAGTGCCCAGTTTGTGCTCACGAGGAAATAAGATCGCCTTCTTAGGGGGTGCACAATTATGAGAAAATTTAGAGCATTAAGTGAAAATACAACCTTTATCGGGCTTTCAGTTGAATAGCACAGATTGCGACATTTAAGCGGAGTTTCGCAGTATTCTGAATTCCAAAAACGCCAAAACGAAGTTGTTATAATAAGCTTGAATGCATTAAAGCAAGCTTGTTTAAAACGAGAACGTTTCAAACATTGCTTCGCATTTTCACACAAAATATAATTTTTAGAATGAGCAATAGACTAGGCCCTGGGTGCACCAGTTGCAGTGGTTTACTCCTCTAACTACAACAGGCTTTACCGCAACACAGTGGCAGTATACGGCCAAGGGGTAATGGGAAGGCCATTAAGGAAAGAGCCTGCCTCATATCTTCTTCGCTTTTGACCACCCTGCACTATCGTTTCTCTTTTCAAAGCTGCCCCTGAACATAGGGGTAAGGATCTTGAGGAGGTTTCGTTAAATTTACGTTAATTACGTTCAGGTTTGGGTGTATGAAGTTGATGTTTAAAAAAATTTTTTTTCACGTCCATATTGGGAGGTAACCTTTCCAATCCTGATAAATTTTCACTTTTTGCCTTTTCTCCTGCACACTTTCCTGGGGAAAAGTAGTCATTGTACTGCACCCAACTCTTCATTGTCGGGCGTTCCAAGCATGAATAGAATTACGGAGCCCTAAGCTTACGCAGTCTTCAGGTGAAGCTTTGTGTAGTATTGGCTGACAAATAGTCTTCACTAGACATGGCATCAGGTTAAGCACTAGGATGGCAACTGTGCAAAAATGTTGCCCTGGAGCAGGATTTAGGGAGCACTGAGTACATTTTACTTAGTGTCAGTCGTGGCGCCCTGGTGGTGGTGGTGGTCAAGAAGCAGGCCGGCGTGCTCTGCACCCAGCTCCCTGTTCTTCGGCGTCCTTATTCAGGTCCAGGGGAACGAGGAACGACGAAGAAGGGTAACAGCAGCTGTCCCCGCACGAGTCCGTGTCCGTTCTGCTGCTGCTCATTGCTGAATGGAATCATGACGGCCGGATCCGAAAGTCAAGCCGAGACGAGCCAACGGCAAGTGGCAACGCCGAATTGTTGCGGCTATGTTTCGCGTGCTTCCCACCATATTGTGGTGGACAAAAGATCTAGGATGACTAGAGTTTCGTTAGTGTCAGAATGGAAATTCGGGTGGCTACTGGATCTTTCCTTGTAAATGTGCTCGTGTCCCGAAAAACAGACCGTTATCGCGCAACTATCCATGAATTTTTATGGCCGATAATAGTTTCTTTTTGGGGGGTTAAATTGCAGAACTGCCGGGTCTTGTTACTCTGCGTATTCTTGCTCTTCGTGATTAAGAAAATGCCGAAGCTCGACAAAGGCACAACTACCTAAACAGGTTTACCATCTACGCCGGTGTACATGGGCTAAAGCTGACACAGACACTAACGTTCATTCCTTGGATCACACGGTCCCTCTGCGAACGGCTGGTGTGCACGATAACGATGGTGACTGCAATGCCCGCAGCTCTAGGAGGAATCTTAGCACTCTCCGGGCCATGCACGCAATGCAGTGGGACGTTTTCAGCCACCACTACGAAGCACTTCGTTGAGATGTATGAACGACTGAGACTTAGTTGGGTCGCACCACGGGGCACTGACAGCGCACTTCAGCTTAGAATGACCATGGCACGCAGCACTGTAATGTACCCACACCTTACTTACATACTTGAGCGCACTACATGCGGAAATGAATTATAAAAATCTTTTACTAGTGACAGTGGCTACAAACCTAAGGACAGGCTGCCAATATCTCACTGAAAATCCTCCACGACTCAGTGGAATTTTCTTAGCTGCGTTGCACAACACCTTCACAGGGAATACAAGCTTCAGCAAAGTCGCTTGGTCACCAGCACTTCTGGTTTTATCATGCTAACATCCCTGCCAAATTCCCTGCATACAGCGAAGCTTAAGAAACAAAGCACCACTGCGGCGTTTGTGACAAGCTACCGGAAGAATGTCACGGAGCTGAAACGACGCGAGCGTGAGCGAGAGTCCTCCCCGTCGACGCCGGACTAGCGACAGTGTTGGCAACGCCGACACATCCTCAACGCCGATCCCACGGGCGTTGGGCGAAGTTCCGAGGTAATATCCGGAGTTGGTGCAGACGCGAAACCTCGTGCTTGTCTGAGAACGACTACTTGCTTGCCTCGAACGTTCTAGCGCGATGAAATAACGCGCGGGGAACATGCCCAAATGTACGGCCAAAGACCGAAAGAGAGAGAAAAAAAGTAAAGCGAGGGAAGGGGATCCACATCGCCCGTTGGGATTGGTGACCAGGGGCGAAGCCTAATTGAGTAGGGAGGAGCGTCAGCTGAGCGGTCGACCAGTCGCAGGGCGGAGAAAGGGAGCACAGTAAGGGGGAGGGTTCACGTCGCGTGATGGGAGAGATGAAATACCTAAGCGGGTTATACCTCGGAAGGTGCGGTACCCATACGCCGGTTGTATTACGGCCTTCTTCTTTTGAAAAAGAGCGGCTGAAAAAAGACGTGCGTTGTCGACGGCAGCGGGCCGTGTGGGGAGACGGAGAGGGGAGGGAGCGAAAATTAAAAAAAAATGAAGTTCTAGGGCGCAGCGTATGTGTGAACCGGTTTTGTTCGTTTTGGGGTGCGTGCTCGTCTCTGCCCAGGTTTTTAAATGAGCTACCCATTGCTTAACGTTTTTCCGCTACGCGGTGCTGTGGGGGCACCGTTTTCACGTTGCGGTTTTCCGGTTATTGGTAGCGACTCCAAGGGCCCTTTTCTCGGTTGTTTAACGAAGTGTTTGCGTAGAAATAAACAGATAAACTTTGGATCCTTCCGTGTCTGTTAGATGTATCTCTAAACAGCGTGTTCTGTGTGACATTATGCCTGCTTTACATTAACCGCGCTCGCGCAAACCCCCGACCCTGGTTTCGGGCTTTGACCTTAACTTCAAGCCGCATGCCTTGCAAGGTAGTTTTTGTACATCGCAGAAAATCTCACTGTAATCTTTTATTTGAAACCTTTTCTTTTCAAGTGAACTAGATACCATTGTTTAAACAAATCCTCCTACATTCCACTCTGTAAACGTGAATGACGTGCGAAGATTTTAACTAACCACGCAGAGGTGACGTAAAATTGAGGCGAAGATTATGACAACATTACATTTCACTTCAGCATGGACGTTGGTAATACCTAAGAAAGAGAGACACTTTAATGGAGCCTACTGATCTGTGAAATGCTGCCTATTGAAAACTAACCCGCTGAAAATGTATATACGCGACTTACAAGGATGAGAAGCAATATCTTTTATCTTGCACATATTATAGTCGTGATAGTATCGTGAAATGGAGGGCGTCTGACAAGTACGGAATTGCAAATCGGACAATGTCTTCTACCTTTCAGATAATACAAAGCTCATGTTTCACCTATGCCTATGGCTAACCTCATTAGCACTAACGCTACGTAAGTGGCGGATCCCGATTGGCTCTTCGTAGGTGTAGATTTATTATATCACGAGAATAAAGTACGGTGGCAACTGACACACTTCCTTTCTGCAATCTAATTAATGCTATTAGGTTTCTTCCCATCCGATCCGAGACCAAGAGCCGACGAGAAGCGTTGATACAGAAGCGTTTGCACCGCCAAATGCGAACGGCTGCACCCTGACGCCGAAAACCCGTATTTATCCGCCGAACACAGAAGACACCGGAGTTTGCCAAGGTTCCCCTTCTCGCCCTTTCTCCTCAAGGCCCAGCGTCAAGCTTTCTGTCAATGTAGGTGGTTTGGGGGAAAAAGGGGTCCGAGCGAGGAACCCTTTGCAATGCGAGCATGTTGTGTACTAGCGCAAAATCAAATCGCGATACTGATCTCCCGCCTTAATTCATGCCCAGTGAAGCAGACGACGACTACGAATAGAGGTTCAGACGACTGAGGCTTCGAGGGGTTCCGCTGCAACAGGGTTGCCGCCGCCGCTTTTGTGCCGCTTTCAATGGCTTCTCCCTGTGTGTATGCCGCGAAGGGGGAACACAAACGGACCCCTTCTTTACAGCGAAAGGGTTTCGGGGCCGATTGTTTTTGTGTTTGTACCACTCTGAGTGCGTGTAACTGTCCCTCCCGAAAGCGCGCTCTATCCCCGTCGCTTCCGCGTGTGCGACTGCTTCTCTTCGCTATTCGCACGCGAATGGGCAATGTAGTTGACGCGCGTGCTTGTCTACACGTTCAGCGGTGTATATGGCCGCGAAAGCGCCACCACTGGAGAGGCTGGCGCTGCGATTATTTTGACGTCCCCGTTCCTACCTTGGGGCGTAGTTGGCCTGCAGCCCGTGACATTTCGGTTAGTACGCACTTTATGAGCGTTTTTCCGGGTTAATTTTCGGCGTTTGATTATAATTCTCAGTGCGTGAAGCGTAGTTTCACCTGAAGGGACGTTTATAACCGTTGCTACCGCGAGAAAGTTGAGCATGGTGGTGCATGCGGACGTATGCGACCGAACCCGGTGTAAGCGTAAGCTGCGGCTCATTTTGGCGATCAATATTGTTGGCTACGAAAATCGCCCAACTGGAATTCTCGGTTTTGCTTCCCGTTCGAAAGAAATCTATAAAGCATTAAATTATGAAGCGTTTACTGGACGCAGTAACGCTCCGCACCCATGCCCGTCGTTTCAGCCCGCACCGCCAACGAAGCGGTTTGAACCGATGGTGGTCGCGGCCACAACAGTTTGTAGCTGTTTTTTTTTTTTTTAAATCCCAGTGATCCCGAAAAAGAAGTTCCACATTCACGATAGTAGGTGTTAGCGAGGTGGAAAATTGTGCTAGGTAGTGTCATCAGTGGTTATTTCCAGAGCGTTGCTCCAGTATCTGCCACGATCTACGCCGACCGGCGGGCCGGCGGAAGCTCGTCCCAGCACCGTCCCTAAAACAGCGCCCAGCGAGCATGTATTTCTGGACATTGCTGCTGTACCAACTGCGAATCGTATAAAATACTCGGCCTAGTCATCCAATCCAACCGCCGAAACACATCCGTCCTACACAACCTTTCCACCAATGTAAAGAAGATCATACGCCTCCTGAAGCGCGTAACAGCTAGGGGCCACGGCCCCAGCAGTTACGCGGGCATCCATGCATTTTATGCTGAGCTGCATTACCTGCTCAATCCCATATCTGTCCTTCTCTACCACGGAGGTCACCAAAGTAGACGGATTCACTTCTCTCCCCTCTGCCTACAGTGTGGCGCTAAATCCAGACTGCAACACCAAATGTGGGCGTGCCCCTCTGACCCCCACCCAACCATACCCTCCCCTGACTACTAGACGAAAGGCCTGGGCCACTCCGACGAAGGCTCCATGCGCCCCCTGGTCCCCCAAGCAAAAGAGTGATGGCGGCCCGAAGCGGCTGTCTAGGCGGGTGATGTCAAGAAAAGTTTCTCCTCTCTCTCTCCCGGCAACGCCGGCCTGTTCACGCACGTTGCGGCGAGTGGCCAGAGGATGGCGACACGCCCACATGTGGTGTTGCAGTGTGGATTTAGCGCCACACTGTAGGCAGAGGGGAGAGAAGTGAAGCGTTGTGTTAAGGAATATTATTCGCAATTGTAATGATGGCGGCGATGAAGTATCTGCCACAACAATAAGCCTAAAGTCCCCACATAACTTCTCCAACTATCCGAAGCCAGCTGCGAGCTGTTAGAGAAGTCCCTCTTCTAGAACTCGACGCGCGCGCGCGTGTTGCGTTTGGTTCTCCGGACTTTTGAGGAGCCCCCAACGCTTGCGTCATTTTTTATAAAACTCCTCATAACCCCAAACCATATCACCACGACGTGTTTCGTCTCGTACAAAGCCTCGCTTTCTGCGAGCAGTCATTACTTCTCGAACTTGATGCAACAGAAAAGCAGTCTCACTGTAAACAGACCAAAGCCCGCGTTGCAACTATAAATTTCCACGGCGAGGTCCTAAAGACAAGTAAACATAGTCAAGTCTAAACCCGCTCGAAGGCCTTGAAAACTCACGTTCATACCATTGTCTTATAATTTGTTATATAATTTGTCATATAATTTGTTCCCTATTCTTTCGATAACACAAGAGTTACGGCCGTTTTCTGTAATTCGTGTAATCATATTCGGCTTCTCCTCTAGACACAAACGCGCTTGCTGGAAAGACATTTCATTCGGGGTCAAGGTAATTGGTATTATATCAACATATGAGACACTAGGGCCTTCTCTTATTCGTTTTTTTTTTTTCTCGTACACGGAAGGCGTGACCACAGTTTTACGATTCCGGGGTGCTGAGTGGGCGCCGCAAGATAGCGCTACGCTGGCGTGCGATTCCTATCTACATCGCTATGTTGCCGGAGCCCCCGGAGATAATCTACTGGATCTTAGCCTTAGTCATCCTGGCTGTAAAACCAAAAACAAAACGATTATCAAAAATGGAAAAGCATCGCATGGTGAGCAGAAAATCATCAGACACGTAAATAAAGTAGTGGAACCATTTTACGGACGCGGTGATTTGCGTAATTCAAGGCGTCAGGAATACGAACACTGAAGAGGTTCGTGTAACTATTGTCATCTTCTTGTGTAATTCAGAACCAAATATTGCTATCAGTAGTGTTGCGTGCCAGATAGCCTGTACGTATTAGGAACCTATAGTAAAACTATGTCGCCTGCGCGGCATTGGACACTGGATAACGTATGTCATCTAGCAGTTATGTACAAACATACACTTCGCAACTCCAAAAAACGTCTCTGCAACTATTAGTCCTGAAATAACTGTGACGAGCAGGAAAGCTGAAACTCAGAAAAGTGGAGCCAAAATACGAGTCGCGAATAACTTCATCTCAAAATGTGCCGGGAGAGAAGGCGCTTGATCGCCTCAAGTTGTTTATACGACTTCCCTGTAGCGGTGCAGTCATTCTGGGGGCCGCCGTTGTTTGCTTTTAGATCGTGAAATGACGCTCTCCGTCGTTAGGTTTCAACAGTGCGTGGTGTTTACTGTGACCCAAATTTATACCTTTTCTGGAAGGCCGTTGCAAAGGCGTTCCGAAGGCCTCGGAACCAGCCTTCTATCAGGCGCCCTATTGCAAATACATAAGGTGTGCTTTCAAGTGAGCATTCAACTGCCAAAAGAAAGATGCCGTGTAGCACAGGGGTGACACAACTGAGCCGAAACCCCGACCTCGGTTGTTGAGTATTAACAAATGTAACGCTGGTCCGCCGTATAAATTACCCTGTCGGAATATATGGCATAAGGGCATTGACTATGCGATACCCCAGTAGACCGGGGTTTCGAAATTATGTGCGCTGCCTTTTCTCGTCCCCTGCCCGACACCGACGGGACAGGGAACGCTGTCGTCGTTTGAAATTCCACGTGCGCGTGCCATCACACCTCCTATTACGCCTCTCCTTCCTGCCTACGCAAATTCCTTTCTCTCTTTCTTTATGTTCTGATCCCTCTACGACTGCTGCGCAGAACGCTTAACTGCCCGGCCGCTTACGACGCTCGGGGAGGTGAATTCGACACCGACAAAATTGGAACCCCCGATCTCTATCGCATTTCCCTTCATTCCACCGCGACTTCAGCTCCCTCTCTCGGTAGAAACTTCGCTCCCCTTCTTCGCTGTCTCTCTTTACAGGGTATGCGCCTCGACTCTGTAAGGTTGACAGCGAGCGGTGCCGAATGGAGCTGAGGCTCACGCATAGCGACGCTGTTGTGAACTATGGAGATCATAGAGAACGGAATAAGGTGGCCAACGATTTCATGGGCATAATCACGAATGGGTGCCACTGCTTTACATTACATACCAGTGGGAGGCGAGCAGGACTAGGTTTAGGTCAGTCGTGTATATACTGGGTGTCCCAGCTATCATTCACCAAGATTTAAAAAAAGGGTAATGGCGTAACTCGAAGAAAACCTAGTGGATAATGTTTGCAGACTGTCGAGAAGCGGGCAGCACTTTTTTCGTTAATGAGCCTGAACTAATTAATTGTAATTAATTATCTAACTCGAGAAGTACTGTCCTAATCAATAAAGTGTCAATGAGGCACTTGTAGTATCCGCGAGGGGCATCTAACTGCGGTATTTTCAGCGACGAACTAATAGCGTACTCATTTATTCTGACTGATAAGGGAAATATGAAAATACCGCGAAATATGAAAAATACCACGTGACGGCGCTTCTGCGCGCATTAGCGCGCATCGTAAAGCTATGCCCTCAAACAGGCTGCCTCTGAGTTACCCAGAATGAAATAAACAGAAGACAGAAAGAAGAAATCGCGACCGAGTTTGAGCCTTATCTGCACACGCGCCCCACGAATCTTGCTGTTGCTGCTCCTTCCATTCATGCCATTATCAAGGTGATGCGCTGTGTATTCAGGCGGGTGACAGGCGAAGCAGTTGCTTTCAATCAGCTTATCTGGGGACGCTACTTTGCAATGCGCGCGGAAGCGCCGTCACGTGGTATTTTTCATATTTCGCGGGTTTTCTTTATCAGTCAGAATAAATTAGTACGCAATTAAATCTTCGCTGAAAAGGACGCAGTTCGATGTCCCTCGTGGGTACCTATAAGTGCTGATTGACACTTCAGTGAGTGGGACAGTAATTCTCGAGTTAGATAATTAATTGCAATTATTTAGTTAAATATCATTAACGAAGAAATTACTGACCGCCCGCTTCTCCACAGTACTGAAAACATTACGCACTAGGTTTTCTTCGAGTAACGCCATTGCTCTTTTTTAAATCTTGGTGCATGATAGCTGGGGACACCCTGTATATTAATGACACACTTAAAATAGCGTGCCAGCCAGGACCATAGGGGCGATATACACGCAGTACCGAAACCAGCGAGATGTGGTGTCTGTATTTGATATGCTCTAACCTGGCGCTAAACGAACAAGCATAAGGCGGGGGATCAGAAGAAGTGAAAGCGGAAGGGAAATGAGAGAAGAGCAGGAATGAGGGGAGGAAGAAGGACTCCAAGAAACTGAAGGAGAACACGAGGCGGAAAAAATACGAATAAAAACGGATAAAAACCGTGAGGGCAAAAAATATTTACAGGATGAACAAACGACATATATACATTTTTAGTGTCCCTCGAGGCATTAAAAGGACAGCGAGGTTTAACTTGCTCCAGGCATGCGCCGCCGAGCCGCGTTCAGAATCGATGAACGGCGACAATAACACAGGCGCAACATGGACGTGGGAAAAAACCCCGCTACGATCTGCAGACCTGTTGCACTTTCTCCTCCGGCGTCACAGCGGCCTCAGTCGCGAAAAGGCGGACTCCAATGAGCAGCAAGTCACCTGCGAATAAAAGCTAGCAGAACGAAGGGGTATTTCTTTCTTGTGTGTTTTCACATTGGAGCGGTAAACAGAGGGCGAAGACTTCACACAGATTGAGACTCGAAGCAGGGCTTCTCCGTAGCCTTGCTTCGTTGCGGCATACCAGGGTAACAGAGGGTCCCTGCCCAAGAGGGTGTTTGTTGTACAATGTTGTTTGTGTGTTTAGTGCCGCTGGTGTTTGTGTACAATGCGCGCGGGACAAGGAACTGAGGAGACGGAATTGTTGCGAACGCACGAAGGGCGGAAATTTAGTGCGTGATGAGAACAGGGCGTTTGGGCATTTTCTTTTCCCTTGCGGCTGTACGCTTTGGACTCGCACTCAGCAATCCTCCAACATGTGTTGTAGAGCACTTCAACGTGCATGGCTGCGGCCATGAGTATAGCCGACGTCCGGATGCCCACGCGTTGGGGGTCTCTGTGTGGTGAAACTGTACATAAACTTCGAAAAAAAAAAAACACTGAGACACGATGAACACTTACACGGATGACAAGCCTATATAGACAGCAACACCCAGTTCCCGCGTTCTATGTGGAGAAAGAAACAATCTCGAAGAGACAATAACGGGGTCTCGCGTTCGGAGTTTGTGTATCCATGTTCTCCGTCCTCCCTTTTGATAGCGTGTGTTTTGTTTTGTTTCCTCAAGTGTTGTTCCGTTTCGCTCCCGGTGTCAGTGTTTAACTTGACTATGTTTAAGATCAGGTGCCAGAAACAAATTATACGGGGCCCATTGAAGTTTTGCCTCTGTATGTGTGTGCGCGCGTGTTCTTTATTTCTTGTTTATGAATGCCCCTGTCACCACACTCTTGTTCTTAAGACCGTATCTGTGTGAAGGCGCTCCGGGAGCTTGCCTACTTAAAACGCACTCTGAAAAATTTTACTACACCTTGTGAAATAACTGCTTAGAACACGCTTATCCGTCCTAGACCTGAGTACGTTTCAGTTGTATGGCCGCCTTACTTTAAATGTGATATTTCTAAGATTGAATCTGTTTAAAAGAAGGCAATTAGGTGTATATTTCGTCCCTACGATCGATCGCAACTTTTCCCCTACATTTCACGCTGAGCAACTGCCACTTCGGCCCTTCTCTCACCGGCGTGAGTGTGACAGGATTGCTTTGATGCACAATATTGTACATGGCTCCACTTGTTTAGCCGCACCAGTTTCTTTAGTAGACTGCTCGCGGCGCGCAACAAGACGCACTGATCCCTTGAATACTGTCCCCGTTAGAGCGCACTTGGATTCTTTCAAGTATTTTTTTTTTCCGCAAACAATTGAACGATGAAAGAATCTAGAGCCAGCCCTCCGACGTTTGCCCGCTGAACTGTTTCCGAAAGACTTGCCTGAACATGTTCCATGATACTATGAATTTTAGGTCTTTTTCATGTGTATATTTGTGATGCAACATTTTTTTGTTAGACGTGTACATTTTACAGTCTTTATTACTTTCATCTGTCGTGTATCTTTATTTCATTTAACTTTACCACTCCTGCTATGTCTCTCGTTGAGACAGCAGAGTTCGTAAATAAGAAGTTGCTCCAAAGCGTTATTAACCGTGATTTCTATAGTAAGCCTTAGTACGTTGCCTACAGCCTTAACACGCTAAGCTGCGTTTTGGAATACAAGAAAACTTCAACACATCGAAGTCGAGCGTGAAAGAAGCCATTCCTCTACCTAACGGTCTCGTTGAAAATTCGGAGTAAATTTAAGAACAAAGGCAGAATGGAACTGCCGTGCATGCACGCTGATCAAGCGACAGTTGTGAAGTTTGACAGCTGAGATATAAAAGTTGATAGCTCAGTATCGGAAAACGCTTTCGGGCGAAGTTTCGAACACCGAACAGAACCTGAATACGAGAAAAATTGTGGCTGGCAGTGAGGGTTTATTCATACACAACCTTACAGGAACATTCGATCGACATCAAAAGCATGGTTGGAAATGCGTTTGGACAGCGCTATAGGAAACAGTTGGAGTGCCGTTGCACACTTATGGTTCCTTTACCCACTGGCATTAAATAATGGCTGTGGAACCAGTGATTCCGCATATAAACTCACGGGCTCATCAAGGAAGAGGGCACTGTGCAGGACAAACTCTACAAGTAATTTGGAAAACCAAATGACAACCTCAAGCCCAAACACCGATGCAAAATAAGAAAGATAAAATAGGCCTCAAAACGGTATAAGGAAAGAGCTGGCACCAAACAAAAAATGCGCAGCCACCCCAAGTGGGGCTACACTGGCGAAACACCAGAGCTGCCGGCCCCTCTCCCTTCGTCGAAAACCTGGCTGTCACGTCTCACATAGATTTCCGAACTTGCTGCTGAAAGTCCTCCATGACTGGCAGGCCCGGCTCGTTTTGTCCGGCGCCTTTCACGTCTCTCCCAGAGTGGACCGCGTTACGACCCGTTAGAACCCGTTGAAACCGGCTTCGCGGAATCGGCGTCCGCGCGTCACTTCAGGCGCGAACGCACGTGAACTGGCGAGAAGAGCAGCACCCGAAAGATCACGCCACGCACGTTGGGAAGGGTGTTGTCGAAGGTGGAGATGGCCGAAGGCGCCGGGCGCTCCTCACGGATCGCACGCTCACGTGCGCTCGTGCTGAGTATTATGGTAACGCTCAACGGCGGGACTAAAAGGCCAAACATCTCTGCTGTTAAAATAGCGGGAAAGGACATAGAGGACGACGAGAGCGTAGAAGAAAGACCGTTGGTGACCACACGCGCAGTTTTGAGAGGAAATCAATTCTCACATGACTACGTTCTAGCTTGAACGGAAGGCGACCGGAGTCAGCTATAAATAACTGCAGGGCGCGCAAAAGAACCCCCTAACGCAAACGAGTAAGGCCGGTCGGCATGATAAAATTAAAGGTACAGAAAGCAAGCGCGCGTACTGCTTCAACGGGTTTAACAAGCATCTTCGTAAAGAACCATTGGCTAAGGCAGGGCAGGAAACAGGGCATTCTTTGTAACTGTGTCTTTGATACGTTATACACCAAAATATAAAATCTTGATGCAGTACATGAAATGTCATTAAAATTACAATATAGTGACAATCAGACATAGCAAAACACTTTTTTAAAACAATGTGTACAACTAACATCAAGAAGCGCGTAAAAGCTAAACTCAGAATATTCATTTTTATGCCACTTTTCTACAATTCACATCGGAACCATTATCCGCCGGGCTTATGAATTCAAGCCCGAACCCGGCCCCGGCCCATGGCGTCGAGCCCGAGCCTGGCCAAGACATTCGGCACTGAGCCCGGGCCCGGCCCGGGCCCGCCGATAATCGAGTTCGAGCGGCCCGACCCGGCCCGCCGGCTGGGTCGGGCCCAGGCTTTCGGGCCGGACCAAGCCACTGCAGTGCTCTAATCCTGCCGATAAAAACCGCTAAGAGCGACTTTATGTCCACGTTTGGGCACGTTAGTAGTAAAAGAAATTATGGATCCGGAGTTCAACCATCCTATTTTTCTAAGCTTCTTTTTTCAATTAAACATCGTTCACAACTTCTGCCCTATCATAGTCTTCACATGGCAGCCGCGTTGTCATTTCGAACGTATGGTTACCATGTCAACGAAGGATGTTAAAGAATAATTTATTTATATTCTCGCGCCGGCATAAAAGTTTTATCTTTTTAGTGCGCCAACATAGAACGTTTGCCTTTTTTCTTTTTGTATTCGGAAGTCATAGGGCGCATAACCAAGGAACAATCTCCCCAGAACTTCCCTCTTTCCCACTATTCTTCTATTTTACTTTTCGTCGGCCTCCCTCCTCTGCTCTTCCGAAAACGATTTTCTCCCCGCCTTCCCTAGTCGTCGCGGGCGGTCAGCGCAGTGACAGCCGGAGGGAGCTTATACCGTAACCCGAGACACCACCGCACGGGCGGCGACGTATTAAAATAATGAAGTGCACGCACTTCATCGGCGACCCAGCGACACGAGGGGATGTTGAGGGGGAAACGGGACAGGACGAGGCCCAGCGCACGCTGAGCTCGCTGCAGCAACTAGGGAGCATGGGGAAGAAGAGAACAGTGGCTCCGATCCTTGGCGTAACAGCCTGCATGCATTCCAGAGACAGGACATAGAGGTAAACAGGGACAAACTGAAAAACCGCGGAGCGTGCGGAATTTTAAAAGCGGATCTGTTTCACAAGCCGTAAGTTCGCCGTTGCAGTAAAAAATACAAAGAAAATACCAAACGCTCATGAGCGCGTGCCTCGTGGAGGCCGCCTAGCGTCCCCGGCACGGGCAGTGGCATTTTAAAAAAATGTCAAATACCGAGAAACGAGAAAATGGCGATTGTAAGAAAGTGGCGGAAGAATGCAAGAGGCAAAAATCTCTAGGGGTGTCGTCAAGCGCTACCGCGCATGTAAAAAAGAAAAACAAAACTCTGGCGCAAATGCTCAAGATGAAAAACATTCTTCTTGGGACAGGTCATCGCAGCCGCCTCATCTCTAGAAGCCATTATGGATAATTGGAGATATGGCAACGAGTGTGCCAACCCTTTTCGAGACGACTTGCAGATCCCGCCACCGCTGCCTCGAGTCGATGAGGAAGAGCTGTTGGAAGGCTACAATGGTAAGGATGACTTTGCATTCGCCACTTGCCGCGAAGAAGGAAACGACCTCTTCGGTGCATATGACAACACCTACAGCTCCACAACTATGCAAATAAATGATACTTAAACATAATTGTATGTCCGGCAGTCCTCACCTACAACAACTTCACCCTTCAAGCCTTGCACGCGTGTGCAAGCTTCCTGCAATTTTTTCTTGTGGCGCTGTACGTAGATGGGCATTTTGTCTTGCAATTTTATCTTCCGTTTTTTTTTTCGTTTTGCTTCTAGTATTTTCTTTTACATCAAATTTACCTCGGGCATCTCCGCTGCTTTGAGGATATGTTTAGCAGATTTGGTCGTCAATATTTTCATGCTCCAACCACCAAAAAGACGCACCAAACTTGTCAATGCCGACCAGAAATATCTATTTCTACCCCGGTGTCACTTCTGCTTAGAGAAAGTGAGGCTGTATGAATTGACCTGTAACCCTAAATTTTACATCAGAGCCGCGGTGCATCGCCGATAAAAGAATATTCACAGAATTGAAACTCCGTGAAGTAAAATGATCAGCAAAGCTGGGCGCAGTCCAAGGACGGAGCAAAAAAAAAAAAACACGTTTTTTTGTCATTTGCGACTGAGCATACCTTCTAAAAGCTAAATAGGTGAATGAAACTTGGAACGCCTTTTGTTTTATTCTGGCGGACAAGCATGGGGCTGTGTGTTTCCCTCCCGTGTCGTAGGCATCTCACTGTCCGTGTAACGCAACAACCCAAGTCACACGACCACGGAGGAAAGCAGGTCGCATCGGGCCGCTAGGTCGACGTTGAAATCCCCTACCAACACAAACGGCAAGTCATCTGTGAAGGCCCATATGAAGCCTGCCTGCGCATGCAACACGGAGACGTATACAGCTTACCTGTCAAACCCAATTTTAGTCAAACAGAAATCTCACGTAACACTTTAGCAGGCTAGTTTTCCATATGATAAAAAGTACTCTCTAGTGTAAATCAACAGCTCCCCAAATATTCACCCTTACTTATTATAGCATATCGTCTAATAAATCAACAAAAAATTCGCTGTGGCTTAGCTCGGCTGTGCCAGTATATACGTAGCGTGAGCAAAGGTTCAGCTGGTTACTCATAGCTTTCCTGGTTGTCTTGAATTAGCTTGATTATCGTGCTTACTGCTGCTTCAATGGCACACACACAGTATATTTATCAAGCGGCTCCGGCGCAGCGTCACCAATCGCCCCAGAGGTAAGCTGGTTCCACAGGCGCACGCCAGTGTTGCTGCGACGCACGAGCCATCGGTTACACACACGGCCACCCCTCGCATGATCATTAAGTGGACGGGGTCGCCATGTGGGGAACGGAGGTCAGCGAAGACGCTGGGCGCTCTGGGTGGCTGAGAGACGCTGGGCAGCGAGCAACGTACTATGCGCCGTGTGACATCACTGCTCCTCGCGCATGCGCAGCCCGGTTCTCCAGGAGCCACGCGAAACTGCTCAACTTCGGCCAGTGTAGCTCACGCTACAAAACCGGTTTTCATGAATGCTGCACCTATGCTCGCACCTGCCGTGTGAACTGCGCCGAGCGCCGTGTATTTGGTCATGCGGTGCGATTGTGTACGTGTTGACAGCGCTCCCTGGCGTAACAACTCAACTATTGCTGGAAAAATTTCGTTTAACCGCGTTTAACCACGGCAAAATTTGTGGCTAATGTTGCATGCGTGGAACGTGTCCTAAACGCAAAGCTCTTTCTAAGGTACAACCTCTGTCTGCGCGGGAGAGAAAGAAAGTTTGCTCCTACCATTCGCGTAAATGCTCTGTCACCTCTACGTGGTGTGCCAGAAATGTGATGACCATCACGATGGACGTTACCAGTTGTTGAGTTTTAGCTGAGGTAAACACTTCAATGAAAAAGACTATCCGGTAATCCGAAATTACGACGTTGATGCTAAAAAAAATGGATGCCCGTCGGACAAGCTCCTCTCGCAACTATTCTCCTCTGCGAAAGCTTCACCCCTCAAATATTCATCAACAATAATATGGACCCCTGCTCACACTGTCCTGCTGGGGAATGAAGCAGCCCATGCTGCAGCCCGCAAGATTAACAACCGGGTATCCTCAGCATCGGAATCGTCAGCCACGGAAGACCTCACCACCGAACCTAGCTCTGACCGCCACTCAAGCCATTATCACCCACTACAGGCACCTCCGCTACAAATATCCTCCCCCAACACCCTCCCTCACGCACGCCCAAGCATGCACCTGGTGACGCCTAGATACCTGCAGCAACTGTACGCGACTTCACCACATTGCTCCAACGCTCTACCCGAAAACCTGGCAACCATGTACACACCCCACTAGACACTTTCCATCTTGTCATTGAATGCCCGCACTCTCCACCCCTACCTCCCCGACTGACCACCACCCCTTCCCGCGAGCAGTGAGAGGGGTTGCTGACCAGCCCCGACCGTGAAGATCAAGCTATGCTGGTCGACCGGGCGTAGACGGCGGCGTCCTCTCGCGGCGTCCTGGACGTAGGAGGCTTACCACACGCGATAGAGTTTCATACTAATATATACTAGAGGGAAATCTGGCGCTGCATTCGCGGACCGCCGTGGGCGGCGCCATTGCAGCTAGCAACGTTCCTCGCCTCCTTGGCTTAATTAGCTGCACGGCTTCTATTTCGTCTTGAAGCCAAAATCAATAAAAAACCGGTAACATCGTTTTTTTGTTCATTTTGCATGAAGCTTCTAAATATTCCCTGACAAATACATCTTTCTGGAGGTTTAATTTTGTAATAATAGAACAAATTCGATTAATCTTCTGCAGTAATAATGTTGCATGTTTGCAGCCAGAGGCAACTTTTCAGTCGGTTCGTGAGCCATGCGAAGGACAAGTGGAACGTGCCTGCCCGGTACATGACGGAACGCTCGCTGGAGTGCGCTGCCCTAGACAGTGGCGCCAGATTTCCCTCTAGTGTATATTAGTATGAAACTCTATACCCCACCACCATCCTCCACCCCTTTGCTCTATAATAAACGTTTGTTTATCATCATCCCAGTTTTATTTCATAGCTTGTAAATCCATAAATGCGTGCACTGCGAAGCCCATTTTGTACGTAGTCCCATGTTGTCATAACATTTAGGAAACATGCAAAAATTGTTTATGCTCAATGAATTAATTGCCACAATTTGAAATTATTTACCTAATTATAAATCAGCTAATACTATCACTACCAGCGCCATTTCTTGTTTGTGCGCCCTTGGTGACCTAAAAATGTAGAAAACACAAAGACATTGTTTTTCTTCAAATATATCAATCAGGGGTGAAAGGGTTAATTCAATGTCATTTAGGCTTGTTCCCTTTAAGCGGCCCCCTTTCCGTGGAAGTGGTCATACCTTTCTTGCTTTATGGTCTTGTAAAGGAATGGAATGTGACGGCACTAGACCAGATGTTCGGAAAGCACTGTAGTATGGCCCAAGTGCTGAAATATCAAGCAGAAACAAAAGATGGCCGGGCATCTTCTCACTTCGTCGCAAGCGACCTCAAAAGGCGATAGTCTTCTGTCACCCATGCCCCGTAAATACCACTTTTATCTGCTCCGCCCACCTCTCCCACTCTTCGCATCCCGTCTCGCTCCTCCCTAGCTAAACACGGTGTCCCTTTACTCAAGTAAATTCCATTATACTCCATGCTATTGCTTGCGCGACATCTGCTGGAACTTTTGTTACTGATGAACTTGTAACACTGACGCGAGCTCCTGTCCTCACCGCGAGCGTTTTCGGTATTTTAGGCCAAAATACTGTTTTCAACGCGCATTTTATTTGCTATTGCACGTACCAAGCACACATTTATTTTAAATTAAAAGAACACCGACAGTAGCATTTGTGCATACATTTTTTGCTTCCAATGTGCCGATGCTGATTCCAGTGTTCCAATTTTTTTCCTTAGCATAATATTGTTGACAAGTGTGACGCATGGTTCGGAAAGGTCCTGGCTTTAGCTTCCGTGCAGGTATCTATTTAACATTTGGCCTGGCGGCTAAATGGAGGAACAGACAGACAGACAGACAGACAGACAGACAGACAGACAGACAGACAGACAGACAGACAGACAGAGCAACATTTTCTTGTTTGAGCAGCCCGAGAAAGACTGTCGTCTGTAAGAAACATTCCTTCAGTTTATATTTCCCTGTTCGCAGATACGTTTTCTCTGTGCGAACGCACTTATATATATATAAAAACTCACCTGGAGCAATCGGTAATGAAGGGAGGAAGGCGAAAAGTGCGAAGTCACTGAAAAAACCGCCCCGGACCATTAGGGCTACTGGCTCTTTTTCCGTTTAGCAGAAGGCCACATGCTCACGCACCACACACTTGCGTGTTTCTTGGTTGTCCAAAAACAAGTACGAATTGAAGATTAGAATTTCACCTACCTATATAACGCTTTTCGGTTGGTTGGGTAGAGTTTAGCAGTAAATGAGAGGAAAGGTAGCAAACGGTTGAGCTTGATTAATATTGCCCCCGTTTCAACACCCTTGTCACAGCAAGCTTTTTATCGGCATGTGGGAAGTTGCCAACAGGGTTCAGTTTGGAAGGTTTTTTCTCTTTTTTTAAAGGTGCACATTGTGGGATTTTTAAAGCGAAAGCTATCGTACTGGGACTGATGTCGTCCTTTCAATGAACAAATACACTGCCCCACATTGTGCCTAGTCGACCAAAAAAGGTCTCATCAAAAAAACATCGTGGGGCCTTCATAAATTTATATGACTGCTGAAATTGCTCATCAAGAAATTTCTCCCTAGCAATGCATTTGTGTGAGAGGTGAAGCCGACTTTTAGAGTATCGGGGTAGGCTTGGTCTTTGTAAGGTGGCTTTCCCACATTGCCCGTTCTGTACTGAAGCATAACCATCTTCGGAGTGAGTATGAGTAGAGAAAACGGCTCGATCTCGTGTGTTATCAAAATATCCTGAAACAAGTTACATGACAGTTGAAGTGATAGTAGATTTCTTTTTCTGGCCTGTAGGTTAGGTAGGTATTTTCTTAATACCGAAACCGGCGACGAGACACAACATTATCAGCCTTAGTCATCTCGTTTCGGCCAGCTTCACAGCAAGCCATCTCCCACCCTGCGGCTGCGGGCACTGTACTGCGCCAGCCGCGGCGGGCCATGCCCTGAACAAAGAAAGGTGGCGACAAGTGTATTGGCCCATTGGTATTTATTGCCTCAATACCAACATCTAGAGAGAGAGAGAGAATAACTTTAATTTGAATCCACTTCGAAAGGAGGATGTAAAACTTCTCCTCTTCCTCAGGTGGCGGCCAGGAGCCCGTGGGCCCCAGCGGCAGCCTCGGCCAGCTGGTTCATTTCTCTGGATCTGGGATCCTGGGGTCCGTACTGAGCATAACTCATAACCAATCATTATTTCGGCCATCACTTAAATTTATCATTAATCGTCAACACTACATATTAATTAATCAGGGTAGAGTAAGTGCCAGCGTCTTTACGACGTGATGAAGTATTCACGTTACTTTCGATGCCTGTACATGTGACCTGCCAACTGGAAGAACAACTATGGAACTCTTTAATGTGTCAGGGACAGCTCTTAGTACTTACTAAAATGCGCAGGAGATGGCAGCACAGTTACGCTTACGGCAGTCAGCGTTGTAATAGACTCGTTTCGCAGCCTGTAGAAATCAAATGTCTTGTGTATGGAGTCCTTCGTGAATGTATACCTGCGAGCAATAAATGAAAGGAAGATGTTGGGTGACATGTTCCTTTTTCTCGCACTGTTCCTACCTTCATCATCTTCACATGTCCTCTCGCCCTCATCCGAGCTCCTTAAAAAAATCCACTGCAAGCGTGGTTGTCCAAAGCGAGTCGGCGCGCAACGAAGAAGAGCGGGTTCGCGGGAACCTGCGGCAGCCTCCCGTGGTTTCTCAGCATGCGGTCCAAACCCCGCGCCGCTCTCACCGCTTAACTCCCAGCGTGGTGCCGAAACGCTGCTCGCGCAATGCCGTTTTTTTGTTTAGTCCCTTCATACCCGCTGGTCGAATACGGGCCCCTCTACTTCACGGAGGGTCACACTCCTGTATGGGCGCGGTTTTTCACGGCTTGTACTTTTCGGCGCATGCAGCTGTTTCTTTCGATTTTATTTGAATTTATTGTTCTTTGGCGGACATTTTTGTGGGGCGATGTGTTCCTGGCGGGTGGCGTGCTTTGTTGTGCGCTTACTCGGCCGTACCCTACACGACCTCTCTATGATCGACGCGAGTCTGCTGCGGAGGCAGAGCTTGGATGTAGAAGAGCAACTTGTTGCGCTTTTTAAACTCTGCAACGTTGGCTCTTCGCAGCTAACAGAGCAGAATGCGTTCAGAAATTTATGTGCGCACATACACCGTTCCACTCGATATACAGGCGTCAGTGCCTATGCACAGACCCGATGCCATATTGCGCATCCTTGAAAATGAGCGTAGCATTAAACAGATTAACAGCATTAACAGAGCGGAACGAACTTCTGAGTGTGCGCTGTCCACGGATCTGGTCAAGCCCTGAAAAATGAGCCCTCAATCTTTACACAGGATTTCAACAGCAAATCTGCAGAAGGTCAAACTAAGGTTGCGCGTTCACATTCTTCGGATGTGATGAGCATTCCCCGTAGTTAGAGACAGACAGACAGACAGACAGACAGACAGACAGACAGAGAGACCAAACTTTTTGCGTTTAGGAGTCCGAAAAAGGTCATCGTCATTGACATCAACGTGACACAATTGTGGAATCAGTCGCCGGAAACAAAAGTCAAGGCGAAGCGTGCCACAAGAGAAGAGAGAGAAGTACCCTTACAGAGACGGCGACCTTAAACTCAGATGTAGAAGGCAGTGAATGGGGTGTTGCCTTGCGCCACGCTAGTAAAATGTCGATGAAGTAAACGTGAAAAAAAAAAAAGAAACCGTGTTTATTCCCCGCCTTCGCACATTCGTGCTCGTGAAAAAATTACCTACGACCTGTAGCCCGCATTTGACAGTTCCTACTGATTCGCCCTCGTACACAACTAGACACAGGAACGAAATTTCTGCGAGTTCGTACGCCGTCTTGCCCTCCTTAATGGGACAGACAACCGATTTTGCTCGCGTATATGTTCTCTAGCTCATAAGAAAGCCAGCGTTTTATATAGCCCGATAACCACAAGCGATTTCTAAACAAACTGGCGGAAATAATTTTAATTTGGCAGCAAACTTCCTGAAATCGGATGGGTGGCGGTTCGTAGTGTCGAAACTTGACACTACAATATGTGTCCCTGTCACGTGACCTGCAAACCTAGCAGCTACTGTAACTGCTGAAACGTTTATTTACGTATTGAAAACCTTTTAACACAAGTATTTGTACAAGGTTAAATTGCATATGTATTTCTAAACATTATTCTGAAATTTTTCAAGACACGCCGCCCGCCGTCGCTGGGTGCCTCTCAGCATGCCTCTCAGTGTGGCTAGCTGAGCCTCCATGCCCAGAATCAACGGCAGCGTTCAGTAAACAGACCCAGCGAAGGAGCTTTGACGATTCTGCCTGAGTCAGGGGCGTTTGTTCTGCCAAAATATTTGATTTCAGTTTCGAAATACGCCAACGGCAGCTGAGAAAAAAAAATTCACAGCATATCCACGGGGTGAATGATGATGAGTGGGCGAAGCTCCTGAGGGGAAATCATCGGTAAAACCGTGACTCTTCAGTGAAAGTTCGCCCACTACATCTGTGTCCGAACGTAACGTCTAGAAAGTCTCGCTTAAACCGCGCGTCGGCACCTTGGGGCTGAGCTCGCCTGATGCGTTTTGCAGACGCCTCACGAGCTCTCACTGCATCGGGGTCTGCCTGCCGATACGCGCGCTTTCTCGCCGCTTCCCGTTCTCTGACGTTTTGGAGATCCTCTTCGCGCCGCAGCCGTGCCGCTTCGCGTACGGCAGGGTCCTCGCGCCGTTGCCGTGACGCTTGGGCCTCTCGTTCTCGAACGCTGGGATCTTGGCGGCGTCGTCGCGCAGCCAGACGACACGCTTCGGCCTCCCGCTCTCGTACGGCAGGATCTTGGCGGCGGCGTCGCGCAGCTTCACGGAGCGCTTCTGCCTCGCGGGCTCGCACATCTGCAGCCTTATCCATCGGGCGACTCCGAGCGCGCGCCAACAGCGAACGGATTTTATTACAACGCTCCCCGCCATCTAGTAAACAATCCAAGAACTAAACTAGAGGTAGCCACGCCATCTAGTAAACAATCCAAGAACTAAACTAGAGGTGGCTACATACATACGTCGAGGATGGACAGACCCACGCCTTAAGGAGCTTCGCCCCTAAAAAAGAAACGTCGCGCCCCGGAAGATTCGAACTTCCCGCCTCCGTGAAGCCAGATTCTACCTATCGTCTATATAGCCCAACAGATGGCGCATTCGTGCAAAATAGAGCGTTGCATTAAAAAAACACACAAAGGAGCAGGAAAGCCTGCCATTCAAACTTTTTTAGCTGGGAACAAGTTTTTAAATATCGTTTTTTATTTCACATAGAAATAAAAGTATGTTGCCGAGCTACTCTATGTCATGGTTACCAGCATTAGTTTTGGGAGGGACACATACGGCTCGTAGATCAAAAAATTCGATTTAAAAAGTTCTAGGGCGTTATCAGCAAAACCGTTTCTCTCGTCAAGGTGCTTTAAGTGACGCTCTTTCATTTGGGATAGAGAATATATACTCGACAAAAATCGGTTGTCTGTCCCTTTAATATATAGCTTCGTAGATAGCTAGCGAACCTGCACCTACCATATGCGCCGCTGTTAGCTTAACATATAAACACTTGTACGCGATGTGCCGAGGGCGACTGGGGAGAGAGCGGGCGCAGTGCAGAGGCCCCCTCCGCCTAGTTTACGTCTTCATCGCCTACGGTACACATACAGAAGGCGCAGACAACCCCACGCCGCAGTCAACAGACGTGCGGCCCTGCCCCGCACTCACCCGGGGCGGGGCCCTCCCGTTACGCCGCCTGACTCGACTCCGGCTGCAGAGTATAGAGGAACTCAACAATGGCTGCCTCTCTCAAAACACGGTTACGGCCGATCCAAACTTTGCATTGGGCGCATGCAGGTTTGCGCCTGTCGTTTCGGGCGTGGGGCCTCGCAGAACGGGGGGGAGGAAAAGAGCGGAGGTGAATGTAAAAATGCAGAGACACGGCGACGGGGAGGCCAAGAGGGGGGAGGGGGCTGCAACAGAGCGTCGACTAACAACCCAAACGGCCACCGTGACTAGCGTACGTACACGCACGCGCGCGGCGGTGGGACGGGAGCAGGGCTCTTTCGGTGTTTGTACTAAGCCAAGGGCGCTCTCTGGCTTGGCGGCGGGGGATCAGGGAGTTCATGTACCGCATTTGCTCGCTCGTTACTCTGTCGGTTTGCATAGCCGCCATATAGGGCCGATGTACGGTCCATTTATCCACTGCGCGACTTTCCAGTTTTGTGATACGGCGCAGAGGATATTTAGCCTCATTGCAGTATTACCAGGTCGGGTGTCCGAAAGAGCGCAGTTCATTGCCAACGAGAAAAAAAAAAACATAGTAAAAAAAGACGTTTTTTTCTCGTCGTGTAACACCGTGGTTCATGTTCGTGCGGCAAGCACTGAGTACCAGTTTGTTTCCTTGCCAAACTTGAGAGGTGGACGTGGCGTCAACCCCTGGAAATAATCTACGGGCATAGCCACAAAAAGTGGATGTACCTCACTCTAATACGGTCATGCATTCCACATCATTCGTTCCAAAACGTGCAAGGATTTGAACAATCTACCGAGACCATAAGAAGTATTAAAGACGCTGTCATTTACAGACACTTTAATAACTCAGACTAAATTCCCACCTCAGTGTACGAATTATATGTGTGCTTTGCATGATGTTCTGTTATTGTTCACTTAGCACACTATTGTTTTAGACGTACTTTAAACATAGCAGTGTGAATTCGGCGTGGTGGCCTGAATGTATCTGTATAGTCCTTTATAAGTGCTCAATTGTGTTTAATTATAAACAGTGCATCTGTAGTCAATTAGTTATTGTAAACACTCCCCCTATATGTGTCCACCCTGAGGGTAAAATAAATACAATAAAATTAAATCAAGTTTCAACGCGACATCATGGAGCAGGGGATGTCGCTCTTTATACCGCTTGCCAGCTCAGCCGTCCTGCCACCATCCGGCGATTGAAACGGCTAAGTGCAACAACCTGTGTGGCATCAGGAATTGCTGCGCTTCACAGTGATTGGTGCGCTACACAAAACCAAGATCTTGCGCTCCGGCAAAAAAGTTTAAGTACGGCGACTGCGCAGTGTAATTGCGCGAATTGTAATTGTTAGTTTTTGGTTCGTGTGTTTTTACTGCTGTTGTTGTGTGTGAAGAAAAAAAACGCACTTGTTTGCGTACAGAATAAATTTGCTGAGGGGTTTGTGATAGTTCGCGTCGGTATTTTCTTGACTGTTCATCTTCAGTTTGCGCTGTTTTTCAGTTCAAGAAAGGGGTCCGACGTACATAGGGCATCTCGATGATTTCACGACATTGACATTCGCTCGGTTGCATTGCCTTACACAGTGAAGTCGGGCCAGCCAATAAACAGCTTTTTCTTTTGTCCCCAGCCTTCTAGCGTGCTAACATGAACAAGTATGATTATTATTAAGTTTTAATATGCCGTGGAGGTATTTTACGAGGCAGAGTGCTCTTGGCGTATCGAGCTGGAACGCCAATTGCGTCGTGTCGGCAATAAAATGAAGCGCTTCTTGACTACAAACCTCATGCGCCCTGGCCTTCCCCTACCGACTTTGCAATAAGCGCTTACCTCAGAAAAAGCACAGCAATCTTAACAACAGAAGTATTCGCTCGCATATATTTTAAAGTTGAGCGGGACCGGAAAATCAACCGCAAAATGCAGACACACGGAACACTTCTCATAAAAAACTCGTACATTAAAAATCCTCCACAAAGTGAAAGCTTACCTTTTTAACAGGCAAAATCATTGATCGAGTGTTTATTGAGTATAAAATTTGTCATTAGACCACACGGGAAGCATATATAAACCAACCCCTATAAACATGGCAGTCTAGTTCATGCGATATACCCACAGACCATTTCAACAGTTCATTTAAAGTCGGTAGCCCTTCTTGGGCTACTTAAACACAGAAATTTTGGTCTGTCTGTATGTCTGTCCGTCTGTCTGTCTGTGACTCGATTCAGCCACCCGGCCAAACTAAAGCAATGCCGGCGCAATAGTCTTATATAGTCACAGCTAAATCTACCCGTCTAAGTCCGGTGTAATGTTCATACCTGTCAACATTGTTGAAGAAGAACATGACATTACGCAAATATAAGAGAACTAATTATTACAGAAGTGGTGTTTGCAGTGTCGCTTTATAAAAAAATCATACATGCATGACTTTGGCGAAATGAAATACTTCATCACCTCCAGAAAAAAAAATTAACTTTGCTGTCGCCTGCTGTCGCCCGCGCAACTATAGCTTCTTGTGGCATTTTAAGGAATCAACCGGCAACAGTTACGAAAGGTTCCACTAGCTGTCGGCCGCGCCACTATAACTTCTTGCGGGATTTTAAGGAATCAACCGGCAACATTTACGAAAAGTTCCTCTAGATACCTTCCACGTTCTGCTTGCAACGAACATGGAGTAGGGAAACGCGGTTCTATAAACGTTGAAGTAGGGCGCCGCGATTCACGGGCGTCTTCGTCGTACGGCAGCGTTGGCATCGAGACACCCAGTTTGGAGCAGTGGAACGCGGGGTAATTAAATGATAGCAAACCTTTGGGGTCTTTACCTTGGGACTAGCGCGACGCAAGAGGAACAACATTAGAGGTGAGCGGGAAAGCGAACGGAGGCATTTACTTCGCAAAAGTCAATAAAGACTGTCGTCTTTTGACGGCATTTGCAACAAAAGAAGCAGATACGCGGCCAATTTTTTTCTTCTTCACGGTGTTCGCAACGTGGAACTCTTTTGTCTGTACGATGCACTGTACCGATCTTAAATCCAGTCTGCCGAGTTCACGACTAGGCTATGTTGGGTTGTCCGCCAAACCATATACTGCTCTTGTTTTTTTTTTTTTTTTTCAAACAATCCGGTACATCTACTTTCATTCTTATGTAAGCTGAGAAACGCACCTTCTCACATTCAATCGTAATTTCGCAGCAGACCAAGCATTTCCTACCGAACCGCACAACGCCAGCACAAACTGTACAAGATACGGCGACATTGTGTGGATTGTAGGTGCCTTCAAAAGAGCAATTCCCTTCCAAAGGGGTCTGCAGCACCAGAGGCGCGACGAAGGAACGAATAAAAAGGAGAGGGAAAAGAACCACTGCTTTGGGGACCCCCACGGAATAGTCCTATAGGCTGCGCCTCCACCACCTCGTTTTTTTTCTTACTTCACACGTCTAGTTCGCACCCCGCTTATTTGGGCTTTTGTAGGATACGAATCTGGTTTGTCGCGACAAGGTCACAATAAGTTTGTGTCTGTGTGCGTTGTGCGTGCGTAGCGATCAAGAGGGGGAGCTATCTGTGAGTGCAAATAGTTTCGCTGTGCTTACGGCAGTGTGTGTGTGTGTGTGTGTGTGTGTGTGTGTGTGTGTGTGTGTGTGTGTGTGTGTGTGTGTGTGTGTGTGTGTGTGTGTGTGGTGTGTGTGTGTGTGTGTGTGTGTGTGGTGTGTGTGTGTGCGTGAATTGGGCTCGTATGCGCAAATCTACCTCCCTTCCCCACCCCAGCCCGTGTACACGCAAGGGCGAGGAGCGGATATATAGAGATGTGTTCATTGTGAAGTGCCAAACGCAGATCGGTCCATCCTAGGTGGTTTGCTATTTCTGCTTCACTGCTCGCATCCGCGGCCCCTTCGAATCCCCCGCCATCCCTCTGTACGCATTTTGCCATTCTATGTCGGGTCATTCACGCTGAGGGTGCCGCTAAATACACTGAGGTCGGTGGGCCGTTTCCCACTCTATTGAGGGCAGGCTGACACGCCCTCTTGGCTTATTTCATTGCTCATTTCGTGTCCCCTCTGGCCTTACTTTCTTGGTGCTCCGCTCCTGTCCTCCCTTAAATAACCCCCGCTTTGGTATGCTCGTAAAAGAAATTACATTTTTCAGTGCTACGCTCACTGCTGTCTTTATAGAGACGAGTTTTTATGGCCATGTTTCTGCAGGAACTATTCCTACAGCCCTTTTTTTGCGTGTTTATATGTAATAATTGTTCTACAACATTTTGTAAATTTATTAGTCAACACGTAAAAATACATCGATGATGGATGTACGCACGGACAAGCGCACGGAAGAGTGGGTGGACGGACGTGTGCATACATGCCCACGTACCAAAATGAATGCATACATACATACATACATACATACATACATACATACATACATACATACATACATACATACATACATACAACATACCCTCCAGAATACCGGTCTGGTGCGATAAACACTACGCTACCGGCGGGCTATTTTTCCCCTCAACTTTCTGTGGTATTTATGTCAATGTAATTTTTCCTGTGCTTGGGAGTGGTAGCCAGCGCCACTCCGACCCTGGGTGAAGGGGACCTTCTTTTTAAACTTTTATTTGCCAATGTTCCAAAATTGAAACACACGAAACCTGATTTTTTTATTTCCTTCCAACTGTACTCCATTTTTTAGTTTTTGTTTTCGCATACTCACTGATGCGTGTGGAAAACGTAGCAATTTTAATTTTTATCAATAGGCCGTTTAGAGGTTTCGAATAATTGTTAGAAAAAGGCGTATTTTGCGTTACTTCCCCACCATATTTGTTCTAATATTTTGCTGGAAAAGGCAATGTTCCAATGAGCGAAGCAGAACTAAAATATCGGTAGATAGTCGGCGATTACTCAGAAAATAATAAAAAAAATTATGCAGACAAGCTAGCTTTCACTTTGGAGCGTTTTATGGGAATGTTCCTTTTTTGGAACATTGGCATTTCGTAGTTGAAAAAACCTCGGAGAGCGGCCCCCGCAATTCGCTTCGCTTTTTCTTCTCGTTTTCGCGTGTTGGTGGCGCCATCTCGTTGGCACTTGTAGAAACTTGAATGATACCTTTCTCTGCCAATTTTTTGACATTGTCTTGCACGTTGAACGAGCGCTATTCGACTGCAGCGAATAGCTGCCTCAATCCTCGTGAATGCAAGTACGGAACGACTTTACTGTTGGTTATATTTTGTACTACCACACTTGTGTACAGCAGAATTTTTCTTTTTAGGTTATGGCCCAACGCTTCCTTACTTTGGAGGCTGCAATTGATCTTTTGTTCAGCCTTCCTGACGAAGAGCGCGAAGGGGCATCTGTATGCCAATTGCCGCCTGATGAAGATGGCAACATTACTGACGAGGAGCACGTGCATGAAAATGATTTCTCTGAAGTTGTTCCCGAGGATGTTTGCGGATACCTAGAAGTTATGCAGTGCCGCGATGAAGGCGTTGCGTCGCCTACTGAAGGTTCGAGTTCTGAGCCACGACCGAAGAAGCCAGCGCGAAGGCAATTGACTGCAGAAAAACGCGGCAAGTCTTCAACCATGACTGGAAAAACAAAACACCCAGAGCCCTCTCTTAGAGCAGTCTGGGGTGACCATGCCACGTTCGATAAAAAACTGCCCAGCCAGAACCCTCCGCTGTTGCTAGAAAAATTTCCTGAGCTTGCGAACATGAGCCCATTTGAGTGGTTCAGCAAAATTATTTCTCCGGAATACCTTGGTTTACTGGCTGACCTGACTGAGAGTTACGCACTCCAAAAGGGGGAGGAGGTGGAGGTCACAGGAGCGGACATAGGACAGTTTTTTGGGCTCTTACTTTTCAGCGGATATCACTCCGTCCCATCCGACGACTCATACTGGAGCACGGTGGAAGACCTTTGCGTGCCTTTAGTCGCGACAGTGATGACCCGAAATAGGTTCCGGCAGCTCAAGAGGTTTTTCCATGCTGTGGACAACACTCAGTTGAAGGCAGGCGCAAAGATGGGAAAGATACAGCCGTTTTACAGCGAAATCTCAAAATCTTTCCGCCAGTTTGGAGTGTTTCACAAGAGCCTCAGCATTTTACGAATCACTGGTACCCTATTACGGCCACCACTCGTGCAAAATGTTCATTCGCGGTAAACCCATTCGGTTTGGCTACAAGATATGGATGCTATGCTCTTCCAATGGGTGCCCCTATGCGATGGACGTTTACTGTGGGAGATGTGAGAAGGATAAACGGACACCTCTCGGGCTCAGGGTTGTTAGCGTTTTATATCTGTCTTGCCCGCCCCTGAACAGCACGAAGTCTACTTTGACAACTTTTTCACCTCGCACAGTCTTCTGATGATGCTGGCTGACCAGGGGATGCGAGCAACTGGGACTGTAAGAGAAACGAGAACCGGTGGTTGTCCACTAAAGAGCGTGAAAGAGGTCGGAAAAGAGGAGAGAGGAACTTTCCACTACAAGTGTGACGGGACCGTCTACGCATGCAGGTGGAACGACAATGCAGTAGTCACAGTTTGCTCAAACCACCTCAGCCACGAGCCTGTGGGTGCAGCAAAACGCTACTTACGACGCGCAAACAAAAAGGTAGTCATTCCTCAACCATATTTGATAAAAAAATACAATGAGGGCATGGGGAGAGTAGACGTTATGGACCGCCTCCTCGGAAGCTATCGCCCAAAGCTGAGAAGCAAAAAGTGGTGGTGGAACCTGTTAAGCAATGGTCTGAACATGGCTGTCGTCGGAGGATGGCTCCTTCACTGCGAGCTTCACAAGGGAAGCGACGCCGCCATGACGCACCTAGCATTCAGGCGGGATGTCACCATGTCCTTGCTGCACCTCAAGCAGAAACTCACAGTGCGCCCTGGATCTCGGGTTCATCCAAGAAGTGAAGATAGGAAAACGGACGGCCACCACATCATACCAGCTACGCAGGGGAGGTGTGCGCAGTGCACGAAAAACACAACCAATCAGTGTCAGGAGCATAGGCGTGCGCACAGGGGGGGCAGGGAGGGCGGCCGCCGCCCCTTATCATCTGAAGGGGGGCGCCAAATTGGCCCATATTTTGCCAATGTAACACGTTAAAGTAAAAATTTATGCTCAGAAATATTTTGTATGTGTTGAAATTCCATCGCATTGAAATAAAAATTTTATAACCATCCCTCTTTGCACTGCGTTCGGACCGCTAGGCCTTCAGTGGGAAGAGGTCGGGAGTCGCTGTAAGGGGGGGGGGGGGGCGCAGCGGTAAGACTCCCCCCCCCAATCGAGAACTCTGCGCACGCCTAGGGTCAGGAGTGCCAAAAGCGGTTGCACAGCAAATGGTTCGCAGCCTACCACGGCTTGTGAAGCAGTAACTGAGCTACAGCGAGACTGATTTTTCTAGATAATTGTTTTCACTCTATACATTTCAGAGGCATTGCAGGAAGATAAAAACCTCTCTTCAGTTCGCAAGAGCAAGCTATCCCCACTTCAGAGTCAATAAAAGCTGTATCAGACCACTTTTGCGTTTTGTATATGGGAAACGCCAATGTTCCAAAAATGGAACATGCCGAAAAACGTGCTTAGTCATTGTGAATGTGGCTGTAATTTTTGTCAGAGGTAATTTAGATGCCAAATACAAATTATCAGTACCAATTTCAGTTTTTTTAATACTGCTTCATAGTGCGGCGTTTAAAGGGTTAACCCCCGGCCCGTGACTCGAATGCCTACGACATGTCGACAGTGGTCGACCAGCATTGAACCCTCTTAAGCTTCCTATGGCACCAAGACTGCCAGAACAGAGGCCCTCGCTATGCATGTAGCAAATCAGGATAGGAAATGAGGGGCTCGTTGAAAATAAGACAGAGATAAATAAAGAAATAAATAATAAATAAGTAAATAATAAATAAATAAACAAATAAGACAGAAATAAATAAAGAAACAAACAGAATAAGCGTAGACGCCAGCTTAAACACGAACAACAATATCGGGCCGTGTACGCGTATAGTGAGTACGCACGAGTCGGAGGCTTGGACGTAGCGTGTAGCCGAGGATGAACTTCTTTTATAATCGCCTGAGCGTTGCTTTGAAAACGAGTGGTTGTACGGGTGAAGTGGAGCCCCGTCAATACGTGGTGGCAGTGAGACAACAGTTGAACCGAGGTGCGCCATTTAGTTTCGTGTACAAACACATAGGAAAGCGCCTGGCGCCATCTACTCGATCGCTTCCAACGCTAGGCATATTCATTTCACAGACTGCTAAAAAGCGCCCGCTTTTCGACCTTCGTGGCTTTGATATAGTCTTTGGCCCTACTTTAACGTCCTGGGCGCAAGCGCCCGCAATCCTGCATTCCCTTTTTTTCTTTAATTTTTTGTGCAAAAGCTTCGGTTAGCAATATCCGTAACCGTAACAGTGGTCATTTATATTTTATAATGTGGTAGGAAGTGTTCAGCCTGTTAGTGTCTACATCAGATGCCTTGCGTTGTGCATAAATGGCCGTTTGTGTACGCTAGACAAAATGAAAATTCGCAACCGGGGCACGCCATAAGTGCGGGTACACAAGTACTTCGAAAAACACTTCATGCAGGGCGACTTCGGTTAGGTTTGCATTGAGTGAGCGATAGACTGTGGTTTCGACCCGATGTGCCACCTGCGGAGTAAATCGGTTCACGCTGCCAAGCGCTTAACGAACTCGAAAATTGGCGTCAAAATCAGCGTCGAAGACGTGACAGTCAGCGTAAGCGAGAGGGTGGCTGCATGATTTCCGGCCGTGGTGGCTGCATGATTTTTTATGTTATTGCGGCTCTGACCTATAACTGCGAAAGTGTTTTGCAGCTTTCACCTTATAAATCAGTTTATAATTGCTTGGTGTGCTTGAAAACTTTCCACCCTTTGTAATCGCTTGCTAAGGCAATTTTTCAATTACTTTGTATTTTTATTACACAGTTTACTGGGGGAGAGTTATAAAGAATAAACAAAACTGCTGTTAGAAAGACACCGTCATAAATGTCCCAAGCTTGGCAATCTAAAGTTACTCGCAGAAGCGAGCAGGATGGAGCTATCATTCACCCTGTCTTCTAAACCGCCAGTGTTCTCGTAGGTTTCTTTTTTAAGTTTCATGCTTCTAATACTTCTAAATTTTCGTGCTTCTAACACTTCTAACACTTCGTGCTTCCAAAACTAACACTTCTACAGTCGACTCATTTAGGCGTTTTTTGCTGAGGAACATTGTGGTCGGCCCATCATAAAACTCGCGGAGGATTCAGCACTGCGCTTTTCCGCCTTTTCCCTGCTAGTGAGGTCGTGGCATTTAAGAGCGCAAGCCGCGACGTTTCCCTTTTCGCCGCTCCTCTTCGAAGAATGGCTTCTTTCCACTGCGTCCCGCATGCGCCTTTTCTTGCGGTCTCTCAGACTTCCGCGCACTCCTCCGCCCTTTTGTGGCCATTATAGTTCCGTGAATGGGGACCAATGCGACGAGACCATATAAAGATGTCGCTGCTCGCTTCCTGCACGAGCGGGGCGTCGAGGGGACGGTGAAAAAATGTGTATTCTTCGCTCCTTCACACTGCATCTTTGGACTGGAACAGACGTACATCATGCTGAATACGGCGGCCCTTCTCATTGTGCCGTGCCTTTATTATTCGGCGTTGCCCTCGTAGAAAAGGGACTGTCAATGTTCGGGGAGAAGGGTCGGGAGAAGAGCGTTCATTTGGGTTTGTATGGTTGTTTGGGGGGTTCGGATAATAGTTCGACCTCCACCCCCCCTCCACTCATGGCCCGAACGAGTATACATGCAGTTGATATCTTGCTTTGGCAGTTTACTTAGTACTCCACTCAACTCTTGACGGCTAAATAAGAAGCCGCTTTTGTGTACCCGTATCTGTCGTGTGCAACCCCTGTTTACACAGCCTAGCGTGCGCACCCTCGGTACAAAAGTCTGCAGTACGTGGTTTTGCTATAAAAAGTATTTCTGAAATTTCTTGCTTCAAACCCTGGATTTGTGTTGGTAGGCAGGGCATTGGCTGGCTCTAAGCATCCATTTCAATCCGCCTCTTTCACAACCCCACTGCGCATGCGCAATCTCCTAGCGGCCAAGTCCCTAGCAGTCCGGTAGGGGCAGCAGACGACATTCCCCACAGGCCCCACAGCTCCCGCACAAGCGGGAAGGGGTCGTGGTTGTATTTACATCGTTTGATTTTTGATCGCCGCTATCTGTGCAACTGCGAATGACAATCCGCAACACAACTTTTCACTACACTATCATCCCCTTTCTCGCATGAGGAACTCTATTTAAGCTATAACTGCCGTTTGAGCGATCGGTGACCAAGACATCTGCGTAGCCTGTTTCGATGCTTCCGCGCAGGTATCGCCATCTCTGGGCCGCTCGGCGCACCGCGCGCCGCGGCGACCGGTCAGCGTAGGCTTGCATCGCGGCAGATGTCTGATCGCCGCTTTTAAAATAAGCCCTGACAACAATCCCTAGCACAATTTTTCACCACACTAACACCTACTTTCTCGCATGTGGAACTTCTTTTTAGCAATCAGATTTATTCAGAAGAGCAACGACAAGCGCGGTTGCTACCGTGGTAGGGTGGCTACCCTACCGTGGTCTGCGCCGGTTCGAGCCGCTGAGTGGCCGAGCTGGCAGGCGCGGCCGGCGTGTGCGCGGGACTGTTTTCCGAAGGCAGAAAACGCTTCACGATTGCTTGCTTTATCCATTTCTTGCGAACAAACGCGCAGATTCTACAAATTCAGCTCAGCGATCATCGTAGTTGACCATGGAGCAAAAGCAGTGGGCGGAGCGACGCCGACGACGCATCTCAATGCGCGCATCGGGCCGTCTAAAATTCACGCGTACGACTAGTCGGAGCGACAGTCGTAACGATCAGTCGGCATGCGAATCGCGTGTACCAATCGTACATGTGTGCAGCGCTTAAAGGCATTTTGCGAACTGCCGGCCTTTGTTGAGCTGGCGATCGCACTTCATGCCAGACGACTCCAAGTACTGCTCGCTCTGGCTCTGCTACTCGGACGGCACACGGATCTGTCCGAGATTTCTCTGCCAGCCTTCATTCAGTGATAAGAAGCCGCCTGGTATTATGTGATGACAGGGGCTGTCATCTTAAGGCGGTTATAACACCAACACAGAAGAAAAACTTCGGCTGCTCCTCGCCGTAATGTGGGATTGCCGTGCATACAACGAGAAAGCAGCCGGAGGAAACGCCGGCAAACCCTACCGCCTCAACTTCCGCTAGGCACGCTAGGTGGCAGCACACCGCAATGAAAAAGGCGGATTGCGGAGAGTGCTTGGCCGCTAGCCGATGGAGAAATAACTTTCAGTAACAAAAACCACGCGTTGTCCACCTTTCTTTCTTCATTTTGTGAGCGATGTCGGATAATTTGAAATGGGATATCCGACGGTAGAAGGGGATTTTCGAGTGTTAAAACAAGTTATGCGTCATTTAGAAAGTGCTTCACTGACAAGCTATGTAACTTTAGTTTGAGATGCGCACTCCGCGCATGAACAACTGCGCTTCGAAAGCAAAGATATAGTTAAGAATTGCTTACACAGTTTTTAGTTTCCAATGTAGCTGTTTTCTTTTTGATCCGCGCGAGTCCGGTCATGACGTGCGAAGCTTTTATGGGATTAAAACCATCCCAGTCCACGCAACTACTTTTGAATTAACCGATCTTACAATCAAACAGAATGCAGAACAGCAGCATTGCCTTCAGAGCGGAAGACGTCTACCTTATTGGTTTTGTTCAGAATCTCGACTTTAGTCGGCAGTTCGAGCGTGCCACATGGGTTGCCTTGATTATTCAAATTTATGGCGCAATTCGAAAACTGAAGCTTCCCCCACGTGAACCGCTCACACGCATCTCTACGCGACAAATAATCCCGGGCCTTCTTCACTCGCGTGAAACCCGCTGAGGGGTGAAGCATGCAGTTTATAAATGTATTCTTGGCGTTTTGGCATTTTTGCCAACGGAGATGAAACCGTTGGAGGGTACAGGTATACAGCTTTGATGTAAAAATCTCCCACCTTTGAAGCACAAAGATCGCTAGCGCGAGGCGTAAACGAGTGTACCAGGTGTTTTTTTTTCAGTACGGTTTACGTTCTAGCGTGTTGCGCAGACGAGTTTCGGTGACTTCATAATTCCAACTACGATTACGGCGACGACGACGACGACGACGACAGGAGACGCGAACAGCCCCAGCCCTTAAGGACCTGAAAACAGAGAGTATACGCTAGCGCCAGATTCGGCTCACCTACCGCGGTACGACTGTGCGCTGCTTCAGTTGCAACGGCGCCGTCATACTCAAGGGCCTTGCGGTGTATTTTCCTTCAAAAGTTTGAATTTTATCAAGAGATGACGGCCACCTTGATGCGGTTTGTTAGAAATTACTACCAATTAGCCCATACGTAAGGGTTTATGTTCGAAATATCGGGCGATTTCTTCTATTGACGTGCATGTAAACTTGCCAGCACCAGATTATCACTTCCAATTAACCTAAAATTCCAATAAAGCTATTTCTAATAATGGGTATCCGACTATATACCACGTATGGAGTGCTGTCTGCTCCGGAAAAAAACACCATAACGGATACCTTGGAGCTAAACTCGATAGGGGCAAACATGCTAGGAATGCTCTTTGAGACACACGCAGCACTCCCACAAGAGAAAAGGATCTGGCCACGCTTGTGCAGTAGCTGGCCCAAGCTCCTGATGGCTGCCCAACCAAAGTCTCGGCCCTCAAAACACTTGCCCACGGCGGCGGTCAGGCCATTAATACGACAGATGATGATCAGAATCTGCGGCTCCGCAGAGCCCGCCTCTGGAACTTGAACTAGGCAACGTACAACGCAAGAACCCCCTCTAGCTAGGAAAGGTTTGCTGTACTACTAGGGGAGCTCTCTGACAATAAGTGTGGTATTATTGGGCTAACTGAAATTAGAAGAACAGGAAAAGGCTCAATAGAACTGACTAGCGGGCATATACTGTGCTCTTGGGGACCTCACGAAAAGAAAGAGCACGGGTTAGGAATTTTGATGGACCGAGAGACAGCAGATAACGTGGAAGAATTCTTCAGTATTACAGAAAGTGTCGGAGTAGTAGTGATCAAGCTTCAGAAACGGGCACATGTTAAAGATAGTACCAGCCTAGGCACGAAAAGCTAACGACGAAGACAGGTCCGTAGATAGTTTCTACGAAGACGCTGAGTCAGCAATTAATAAGGGAACCACCGAGTTTACAATGTTAATGGGAGACTTTAACGCAAAGGTAGGTGCAAAGAGAGGACACAGTAAATGAAGGGACGCCAGATGGGGAGTTCCATTGGGTGCATGATCTATCAAAACCTCGAGCAGTACAGCGTTTCCTCTGTATTACGGAGTGTATGAAGTTCTATACGCCTAAACACTCCGCCAAAAAAGTCGCGGTGTAAATACGAAGCCAAAACATACCCTTGCTCCGACCGAGGACAGAGTTAAGCACATAACCTCCAAGAAAAGGCCGGCTGAGGAGATTTATTTCGGGAAAAGCTCCGCCCATTAGGGGAGTAAAAGGACGAGCCTTGCGCGAGATCTCGGCGCCAACGAGAGGGCCGGCACCAAGATGGCGGCTGTTCCTGGTGAGCATGCAGGGGTAGGACGAGCTTCGATATAGAAAACGTGGCCTGTCACGTGCATTTTTTAAAAAGTGGCGACCTTGACGTTTAAAAGGCTGACAAGAAAGGAATGTATCAGCAAGATCACCCATGACTGTTCCCGACGCATTGTGTTGTGCGCGCGTTCGCTTCACTGTGGTGGGATGCGGTGATGTGCGCGTGCGGGAGAGCGAACAGGTACTTCAAGCGCTGATTCCATCAACGACCAGGGTAGGACTCCCTGACGCATAAAAGTGTTGCGCTGTTAAAGCCGCCAATCTTCCTTCACAGCAAGGAGGCTTCTTGGCCTGTAGGGAGGCTTCTTGGCCTGTGTTTCGTTCTTCGGTAGGCGCATGCTTGATATAATCAGCTAAACGCCGCGATGTTTGTCAAAGCCTATAATTTCAATTTTGGTTTAAAGATCGTGGGGTTATTACTTGCGACTGCTCCCATCACGTTGGGCCATGGCACCCGATTTCCTCTCTCAGAGGGACGAAGATAGCCGCTCGCCCCATCACCCATGTAAGGGGGTACGAGCTGACCAATGCGCGCCGGTCCGTGTGGCACGTGGGTCGTGACGTAGGGGCCCCGCCCGAGGGCTCGCTCGCGGCGGGCTAGCGCGCTGGTTTGATCAGGAGTGACGGCCGAGCCCCGACACCGCCAGGGTACAATACACGCAGCTCGCTCGCTCCGGCTTGAGCGGCCGCCGTTTTCTCAGCAGCGGAGGTTGGCTACGTACCGGGAGTCTGACGCATACACACTCTGGCTTCGGGCTCCCTGCTTGCGCAGGTGATGTGAGTTTTTATTGGTTGCTCGGTCAATATGGGTGGTCGGTTCCGGTCCTGTCCGGGGCCCATCACCCACAACGCTTCGGTGGCTCACGCCACTGGAACAACAGCTGCCGATTACCTGCCCTGCATGGTCGGGCTGTGTGGCTAGACGCTTGCGGTAGGCACGTAGCCCCACTCTCTGCCCCAGGGTTAGGAATGCCACACCAGATCTGGTTGTTGTACCGTGGAAAACCCGGAATTACCATCTCCGTCAAACGTGCGTATCGAAGCGGACTTCCACAGAGTACACTCAGCTAAAATGTCATTCGGGCGCAGCTAAACAGCAAATACGAATTGCACTTACAACCCACCGCACTTTTAAGCTGAGTGTGTTCCCGAAACACAATTTACCCGGGCTGGCTCGGCGAGTGAGTTCTCTCGACCTCAGGGCTCTTAAAATCGGGAAAATAACACAAAATAACGAGCGGTTAGATGTGTATAAATAATGATAAAAGTTAAGTATGCATATATCGTTCATTTATGTTTACGAAAAGAGAAGCAGTGACGAGAAAGAAAATATTCCATTACCCAACCACGTGCCAGCGCCGCCTGGTGAGGCGTTGCTCCATGGCTGCCGTTACATGCAGCGTTCGCTTGAGTAGTTTTTGCGGTCGTGTTCCCGTTTAAGTCTTTACGGTTACAATCCACGCTCTCTGATATTAATCGCTCGAGAATAATGGCACTGCAATTCGCTGCGCAGGGAAGAACAGCGAAAGTTTGACCGCCGGTATCCAGTCGCAGTCCCAACGGCAATTTTTGTGGACCTGTGAGAGATCCATTTGCAGTGGGAAACAGTGTAAGCGCCATGAAGTGTTCACAATGTTTTTAATGCGACAAAGAAGTGGAATGCTAAGTAATTTTGTGGAATATTTACGCCAGCTATCATAACTGACATCATGGACAAGGGCACTTATTGTCGTTTAAGCAGTGCGTAACCAAAGTGTCATTCGGAAAGGCCGAGTGCACTCGGACTGAGTGCACTAAAAGAAGCACGTTTGTCAAAGGTATAAATGCAGTTCTGAGGAGGCGGAGTGACTGCACACGCGTGGCGAGGGCTGCCACTGCCGTATACGCCTTCGCTCGCGCGAGCCAATGGTGGGCACCTTGGCAGCTCGCACTGCACTACACACGTGGGGCCCACAAGATGCAGCCGTTGCGGACCGTGACGGGATGGTGTTGCGTGAAAGTGAACGTGTCTTGCCGCAATTATTTGCTAAAAGCGAAACTCCCTAATTTCTTAATTCTTCACAAATAAATATTCCCGGAGTTGCACTTTTCAGAGTCAGTCAATGACGAGCTAGTCTTTGGTGCAATAGCCCCATCGTTTGCTGTGTTCAGTTTACATGTTCTTTTAGTTTATTTTTTGTTAAGAGCGCATAATTGTATGAATTAGCTTTGCGTGTTTATTTTTATTTGTTTTCGTAGCCTAAAGCCTTTCCCCTCTACTATACCCATGCGTTTCCAGTGATAGGAAAGCTATAAATGCGCCGTAAACCCGCCGCGAATTGTTGCTTCCAGCAGACGTCGCCCTTATCACCGCCATCACGAAGGAAGAAAATCGCCCCATCTTTTTGGGGGAAAGTTCACGAATGTCGTATCGCGCACACCAAAAAGCACTGCCGCGTGCCCCCGCCGTTTACGGAAAGGGAATAAAACAAAGAGGATGTACCCATACATACCAAGTCGACCGGTGCCGAAAACGTGTGCAGTTTATGCTGGTTTATAGCGCATTCCAATGCCTTTACCCTGTTTACATTCTCGAACTTAAAATTATTTCTTTTGTCATCGTCGTTCTTGATATTTTTACATTTACGTCATGTCAGAGTAACCGTATTATTTTTATTGGCAAGTCCTCGGTTTTTTTTCCAATAGAGACGTCGCATTCGGGTGTCGTGGTGCGTCTGTAGAAGCTTTTTCCGGGTTGGTTAGTCAAAGCATTCATGTACACTGCATTACAGATTTGGTAATAATGATACTCGCCAAATATGGTGCTGATTTCCCATTTGATTTCTGCTTTGAATAAACCACATGGTTTAAAAAGGCAACAGGTGTAACTTTCGCGGTACAACATCTTGTCGCTTTCTTTGGAATTCGGGGTAATGAGTGAGTAAAAAGCTGGAGATGTGATGGCTTCTTTCGGAGCTACATATCAAATATACCGGGGGTGTCGACGAGCACAAGACAGTATTATTATAAAGCGCTCCGTGAAGGAGTAATTTAGACCACTGGGGGTCTTTTACATGACGAAAATGTCGCCACACGAGCATTTTTGTTTTCTTGCGTTTGCCAAAAAACGCCCGCCGTGACCTGCATCGAACCAGCATCCTTGAACTAAGTAGCGCAACCTTACTCGGCCACCGCGTGGCATGTAGCCGCGTATATTTTCTACCCAAATTTATTTGGCTCGAGTCATTTGGTATTTGATTTAAGCTAGATACAATTCATTTCTGGATGTGACTTAGTCTGTGTTAGCTATTCATTTTTGTTCCACCTGCATGTTTGAGTATGAGGTGATGTATTTCGAATGCGAATGTTTGGTTTTACTCTGAAGCTGACTTGACTCTACAGGGACAATGAACCAAATGTCTGTTTATTCTTTGCAACTCTGCGTACTGCACCGCCCAGCGCTGCTCTTAAAAACCGAAAATACTTTACTAGACGCTCGAAAGCACTTATTCGTGGCGCACCTTTGGGTGACATGACATGCTCCGCCGGATACCTAAACGCACCCGCATTGAGGGGTGCTCTCAATGACGTGAAATACCCCGCTATATGCCATAAAAACCTCTCCTCCTCAGCGGAGTAATGGGCCACACGAAATACTCTACAAAATGACACAAAACGCCCCCTCAGTGGAGTAATAGAAAGCAAAAAAAGCGCTCTAATGAATGCCTGAAAAAACCCCTTCCCTTTGTGGAGTTCATGAAATCCTCCCTGTTTGCTGAGCAAATAAAACTCCGTATACGGAGTGCGCTAGAGGAAAAGCCAGTTACTCCGTATCTGGAGTAGTTCCGTTTAGAGTGTAGAAGAAAAATTAGTGGGAAATTTTGAACAGATACTCGATCGTGACTGTCGAGGTGATGCACTGGTTGGATTTGTAGAGAGAAATAACCTCAAACTAATGAACACATTTTTCTGCATACACAAGAGAGGGAAACACACATGGAAAATTCCTGACGGGATAACGGAAAGCGAAATTTACTTCATTTTGAAAAAGAACCCAGGTATTCTGTGCTCATGATGCTACTAAGAAAGATTCAGTGCAGTGGCCATAGTGTGGTTACGTGCAAAGTAAGGCTAAATCTCAGAAAGGAAAGAAGGAACCTCGTAAAGAATTCAGAAACCCAGCATCAACTTATGAGACACGAAGCAGGAGTTTAAAATAACCTTTCAGAACAAATCGGATATTTGAAGGTAATAACGAGGACCATGTGGACACCATAATGATAACGTAACAACAGCACTTACTGAGTCCGCAGCGTCTAATGGAGAAGCACCTTGTAAGAAACCACACTGGAAAACTAACTCAGCAACAAAGGAGCTCCTTTCGAAGCGTCACAAGATTAAATTGTCGAGTACGGTGGATTAACCTGAACTAGCGGAGCTGCCCAAATTGATAAAGAGAAGTAAGAGAATGACATTCATGCGTAGAACGCGTTGTTCATATGGGAAACATTGGAAAAAGGAGGAAGCTTGAAGGTGACAAGGGGGAAGCTGGCTATTGGCAGACAAAATGTACACTCAAAATGGAAGTATTCCTGACTGGGATTAAATGGCTTGTCATGTAGCGCACTCCGTATACGGAGTTCTATTGGCTTCGCTAAGAGGGAGTATTTTATAAACTCCCTTAAGAGAGAGGGTTTGTTCAGGAAGTTAGCGGAGCATTCGTTCGCTTTCTATTACTCCACTGGGGGATCGGGAGCTTTTGGGGGCATTTAGCAGAGTATTTCATGCTTTTCATTACTTCGATGAGGATGTGAGTTTTTTGGTGGTATTTAGCGGGTACTTCATGTCATTCACAGCGGCCTACAAGGTGGGCGTGTTGAAACATGCGGTGGAGCGCTTCATGATTCCCAAAGCTCCGCCACGAATAACAGTGTTTTGAAACGCTTAGGGAGTTCTTTGTGTTTTTAAAAACTACGCTGGGCAGGGCAGTACCGCGACTTGCAAAGAACAACACAGGCGTTTGTTTCATTGTCCCAATAGGGGCACGTGAGCTTCACAATAAAACAAGATATGTGCATTCAAAAATACATCACGTGATACTCAAACATATAGGTGGAACACGATTACATGCGATAACACAGACTAAGTCCCATGTAGAAATAAATCGCATCAAACTCAAATCAAATACCAATCAGTTGAACACACACGAAACATGGTAGAACATATACGCGGCTACAAGCCACGCGGTGTCCCGGTGGGGTTGTGCTACTGAGCGCGAAAATGCTGGTTGGATACCGGCCACAGCGGGTGTTTTTTCGATGGATTCAAAAAATTAAAAAATGCTCGTGTGGCGATGTTTTTTCCGCGTAAAAGACCCCTCAGGTGGTCACAAATCCCCTATAACGAAGCGCTTCATATTTATAGTATAATTCGGCTCGCTGAACCCCCGCTGTATATTTGATAGGTAACTCCAAGAAGGCCATCACTCCTGCACTTTTCTACTCACTTCATTTCCGCGATTAAAAAGACAGTGACTAGAAGTTGTAACGCAGAAGTTAGACCTGTGGCCTCGTTAAACGAAGCATTTTATTTAAAACAGAAATCAAACGGAAATCCTCACATTACCTGGCTGAAGATCATTATTACCATATTTTAACTCTATTTATATGAACCCTACACTAGCCACCTTAGAAAAAAAAATCTACCGAAGCGCCACACCAGCCACCCACAGATGATGTCTAGAACAATTACGGCCCATGACACAGCAAAAAAAAAAAAGAATATTGGTAGGGTACTATCATCATCATCACCAGTCTATCTGACGGACGCCCACTGCAGGGCAGAAGGCCTCTCCCAATAATCTCCGATTATCCCGGTCCTGCGCTAACTGCGACCAATTTATCCCCGCAAACACCTTGATCTCACCTGCCCATCTAAGTTTCTGCCGCGCCGCCACGCTTGTCTTCTCTAGCGATAACTATGACATCACGCTAATGTAAAAATATGGAGGCCAGCTAACAAAGAAAATTTTAACAACTGCGGACTGTAATAGGATGCGACATTGGAAGGCGCGTAGGAACCCGCATAAAAGTGCACATGTTTCCGGTCACCGCCACATTGCTATGTGTTCGCATATCCGTCTTTTAATCGCTTTGCCTAAAGCAGCGGGGATCGCGCGGCAGAGCCTCGGTGTTGTGGTCTCTCTAGGTCATAATATGCACAACCCTAGCGTCGCACAATGCATGCACTCATGCACCACTGCCAGGAACCACCGTGGGTTCGAGCTAACTCAGCACGCTCACGATGCTGACACGCAGTCGCGCCCACTCTACACCGCCTCTATTTGGTATGGTCCACAAAGGAATATGCCGAGGATACGGAGAGAACACGTTTATTCTCCGCTAACCTGCCTGCTACACTGGTTACAGTTACGGAGTTCGCTTTAGGTGAAAGGGGTGACGCGGCACCACGCGCAAGTGCGCGTGTCGTCTGCACGGCGGGCCAGTGGGCTCTTGGGGGGGGGGGGGCAAAATCCGGCAGAAAAAAAAACACCCGTTTCTATATGCTTATTGAGGGCGCGCCAAAGCCAAAGTGCTAGACATAACCCAGCGGCTGACGCACTTGCACTTCACTGACAATATGGGGGTTGCGTCGTATTAAGCTCAAATAGCACATTAAATTGGTATCGAACATTTTGTGCAACACATGCGCCCCTATGTTGAACTCCTATGTTGTTATCCCCATTTGCATCATGCGGAACTTGTGCTATTAACTAGGGGTTTTCTGCGAGCTTTATTAAGTGTCTAAAAAATACAACATTTCAAAAATGAATTATATTCTGTTAATTTTACACTTACCATTGTGGTGTTTGTGCTTATAAATTACCTGTCGGTTTCTTGTTACAAGAAAATTTCCCTTAGCTTTTTCGGAGTTACGCTAAGCTAACGTTTTCATAGCCATGCGATCGAAACGATCGTTTCAAACGAACTTTTTTAGCCACAAATGCCCGTACATCGGCCGAAACAAGTCAGAACGTGAGCTGAACACTTTCAAATTCATTCTGAAAACGCAATTACAAAGTGCTTGCAGTCCGCTTCATTGTCCATCTCCAATGACACTAGAGAAAGTTCAAATAAGCCAGATGGAATGTGTCCGAAAGTAAACTGTTCCTTTTATCAGCCTTCGCTTTGATTCTACATTTTCCCAAAGTACCGAACTTACTTCCTAGGTACTAACACCTCTATCTCTGCGTAGCAATACCGAATCACTGCAGTGTTTTTCATCGCGTTATCACCTCGCTCTGTCGCCCTTCTGATAATTATTGCATAACCTTTGCTGAACACTCCACGAGGCGTTGTCGTCACGCCCTCGGCGTTGCCTTGTATTTTTCCCCGCCCTAAAATATTCAAGTATATCTTGTTTCCCAATACAAACAAAGAAATGGAATGCCACTCACCGACACGTCCCGCGCTCTCCCTTTTGATGAATTTTTGCGTCGGTTATTGCGGGTCGCTGAATTTCTGTGTATAATGTTACTTGTGAATTCACCTTGCTTATTCTGTACGCATTGTATCTGATTCCCCCTCCTGCAATAGCACTGCCTGGCTGCAGTATGTACAGATTGTGTTATTTATCTAGAACGGAAAAATACTTCAGTGGTGTTTGCTATTCTGTGAGGATTTTTAGCTATCTAAACCAGAATTCCCCGAGAGAAATAGGAATTATAAGATGCCCGTTTCCAATCACTTTTTCGCTGCCGAATTGGTATCGTCAATTGCGCTTGCACACTTGGCAGTTTGCAAGGTACAAATAAACGAATCGGAAAGTACGGTGAGCTTGTATAAACAGCGCAGGAAGGAATAAAAGGCAGTATTAAGAAGGAATTCCTATAGATCCAAACATTCAATGATCGGAAAGGTGCTATCAGCACACGCAACCAGCATGAGGTCACTTGAAACAGCTCCCGCTGTGGTCACGTAGGGCACATGGGGATTTCAGTCGTAGGGTAGAGACTGTGGCAACGACCGCTCGGACTGGGGCTGTTTTAATAATAAAGTTATCTCTCTCCCTCTCTCTTCCGCCATGCTCTGCAAATAAGCCAAGACCCTGGACATTGCATACGCTGTGAATGAAAGGATTGCGTGCGCTGAAACCAATGCCATGAAAAATATCTACTGGGCAAGCTCACTTTGGCGTTTCTTTAACTGGATTTCAAATCTACATCGCGCTTTCGTCCCGTGTGCCCTTTCTCGTTATATCTTTCGTTTCAGTGCCTGTACGCGTGTGGAAGGCTGACACAGTCGCAACACACATTGTCGACCTTCCACCCTTAAAAATCCTCCGCGAGACACCCTACCGGCCATCCTCCTCGCTCCGCTCCACCTCACTCACTCACTCACTCACTCACTCACTCACTCACTCACTCACCACTCACTCACTCACTCACTCACTCACTCACTCACTCACTCACTCACTCACTCACCTCACTCACTCACCACCACTCACTCTACTCACTCACTCACTCACCCTCACTCACTCACTCACTCACTCACTCACTCACTCACTCACTCACTCACTCACTCACTCACTCACTCACTCACTCACTCACTCACTCACTCACTCACTCACTCACTCACTCACTCACTCACTCACTCACTCACTCACTCACTCACTCACTCCACTCACTCACTCACTCACTCACTCACTCCACTGAAGCAAAGCGCTCACACTGGTGCCTTCACTGCTGTCATTACAGCCCGTCACAATTCCTACAGCGCCCACTAAAAAGACGGTCGCAGGCACTGAGCGCCCTCAGCTCCGGGGTCTCACAAAGCTCCCATCTTCCTCTCTTTCCCTCTATTACGGTCCCGTCTTCATCTCCGCAAAGCAAACAGAGCGACCCGTGTGCAAACAGTAAGCCCATCGAAGCGCGGTTCCGTATCCCCTTGGAGGGCGCTAAGTTTGCCCATAGGCCAGCCACGCTGATGAAAGAAAGAAATGCAAAGCGCATGGCGTGCCCTGCCTGCCTCCGTTTTGCCCCCTTCCCACCCACCCACACTCCTGCTGGAAGCTGGCTGGAGCGCCGAAAAATATCGTCGTGTTCAACAGGCGGCCGAAGTTCGGGGCACCATTCACGCCTTCGTTCGGCCACGGCCCTAATCCCTCGCAAAGCCGCGGTGATAATCCGCCGAATCTGCGCGCGGCTGTCGGTGCTGAAGCCAATGTGAATGCTGGTGCGTAGCCCCCACCGGTCTTATTTCGAGCCCGCATTTTCATTGCACGCTGATGGTGGTACAGCGACGCAACCAGAATGCCTCACGAGCCTTCGTCCATCCATTGTCAGGCAACTGACTACCTTGTAAGTATACTGTACCTGTTCATGTTGATTTGTGCATGCACCGAGCACGCGGACTCGAGGTGCACGTTTATTTCATTAAAGCGACGTACTCCGGAGGCTTGGTCCTTTCGAAGGTGTTCCCCTCCCTGTTCACCCCAGGGACACGTAGTATGATGGTGTTGTCACGCTGAAGGGCCGTTTTTGAGGGTTTCAATTCACGCGGGCCACTTGTCAGCGCGATTAAAAAAATGTGAAACACGATTAATGGGATGACAAGGTATGACAACAAAAGTCAAATCAAAACGGGTTAACGAACATGTGCGCAGGCGCAAGCGCAAAGAAACATTTTTGTGTTACGTTTCTGTCGCCAAAAAAGGATCAGCAACATCGAAGACACTATCGCCTCCTAGGCAATGAACACACGCGTCTTAAAGGAGCCATGAAGACAAAATACAAGTTAGGTTTATTAAAAAGACTCCTTACTCCCGATAACAATGATACCAATATCATCACCATCTTCGAACAAATAACGGAGAATAAAAAAAACGTGTGAAGCAGTCGCGACCCCCTAGCCAATTTCTATGACGTCACTGAACCTTGTTTGTGCGAATGGCGGCCGCCTAACTGAGATGTCACGACGACACAAGCCCATGACTGGACGTGCTTTAATGGTGGCCTGTAGTTCTCAGTTGACCTGCATCACTTGAATGCTAACGATGCAGTTAACGCAGTGAAAAGATATGTGGTTTATTGTTGGCCGCCGTAGTCGAACGGGCAATCTGGGTCATAACACGTCCACTGTGGGCCAAAAAATTTGAAAGTTTAAAAGTACTTTCTAGATTTTTTTTGCGTTGAAAAACATCTTTTGTGGCTGTAATTGGAGCTGAAGGCGAGATACGGAATACCAGTTCTTCAAAATTAAACGAAAGTTTGTATTTTCTCGTCATGGCCTCCGTTTAAAGTAAACAGCCCTTGGCTTGATATGCTCGTCGCTTTCATCCTTCATCTCAGTATGGCCTCCTGTCGGAGAATTCCTTGTCACTACTAACTGCTTCGTTTAGTTAAATAGGTATCTAGACTAGCTACGGATTGGCGAAAAGCGTACGGACAGTCTAAACTCAGTGAGTGTACTGGCTAGTTGGTGTTTAAATCAGTTTGTTGAACAGAAAAAAAATACTGCTTCACTTACGGTTCGGGTTCAGGTAAATTTATCTTGCTCTGGTTGAATTGCGGTTCGGCTAAATCAAAACCCAAACCCGTTCGCAAACCGGTTCAGCAAGTATGAACCGGTTCGCGAGCCAATTCGGTGAGTTAAATTTTAGCCGAAAGTGCGGAAAAAAAGTTGTGTAGTTGAAAGCGGCCGTAAAAACTAAATACATTTCTGGCGCATTCAAATCTGTTTTATCCCAATAAAAGTTGTGCAATTTTGGGACAATAGGTAAGAAATTAAGCCAGAAGATATTAATGAGAACAGATGAAGTGGTGCCGATTGGCCAGCTACTTTGTCGCCCAGCCATTATGTTGCCATACAGTACACGTAAAGCATTAACAGGGTCCCCATCTCTGAAATCGCCCATTAACGCTAAGCCACTAGAGTTAGGCTGGCATACCGGTGAATTACCTCCGTACATTAGCCGATGACGTGTTTCAATCCGCCAGTGGTGTACTTTTTCTTTTGTTGTATGTTAGGAAAAAAATCCTACATCAGCCACGTAAATGCTACTTCGATTTTTGGCCACCGACGATAATTTTCATCTGTCACTTCCTCGAAAATGTCAGCCAAAATTTTGTTAGAAGTAAGCTTTAAGTTAACGTCCAGTCACTCATTATTGTTCTGACGACTGGAATTCGTTTGATATATCCATTACGGATGTGCGCATCCCCATGAATACGTCTCCATTGATTCTGACCACCCCCTCATTGCTCTAACTACACTGCAGGACCTTCTAACAGATTATGTGATTAGAAACTGAGTGTGATTGGACGAGGGAACTACGATATGGAATCTTTTTGGGAAGACGCTCTTCAATTTGTCGACCGCACTCTCCCCCTCCGGAACCAGTAGCTGTAGCAGCAGAGTAACGAGGAGAGAACAGTCACTGAAGCCCACAACCGAAAATGAAGCAGCGCTTAAAGAGACAAAACAGGAGAACAAAGGCAGACTGTACGCGCTAGAGAAATGGGATTATGCGGGACCGGTCTGCCTTTCTGCATGCGTCATCTACTGCTTTAGTGTCGTTTTTATGAGAAGTATACGCCTCGATCTTCGCAATGACTGCGCCGGCTGCCATCATTTCTCCCCGGCATTTACGAGATGAAGGCGGCGTGGCTGATATAGGCTCATGCAGTGCTTCGGTTCTTTTTCGCTTCTCTTTGCCTTTCCGCGACCTAAACAACTTGTTATGAGGACGTCTCTAAGCAAATAGTACGTTTAAGATACTTCGAAAAACAGCTGCGTTTTCGTAGAGTGCTCGAACGCCAACAAGAGCTACCAGGGAAGGCGCTTCTGCGAGCTTCTTAGCCGCTCTTACGGACGTCGGCGACGGCAGCAGGATATCACCACCACCTCCGAACACGTTAAGCACAAGTGGATTTTAATGTCGCTCCGTTTAGATCCGATACTAGCACAGTGAAACCTGTGTTTCGTTTTGCATCGCGGACAACAAATTCCAGTTTTTTTCGAATGTTTATGCCATAGAAAAAAATGTTTCTGGGATCTGGTTACCCAAAACCTGACAATAACTAGGGCATTTTATGGGAATATATAAGCCACGCGAAAATGTCAAGTATTTTATAAAGGCTGTGCGTCATTAAATATGTGCCCACTCCCGCCCTATAGCAAGAACCAGGAAAGTTAATGAAACCCCGGAAAAATAAATGGTCTGCAAGTACGAAAGGAGGGAGAGGAGAAAAACGAACGGAAAGGCGAATAGGCTACCCAGGCTTAGAGCCCGGATTGCTATTCGACAGTGGGGAAAGAGAGTTCACGGGATGAAAGAGAGGGCAGGCGAAGGAGAGGGAATGCGAGCGGGGCCGCGCACACACTTCAGTCCCTTTCTGGGCACCATAGTCTTTTATCAAAGCGTGTGTCCTTTATGAAACGCAGAAGGGCTTTGTTGCCTTTTGCGGAGTGGATTATAGGCGTCGATGTCCTAGAATAGCTTCTAGTTTGAGCGGTTGATTATCCAATCGGATGAGCTCGGCCAAAACGCGTCTTTCCAATGGATACTGGGGGCAACAACAAAGCATATGTTCGGTTGTCTCTTCAACCTCGCAGGCGTCGCAGTGGGCACTACTGGGGAATCAAGATGAGGAAAGAGTAGATTCTCGTAAAGGCCACTCCCAACCACAGTCTACAAAGTAAAGTAGACTGTGATCGAGACAGCACACACGAAAGACAGCGCTGGAGTACAGGGTCCTGGTTGTGGACGCGCGGATGCACAAAGTCCGCTGTATTCCATTGACAAATGAAGGTTCTGTGCGCAAACTGACGAGGCACCCTAGCTAGATCAGTCCTTGAAAGCTGAAGCACGATGGTGCTTTGACTCTCGTGGCCTGTCGGGGCAGCTGCTTCAGCCAAAACATCGCCAGTTATTCTAGTGACATGGCAGCCACCGAATTAAATATTATGGTCCTTTATGACGGCCTGGTGAAATATACCTGGAATTGCTGTCCCCATTTCGTGGAAAGGACCGTGACGCAGGGCTGCTTTGAAACTTTGCAGGGCGCCTTTGGAGTCGGTAAAAATAGACCATTTTTGAGAAAGAGCTTCCACAATGTATTCCACAAAGTTCGGTAGCTGTCGAGCTCACGGCATGGCCAACATGGAATCGGATATTGATTGATTCGGATTCCTGCCGAGCTCGAGGTTATCACAGAACCATGTGTGTATACATGCTTCCGGTAATTGTGTGGTTCCTGCAGTAACTGCATAGAAAACTGTCTGAGAGCCAGTGGTGGCCAGTCGGCCTTCTTTCCAATGTCCGGAACATGGCGAAGAATATCCGGGGTCGCCAGGCAGCACAACAGGGAGAACGGTGTGATCGCAGACATGTAACTCTCCATCTTCTCATTTGCAGCCAGTGTCGCACCGCACAGGGCTGAAGTCCGAAATAAACAGAATAGCTCGTACGGGAATAAAAAAAAACAGTGTAGCTTCTGAAATGCTAAGCACGTTCGCGTGAACTTGAGCACCAGCTAGAACTCACGTTAACTCACAACACCAACGAATTGCGAAATGCACTGCTATTTTGCAAGACATGGGAGAGGGGGGTGACGCTGAATTATCGTTGCGTTCAAATGCGGAGCGAAATCAATGAAATGACCCGCCGCGTTGGCTACGTGGCAAAGGCGTTCGCCTGCTGAGCACGATGACGCGGGTTAAATTCCAGGCCGCGGCGGCCGCTTTCGTGATGGTGGCAAAAAGCGAAAACGCCCGTGTGTACGAGATTTCGGCGCAGGCTAAAGATCCCCAGGTGGTCAAAATTAATCCGGAGCCCTCCAGTACGGCATGCCTCATGGCCTGCGCTGGGTCGACGCGTGAACCCCAAAATCAATCCAATGAAATATGAGTGAACGTTTTAGTAACTACACTCTTAAGAAAAAAGCTGGCCAAAAGAGAGTCCCCGGCGCCGCGACTACCTTTTACGCTTGGGGAGTCAAAACGGAGTCACAGATCAGAGTCATGATTTCAGCGACCCTTTTTTGACTCGGTTCGGGGGGCAACTTTGCGGGAGAGGAGAACTGAGTCGAGGAGCATAGAAAAAAAAAAACAGAGATGCCGCTCTTATTGGTCGCCGCAGGTGTGACGTCAGGCGTTTCCCGCGAGCATGCGAGCAGGCGGAGTGGAATTTTTTGAACTGCCTGCGTGCTCCGCCGGAGGGGCGTTCTTCGTGTTGTGGCCGTTAGGGTGGTTTTGATTGTAGGGTTTAACGCGCCGACGCAACGCAGGCAATGAGGCGCGCCGTAGTGGAGGGCTCCGGATTAATTTTGACCACCTGGGGATCTTTAGCGTGCGCCGAAATCTCGTACACACGGGCGTTTTTGCATTTCGCCTCCATCAGAAAAGCGGCCGCCACGGCCGGGAATCGAACCCGCGACCTCGTGCGCAGGAGCGCAACGTTAGGGTGGTTTTCGTAACTACGTGGTCTCGCTGGTCAGTGTCCCGACAATTTTACAGTGCTTTTGCCGTGCTCCACGTGAGGACAGCGTCCATGATATGGGAAGATATACGGACGGAGCTGCGGCAACACAGCAACTGCATCTGATAGAGGTAAGTGAACTATTCACCGCGGCGAGAGATTTTCCCTCGTGAAAAAACTTCGTGCAGTCTGCGAATAACGCTCAATTGTGTAAGATATGCTGCTTGAATACTATGCGGACAGTCGGGGCAGAAACGTCCAACCGCATTTCTGCGTGAGTGGCAGGTTTTTCGATGGCCTGAGTATGCGAACAGGGCAGCATGACCGTTGGCGCTAGCCGCTGCCGATGGCTCACCGCCGACGAAACGGCGACCTTGAACACAATGGCCGCTCCACGGCCAAGGTGCAGTGAAAGTTTGTTTGACTTCCTCTGGCGCTTTCATTTGACCCTCAACACGGAATGCTGAGTGCGCTTTGATGAATTTGGCTCAGGCTGACAGAGGGACGAAATGTCAACATGATAATAAACGAGTAGGTGTTCGACAGCGGCTTATTTCGGCGCCGAGCAGCAGTCACTTCGTACAAATGCGGGACGCGTATGTATTGGTAGAATATAATTTTGCGTGTACAGTCATGGACAATGCAAATAGGAACCGCTTGGCGCCCGGCCAAAGATCCCAGTGCCGTCACCTTGCAGCGGCCGAGGAAAACGAGCGGACATGCGTAGTTGAGATGTCGGTAGCGAGGCTGCGTGTCCCACTGCGATATGTTAGTGTCTGCTCGCTCGCACGTTTGCTTTGTCGCCATGCCGCAAGAGCGCTGACAACAATTGTTAGTGATCCGGCGCGAGATAGTATGGTATCTACGGCCACTGTGTGCTCGGCTCACACGAGCGCCTGCTCCCCCTGTGTGCTGGCGTCACATTGCCGACATAGCTTTGCATGTAGGGTGCAGTAACTTGAGCAAATAACGATGGACACCTGGGTCGCGCCCAAACCATGCTCAGTACTGCCCGCTCCGCAGATTTTACTAGCACTAATGGGTCTGCCCTCCTTCTCTCCCCCAGCCCTCACTGTCACTATAATGTTTGAGAAGGTAAACGAGTGTTAAATAAGCTCTTTGATAACGGTTGAAAGTGTATCAACTCTTCCATTGCAGTGGCCATCAACCAAAGGAAACGCCGGGTACCTCGAGGAAGCTTGATTGATTGAAGGGTTTAACGCACCGACGCAACGCAGGCAATGAGGAACGCTGTAGTGGAGGGTTCCGGATTAATTTTGACCACCTGGGCATCCTTAACGTGCGCCGAAATCCCGTACACACGGAACTCGAGGAAGCTGGCGTAGCTTTGTGGTTAAATGGTACGGCGAGGCATAGTGAAATGCGGTTTTTATTTTTCAGCTTTTTCAGGTTATGTCTGAATACCGCGTCGGTAAGCTTACGGTGGCTGGTGCTAGAGGATTATAGGCGGTGTGCAGAACGCTTTTAATGCTACTCCTGTGGCTGATTCTTGCGCAGAGACAGTGGTCGTTATGAGACCATTTCTGTTTTGCTCGCAAGCCTGGTCTCGCCTGCTCCAGTAACGCGTAGATGTTTTGTTTTTTGTATAAACATGAAATTGCGCACCATCCTGCTGCAGCTTGCGCACCGTAAACGTTTTGTTAATAGGCCGCCGGTCTAACGAAAGGTATATTAGCATTGTGTGGGCTTTGGAGTGAACTATTATTATGCTTTAGGGTGGCGCGGGAGCGTTTGCAAGGCCACATTCGTGAGCAAAAGGCGGGGAATGTCCTTCGCACACGTACGTGGAAATCAGACACAAGGAAGCAGGCAAGGAAATTTGTGTGCACGCCATGTCCGGCTATACCTAAGTATGCTCAGCGTTATGTTGCACTACATGACAATTCCTTTGTAGTACTATAGCTCCACACCGCTTTTGACTCGATTTATAATTGCCAGCTTCACGTCGAAATGCAAATTCGGCCGCTTCGCGCTAGCTGAGACGTCAAATAAACGTTTCTAGCGCTAGCCACCACAGCTACACTTAGGAAAAAAAGCCTATCAAGCGCGAGCGGTACAAATTCAAAGAAAGAAAAAAAAAACCTGGTGGGCAGCCCACGATCATTTTTTGCATGGGGGTGCGACAACTCGCCTTAGACGGCGTAGGTGCGTTACGATAGGGAGGGAGAGCGAGAAGGAGGGAAGGAGCCACCAACTGCCGATGAGCCGCCGGGATAAATGTGCCGGTGGTATTTCCCTTTCACCTTAAGGAAAAGCCAACTTGGGGAGGGGGGGGGGGCATTCCTGCGTCATTTGCCGTTCGATATAGCGGGTTTCGCTTGTATTTTTATTCGATATAGACGTAATTTTTGCTATATTTTTCACTGCAACTATACTGTTACCGGAAGGAGTTCGACATACTGGATAAATCGATGCAAATGGTTTCCATCAGTTGGGTTCGGCTGTACAACTTTAGTTTGTTTTCTTTACAGATGCAAAAGGTGTCAGCGCTGCTGTTTGGTTGCCCTATTTGGTGAAGGAAAGCGAGGATGACATCTTCCCGATACTGGTGAGAACAGTGTGCTTAATTTGCGAATTAGATAGCAACATTGGCAAAGGGCTCTTGGCTTGAGTTGCCCTCGCCATTACAAATATGAGGGTGTACCCAATCTTAAACTATAAGAAATGATCTACATGTAAGAGAGAACAACTGGGAAAAAATTGTTGCTCTTTAAAAGGCTGGCTGACGTGTTTAGGCTTAACGTTCATGGTTACTTTGACCACAGGTAGCGAAATAGCCCTGCCCATGTACTTTTTTGCTTTCCTAAAGGTGAAGTGCACTCAAAATTTCGGTTTCTTGATAACCTCAATTTTGTAACTTACCATAAAGAGAAGCCTTAAGGGGAGCTCCAGACCCTCGGAAGGAACCAGTGTGTTTAAGATATCAGCCAGCAAAGTCAAGCTTTGGAAAGATCGACAGTGGGGTAGTTGATAGTGCTTTTTAACGTCTTGAAGTCGCACAGACTAGATACAGACTTAAGAAGTCGAAAATGGACAGACAACAGCGCTTTGTAAATGGTTCGGCGCAACATGGTATTTACTGTGTAACTTGTCCTCATGTAATTTGTGAGTGCGTGACCTAAGCACCTATTCCTAAAAAAAAAATTTACTTCCACAATATGTGCGCTCCAAAAACGTTTTGCTGTGTTAGCTGTGTGCCATGGAATAAAGCTGAACATAGCAAAAGTGCAAGAAGAATGCAAATGCAATGGGTGAAGCAGGGCATTTTCTGAAGCAGGACGTTTGCTAAATGGAACTGCCTGCGTTTATTCGTGAACAAAGAAGCAACGAATGTAGATGGAAGGGTCGGCCGTAGCTCAGTGTTTTTTCGGTCCCTTCAGTTATTTTGATCTTATCACCAAGCGTTAGTGGCATTTGAGGCATTTGTTTGTTGTGCTCAGCCAGAAGAATAAAAATTGACCTTGTAGTTCTGAGCACCCTTCACCGATTGTGAACAGAAAAACAGCCACGAGCGGCTGCAGTCGCGATTGCTTGAGATAATGCCTTGAGCATATTGGGTAGTAAAGAAACGAGTAGAAAAAAAGTGGTGCCACAAAGAGACAAGTCGGGAGATAGCGCAATGTTAAAGGAAAGGCTGTGGCTAGCGTTCCGTCCGGACGGAACGATATACAAGTGGTGAAGTTCCGTCCAGATGGAACAGAGCGCTGCCAGTTATCCTTCCGTCCAGACGAAGTCGACGTGAAATTTGTACAGTTCCGTCCAGGCGAAAGTAAAACCGGCTGATTAGACGCGGCCTTCACTATTCAAATTGGGGTAGGGGTAGGGCCTCGGATAATTCCACAATCGAACAGGGTTCGATTCCCCCCCGGACGTTGTTTTTTTTTTGCGTGGCTGTGCCAGCGTTTTGTAACAGCTAACTTAGCGCCCAATTTACAATTGACGTGGTGAGAGCGGTCGGTTTTAACTTTGTACTCAACAGAGCCAAGGCCGACGTAGCCATCGCTAGATACGCCCGATGTCCTGTAATTATTACCACTGATTAATTAACAGTGATTCAGGCTAGTCAGTGATCGGAAGCGGTTTGGCCGGTTGGTTAAAGATAAAAAAAGACTGCTCTCAACGCGAGTTATGTTTTCTCTGGACAGAACTTTAGTGACAGTTGCCATTCCGTCTGGACGGAACGCGAAGAGAAAAGTGTCGAGTTCTGTCCAGACGGAAAGGCATCTGTCTTTTTATATTTTCACCCAACCTGCCAAATCGCTTCCGCTCACTGACTAGCCAGAGTCACTGTTAATTATTACGCGAAGAGAAAAGTGTCGAGTTCCGTGCAGGCGGAAATGCAGCTGTCACTAAAGTTCCGTCAGAGGAAACAAAACTCATGTTGAGAGCAGTCTTTTTCTTTTTACACAACCGGCCAAACCGCTTCCGCTCACTGACTAGCCAGAATTAATGTTTATTATTAGTCATTATTAGTAATCACAGATGATCGGACTAACTCTATCTCAATCCTAACGGATCTCCAAGCCGCTACGCCACCCGCTTCACAATATTTCAGCGACAGCAGTCGGTATTGATTTTTACCCAACCGGCCAAACCGCTACCACTCACTGAGACTAGCCTGAGTCCCTGGCTGTTAATTAATCCCTGGTAATAATTACAGAAGATCGAGCGTAACTAGCGATGGCTACGTCGGCCTTGGCTCTGTTGAGTACAAAATTTAGACCGACTTGGCGCGAAGTTAGCTGTCACAAATCGCTGGAACAACCACGCAAAAAAAAAAAGAAGCATGTCCCAGGAGAATCAAACTCGATACGATTGCGCCATTATCCGAGGTGCAACCACTACACCAAATATGAATACCCAAGATGCCGTCTAATCAGCCGGTTTTGCTTCCGTCTGGACGGAATTGTACAAATTTCACGCCGGCTCCGTCTCGACGGAACGCTAAGCTCTCAGTTGTATTCCGTCTGGACGGAAGGATAACCCGCAGTGCTCCGTTCCGTCTGGACGGAATGCTAGCCACAGCCTAAAGGAAAATGTGGCAAAAAAGCGGCCTGAAAGGTGGGAAGTATGCAGGTTTTTTAACCGCAATAGGGGTGTTAGGTTGCGAGTCGTGCATCAAATGAAGCTAGCTGCGTGTACTTGTGGGTTATACAACCGGTGGATTTAATGCATAGGTTCTAAGGGCAGGTTGCTGCGACCCCAATGATTAATCATAAGAAGCGGGTCTTCGCATAACCGGGGGGTGTACTATAACTGAGCTTTCCCTGTAACTTATCATCGCAGGTATTTTCTTTTTCAGTCCACGTGGCATAGTAAAGACAGTCAGAGTAATAATTTATACATATTGATGGCTGTTCACATAAAGAACTTTTTTTACAGCAACTAAATTTCAGCAGTATTTGTCTTTTTTTTACAGGACCAAAATACTGCATACTCGCACCCGACACTGCTGTACACGGGGAGCAGCCCACACGGGTCCAACTCAATTAAGGTGGTGTGCGAACATGTATCCGTTGACGTCTTTGACTTCACGTCAGGAATCGCTCTTGTACGTGCCATTACGGGGCATACAATCTGCAGTACGTGAAGTCTGCAAAGCAGACCTTTACAGTTTTGGAGGAACTGATGGTGGTGCGAAAGGGCGCATGCTTGAGCACCGTAATGCCGGCGACAAAGGTAGTCACTACCTTGAGAGCTCGTGCAGGGACAGCCAGGGAATAAATACATTGTCGAGTGTCAGCAGATCAAGTGGTGGGTTTTGCAACATATAGCCTCCGAGTAAATTTCTGTGTTCTAAAATGAACAAAATATTCTAAGGAAAATTATAACAATCATAAATTAATAATTTTTAACACCCTTTTTTAATGTTAATTTGCATTGCGTATGAGTGGTCAAAGTGGCCTTATCATAAAGCCGAACCTAGCTGTATGCATTAACTATGAATGTGTTCAAGATTACAATTTTATTAAGCAATAACACTCTCCCGAACTCTGTTTTGTGTATTTTATTGTCCTATTTTCAATTTGCGAGTTGTATTTTTCTAGAATTTTTTCACTTCAGTTGTCTAAAGTGACATTTTCAAATATTTGTTATAATGTGGTTTTAAGAAAATTTGTGTTTTCATATTCACTTATCATTTTAAGTTATTGAGCCAGCAGCTGATGGCTGATCACTGTTGTAGGGTTGCGTTTTGTATATGTGAACTCAGTGTTGCTTGTCCCATTCAATGTAATAATTTTTTGTTATGTGAGACACAACTGTTGTCTAAGGTGATAATTTTGAATCTTGTATTTCTCACGTTTCTTATAGTCGATTATATGTTGTCTAAGACAAAAACTCGTGATTGGTATTTTGTATCAATTTTGCTCTAGCCATTGAGCCAATGCATAATTTAAAACGGTTGTAGGCTTTATTTCAATAAAAGAGTTGTGTTGGTAGTTTGCATTGATGTTTCTTGCATGTATGCATGGCTGTCCTGATAGGGTCATAATAGTATCTGTATGGTATTTTTTTACCCTATCGACTCTCAAGGGATTCTGTTTGCTCGAGTCGGAAAATAGTCGACTGGACTTTTTCTTTGCAGATTTTCAGTGTCGGTGACGGTGCTGCAGAGTCCTGCATGCTCCATCTCAGGGGTCACGGGATTCCCTTTCAGCAGGTCAGGGCGACTTGGCTGGGGTGATGTAGTAGCCAAAGTAGCCAAGCGGGCTCTATCTAGCCAAACGGAGAGTCTGTGTGACTACTTTTACTAGTCGCAAAGTAGTCATGAAGACTCTCTTTGTTTGAAAATTAGGAGTCGGGGTGACTTCCTTTACAGAGTCCTGCATACCCTTTTTTGACTCGGTCTAACAGTCACAAGACTCTTTTCCAAACAGAGTCAGGACGACTCTCATTGCTGGGCCATAACGTAGTCAAGCAGACTCTTTTTGTTTACTATCTCGGAGTCACCGTGACTAATTTTCAGGAGTCCTGCAGACTCACTTTTGACTCTTCGTCACGAATCCCTCCCTAAGAGTCCCAGAACTGTTTGAAAGAGAGTCTGGTGACCCTCCCCATAAGAGTCCGAAGGTAGTCAATTCTGTAGCAAGCCAATGACTCTGTAAAATGAGTCAGTAATGACTACCTTTTTTCTTAGAGTGTACATACACAAGCTGCGGGTCCACTTTCCTTTTCTGTTTCGACTTCAATGAATGGCTGGTCACTCCGCGGATCGGGGGACACATTGTTTAAAGAATACAGGGTAGGCAGTTACAAGCGGTTAAATGTGTCATTGAAATAGCGTGGTATCTCATTTCAGTGTGTGCTCGAAGAAGAGCTTAGTCACTGGCACGGATTACTGTATAGGCCCGTTTCCGCGCTGCTCGCAGAGGATATATGTAACAGGTGAATTTTTATGAGCACTCATCTCACGAAAAGGCAACCCAGCATTGGATTTTTTGTGTTGTGCTCACTTCTGAGTGTAGTTGGCATTGTCCATCGTACTTCTTCCGTAGGTGTTCGTGAAATTTTTACTACATTCGCTTGTTCAGGCAAGTCATCAATATGTGAGGTATGATAAAGCCGAAACACACACAAACCCTATTTACATGACAGTGTATAGCCATAGAATGACCATTCAGGAAAGGCTGCTTACGAAGACGCTGTTAGAAAATTTCAGGGCAGTGGAATACAATGAGCTCCATACATAAGCCAGTATTGTGACTCCGACCTTTGACCCCCACCTGGCACTTCTAAAAACCGAACGTACCACAATAAGACCCCGTCAGAAAGATTAGCACTATCGTAAACACAGCACATTTGCAAACAGAGCGACTTCTCCAAATATGTATTTCCCATGCAGCGGCGACAATGGGGAGCAGGCCGGTGTGTCCCGCGGCAGCCTTCGAAACGAGCCACTAGGAGGATTTCAGTGGCGCCCCGACAGGCAGCCCTGAAAGCATATAGTATATCTAATTCCCCCCCCCCCCCCCATTGTTTTCGTTCCGGTGTAGCCGCTTTACTCAGCGCCGCTCAGGCGTTTCTTTTCTCCACCACTGCTATTTGCCGGTGTGTTTATGTGCACATAAGCGGTGTTACATGCACATTATGCATGCAAGAGTGAGGAAGGGGGGGGGGATGAATGCGAAGCTATAGCTTATATGCCCTCGCTGATGACTTGTCCGTTGTTCCGTTGTGCTGGCATGCAGGAGGCTCACACATGGACGTCAAACAGCCGAATGCTACCTTTCCGGTGCCTGCACTGGTCGAGAGGACTGGGTTGTGTTGGGTTGAAGAGGATGGAGGGAAAGAGACAGCTCCATGTTTGTACTCTAGAATAAAGAGGGAGTCCTTCCATGTGTCATTTAGCTAAATGGCTAGAAAGAGTACTCAGTCGCAAACTACAAACAAACGGGGTTTGTTTCGTACACTACGCACAAAAACAAATTTGCCTGAATGGGTGTTTTTTTGGCTGAAATATGTCTTTTAAACTTGTCACCAAGGGCGGCTTGCTCCCACGTGGGGTAATGTGGTATTATGATGGTAGGAAGGCTGCCAGTTTACACCGAGGGCGACGAGCCGCCGTAAAAGGGCGCATTTACACAGTTGTACGTCGCCACAAGACGAAGTATCCAGCTGTGAATACTACGGTTGTCCTAATGGGAGTATTAAAAACTCCCACGCCCCCTCCTCCTTGTCCCCTTACTCATCTACGCCTCTTTACATAATGGCTGCCAGATGGTGTTGTGTGTCGTGTGAGCTCTATAGTCACAGAAAATTTGTTGTGGATGTGAACTTTACGCCGCACAATTGGATGTGAAACGCTTCCCGACAACCGATGCCCCTTGCTAACATTCTAGAACCAGCCTAGACTAACGTGTGCCGCACTGCAACGTCGCCTCCGAGTAACTGACCGTCCACCCGACGGAGTACTCCAGCGAGCCGACGCGATGCCTAAATGCAGTGGTCGCTAACGGAGAGTGGCTCGTTAAAAACAACGCGGTTGTGCTTCTGGGAGGTGGTTGAAGGTAAGATTTGCACGTTTTTTTGTAACCAACGTTTTGGGAGACGTGTGCCCCTTGTAGTGTCAAGACCTAGCTGAGGTCAATGTCTTTTAGTTTTACGGAAATTGAAGAATCATGGCTTGAACGAGATAACCTGTCCGTACTGAATTGTAATATTCGTAGCATCCGTAAAAATGTTGACCAGCTTGTTTTATATCTGTCCCAACACTCGTTTGTTTACGACATTATTGCAGTAACCGAGACTTGGCTCAAAGATGGCGAAACGGTTGAAATACCAGGCGACGAGTGTTTGTCTTTGCCCAGAAACAGTAACAGTGCGTCTCGTGGGGGCGGCGTTGCTCTTTTCATAAAGTGTGGAATAGAATACCAGTGCTTGAGTGAAAGCTGTTGCAGTAGGAAAACCGTTGAATCCCTTCTCCTTAACATTAAACTTGGTGTAACCGTTGGTGTTGTTTATCGGCCGCCTAACTCATGCTATAAGAGTTTATTTCTGGTATGGAATCAATCTTGGATCCTCTTATGTCTCGGACTACTCCTCTAGTTATATGCGGAGATTTTAATATTGACTTACTAACTGCTTCTGATCGGGATTATGTGTTCTTGTTGCAATCGTTTAGCTTAAAAATGTAATTAGTGCCCCCACCCGTGTAACATCAAAATGTGCAGCGTTAATTGACCATGTACTGTGCAACATTGAAATAACTGTGCGGGCTGGTGTTTATGAGGTTCCGATTGCTGACCACTATCCTACTTTCATATTCTTGCCTCGGACGTATCTATATCCCCTTTGCGAAAACCTAGCAGAAAGGCAACCCTAGTTGATTACGGAAATGTTAACAGCCTCCTTAAATTCATTAATTTTGAAACCCTGTATGATAATGACGTGGACATAGAATGTGAGAATTTCATCCGCTGTATTCAGAACGTAGTAAATAAATCCACGCGGGAATGCTCGCGTCGTCAATACAATCATGCCATATGCCCCTGGGTAACTAAGGACATATTATCAATACTGAAGAAAAAAGACACCTGTTTTCGTAGATGTAAGCGTGGTAAAACAAACACATATTATCATAGTCAATTCAAATATTACAGAAATATTTCGGTTGCGATGATGAGGAAAGCAAAAAAAAAACAGTATTACACGAACGTAATCAATGAGCAAAACAGCAGTTCTATACTGCTGTGGAAAACTATAAAAGACGTAACTGGTATAGGTCAAGTGAAACGTATTTTTCCCGATGACGTCACTGTAGAAGTCGCTAATAATTTCAACAGTTACTTCACCAATATAGGTAATAGCCTTATTAGCTTGCTTCCATCCACACTCACAAATTCATGTTAGCCAAGAAAGGTCCATAACGACTTTCATTTTCGTGCCATTAGAGAAGATGAAATTTTGTCAGTCGTAAGAGCATTACCGATTAACAAAGCAATCCGCCATGACGGCATACATACGAAGGTTTTGAAATATAACATCGAGATACTTTGCACTCCATTGTGTCCCATTTTTACCCATGCATTTGAATCTCACTCTTATCCTCACATACTGAAACTAGCGAAGGTCGTACCGGTGTTTAAATCAGGGGATCCAAATGATCCTTGTAGCTACTGGCCGATATCTATACTAAGCATATTTAACACCTTTTTGAAAAACTAATTGCAGTACAACTAAATCTGTTTTTTCATGGCAACCACATAATTTGTCCTCAACAGCATGGTTTTGTTACACATAGGTCTACATCTGCAGCAGTTCTAAACCTATCTCAAATTATTAATTCCGCCCTTCATGAAAACAAAATCGCAATAGGAATCTTTTTAGATATTAAGAAAGCATTCGATACGGTTTCTCATACTGTGTTGTTGAAGAAGTTGGAAACTTATGGAATCGTTAATGACTCAAAACAGTTTTTTCAAAGCTATTTATCCTCTCGTCAACAAAAAGTAGTCCTTGGTAATTGTCATTCCACTTATAACACCATTACTTGCGGAGTACCTCAAGTCTCTGTGCTGGGGCCTATCTTATTCTCAATTTATATAAATGATATTCTCCAGTCCGTTTCTTTTTCTGAAGTTTTAATGTACGCAGACGACACCATGTTAGTCGCAGTTGGTGACGCTCTTCTATCTCTTCGAAGTGGTATAATGGCTGATTTGCGTAACCTTTCGGAGTGGTTTCTACATAACAAATTGACTAGAAATGCTGATAAATCGAAACATATAATTTTTCACTCAATATCAAAACAACGTCATTTCTTGGTGTTGTGCTTGATTCGCAGTTAAAATTTCATGCACACATTAAATCAGTTACAAAGAAATTAGCATTCGGGATACGTGTATTAATTAGAACACGGCATTACTTGCAGCCACATATTCTTCGGTCACTGTATCACGCATTTATTCATAGTCATCTCACTTACTGTTTGTCGTCATGGGGCAATACATACTTCACCCATTTGTCTTGCCTACAACGTCTACAAAATCAAGCAGTTCGTGCATTAACTTTCAGCCACTTCAGGACCTCGGCTACAGGCATTTATGATAGCCTGACGGTCCTACCTCTGACATGTTCTTTGCAGCTGACATTAGGTCTCCTAATTTACCGTGCCCGCCAAAACAGTGTCGTTGCTGGTGCTTTCGCCACATCTTCCCTTACTAATACAAATATTACCCGGTTCTCTGAACAACACAGCTTATTACTGCCGAAGGCTAACACCAACTACGGTAAGCAAACTGCCCTTTTTTCAGCCATAGCACTCTGGAATTCTTTGCCGGTATCAATTAAGTCATCGCCTTCTCAACATACTTTTTCCAAGTGTCTGAAAACATACCTACTCGAAATGTACTTAGGTGATTCTTAAAATTTTTTTCTGTGTGCCTTTTATCTTTTGGTTGTATACTTCTTTCCGAATTCAACTTCGGATTTTTGGCGTTTTTTATACCAATGATTGCTTAGATATTTATCGGTTATTGTACTATAACCTAATCCTGATTTCTTGATGTTCGCTACCTGAATATACATTTTGATTTGCATTCCTTGTTTATTCGTGTAGTATTGTATACTTCCTAATCTTTGCCTCAAACTCTCGCAAAAATATGAAATGTTATTTAAAAGAATTGATTTTTTCGCCTGACCCTGACATGCTAATGGTTTTTATTACTTGTGTGCATTCCGTTCTGCCATTATATTAACTTTGTCTTGTGTGAATTTGAGCCAGGAGGTCCCCCTGACAGTTTTTACTTCGGATTGCCTCCTTCGTACTAACCTAATAACAATTTTGACCAAAATTTATTGAATAAACCTAAACCTTGAAACCTTAATTATGACACTTTTAATTTATCCATTGAGAATTGTTTAATTCAAAGTGTGTCTTCCATCAAATACTTACGAAATATTTTTGACCAACACTTACACTGGATGGAAGAAATTGATAGCGTATGTAAGAAGCTTGCTTTTGGTTGCTACACACTAATAAAAACACGTCAACACTTTCCACTTAATATTCTCCACTGTCTGTGCTTCTCGTTACTACACTGTCATTTATGCTACTTTAGTGAATCGTGGGGGGTTACCTATGCGACCTATTTAACTCCGCTGCAGCGATTAAAAAGCGAGCGTTAAGAATAATAACATATTCTCCATTCGATCACCCGAGCAACACATTATTCAATGAACTTAGAGTGTTTTCTTCCCCATCTCTCCGTGATTACAAAATTGACCTTGTAGTCAACACCATAATAAATTGTAACTATCCCCTGCCCTTAACTTTGTTTTCTTTACCAGTTCGTAACACAAGACAAGCTACAAATGGTAATTTCAACCTCCCGATTTGTAAAAATGTCTATGGTGAAAGGTTAATTGAGTTCTTTAGGTGCGAAAATCTGGAATGTGCCAACAATCGTAACTAAACTTGCAAGAAATTTTCAGTTTACCTGTAAAATAGTTTTCTTGTCTAATCTCCCTGTATAGTTTTATCTGATTACTTATGCCTTGTTTTTCTGGTCTAAAATGTTTTTCTTGTCTAAAGAACCTGTAGAATTTTCTCTGATTACGTATGCCCTGTATTTTTCTTTTTGCGTTGTGCCTTGTTTTGCTATTCAATAATCCATTTATGCTTTGGCCCGGACACTAGCCTTCGGCTATTGGTCCAAACATTTTTGTATTGTTTAAGAGATGTGTTTAATGAAGTTGACTTATGAAAAAAAAAAACTAAGTCAGTGCGTTTTCCGCGTCACCGCACGGGTGATTCTACGCCACTGGACGTGAGCGTTGTGCGTGAGAGGCCGCCATGCCAGGAACGTCATTGGGGAGGCCGAACGGTGTGAAAGCAATGCGTTGCGCGGGTCTCGAGCAGAACACTCACTCATTCACACTCGCTAGCAGAATGAAAAGTGTCCGCACTGTGAACGGCTAGCAGGTGCTTTGTTAGGCTGTGTCTGTGGCTTGTTGGCCGGCTGCTTTTCTTGAGAAGTACGTGTGGTACCCAGCTTGGCCTGGTACGAGGAGGGCGACTGCCGCGTGCAGCCGACGATTCATTGCTTTCACTGGAAAGGGAGAAGGTCGGGGCCCCGTGCGCTCTCTCTCCGTGCGCTAAGCACGTGTAACTATAACCAGCAAACGCCATTCGATGGAGCTTTCTGTAGAGTCGATGGACGACTGCTTATTTATTAATTTTTTGGGGGTGGGGGGGGCGCAGGCGACACACAGACAGAAATTTTTCCTTAACTTTGGGTGAGGGGAGAGAGGGAAAGTGTGGGTGGTAAAACCTGAAGCTCCCTCCCAGAACACTACACACAAGGAAAAGAGGGAAAGGAAGCATTTGAGAAGTTGGTCGCCACAAGGGTCGCGCTACCTTTCGAACAGCACTTCGTCTTGACCAACTAGTTCATACAGAAGCCTCGGACGGAAGTGAATGTTGCACAACTGTAAATAAACATTCAGACATTACGGAAAGTTCAACACAAGAGTGACAAGTGTGGCGTCATGAAAATGCCATTTGTTTAATTTTTTTAGTCGGATTCCCAATATGCTTCCGTATTTGTTCATATACATTTAAAGCGTTTTGTTACCCGTGTAATGCATGTGCTAGTGTGGCTTCCTGGGAAAAGTGCCAGGAGGAGCAGGAACGTCAGAATTTTTGAGACAAGTGAAAGCAAACAGCGCATCGACGACATGCTGGCCTCAGTGTTTGCAAACGGCTTAAAGTTTTGTCGTTGAATATTGTTGTAGTAGATAAACTTCTTACAAAGATACCTGGTATTCTCGATGTAGCTGTTTTATTGATTCAGTGTTTTATTGGCCATTAATGCGTTCAAACGTATACGCATTTATGTATTTGCAAAGCATAAAATTGACGGTGTGCAGAAAACAAAATTTTGACATTTTTGTTTGCAATTCTATGTTTGAAGCAGAAAAAAACTAGAAATTGCGTAATCCTAAACGAAAAATGAAAATGCGGCGTGTGCGCTGATTGAGAACTCCTAAATACAGTAATAAATTTCTCTAGAGCGCTGATATCAAACGCCCAAAAACAGAAAAAAAAAATATCTCGAATGCAGGTTAACACTGCTCGCAACGCGCACCCTGAAAATTCACTGTTAGAGGAAATAATATATTCCCTGAACACTCCATGAACATTCCCTGAACACTCCCATTGTAGTGGCAGTAAAATGAAACTACCATATGCTACTGAAAAAAAAAATGCGGAAATAATGGGACTAGAAAACTCCGAATTAGTACTTAGTTATGCCACGAGCCATTTACTCCTATTTCGGAATGGTGGTGTGTATGTCGACTATACGTCCAGCTTCGCAGATATATACGGCTTCCCAGTAAACTGCCGGGGGGTGCGGCGATTGAACTCACATCCTCGTGGTCAGCAGCCAACCGCTTAGCCCCCCAGCAGCTCTTTAGGGTGCCACTTGTCCGGTATTTACACTATGAAGGTGTGCGTCCGCTTTTAAGAGAACCATGAAACGCAACAAGTGTGCCACACTTCTGCTGTGTGTCTTCATCGTTGCGCAATGCAGCAATCTTGCGGCCCTATTGTCCCTACACAGTCGCAGCTAGGGGAAGGAAAAGTCTAAGTTTCATATCGCCTGTGCGTTGCCCACGGTGGGTCAATTCGTTTACTTAGCCTTGCATTCTACTTACACTAGCAGGAAAAGCATACAATTGCAACACTGGTGCGCGTACCATCAATCATGTTGTAAATACGAAGGGAGCGTTGAAAAATATTCAGAATGATATGAAGGGGAAAGTGCGGGAGAAGTTTTTGGTGCATCAGTGCACAAAGTCCCGAATCACCTTGACGGCGCATTATCGGCACCTGATAGTCGAACATTTTGGTCGTGAACCGGTAACCGTTATTTGTTTTTTCGGTTCACTTCCGGTTCGGGTTCAGCGTTCTGTAAAACAAACGGTTCCGGCAAGGGTTCAGTTCAGGCAAAAATACCGGTTCGGTTCCGGTTTCCGGTTCGGCTCCGGTTTGACACCCTGGTTTAAGTATGTGTCGTTCCCATGAAAATTTTACAGTGCTTTGTTTTCCTATTTGATTTCCGTATCCGTTTTTTCCCTCTGAACATCATGTGGAGATATCGTTTTCCTCAATGATGGCGCGTAGCAGGGACTCCTGGCTTTGGTTGCCGCAGGAATGGTGCAGGTAAACGCGCAGTGAAACGTCATGGAACAAGGAAGCCACTTGGAAAGAACCAATCTTGTCGACAGGCAAACGAAAACAAAATGTGCACGATTTGTAGTGCAACCTGAAAGCGTTTTGCGTCAGCCACGGGTGGTGAACAATCCAAAACTTCTTCACTTAACAGGCGCAATACCCTCGCAGTACGGTACAGATTGCCGCTAAAACTGTAGCAGTCCTATTGCTCAACAAGGGAAGTCAAACAACATGAGCCATGTGCCTAGTTCCGGGCCTCAAATTTATCTGTAACGGAGGTGTTCTATCTTGGATGCTTCAAACCCGTTGAAGTAATGTAATTTACAGAGAACTGCTGCTGCACTAAATTAAATTTTGCACCGCTCCGGTGATCAATGTATCCTCTCAAATTGCGTCAGCGAAATCGAGATATAGAGCGGCAAAATATAACTGCCTCTTGTATATTGATTTGTGCTCGTAGGTCGGAAACGCAAAGTTTTCTCCGGTAACACTACACGTCTGCCTGACACGAGCTGTTTTTTTGTTTGTTTGCAGGTATACGTGTTGTTGACCAATCCATGCTTGCACATCGACCCAGCGTGACAATATCAGGGAAGTTTCTGGTGGTCCTTATGAAAAATAGCAAATTCAGTCCACAGATGACCAAAGAAGCACGACGCAGCCAGTGAAACCCAGGTGTGAAATAAAAACGAGAGGTTAGAATACTGACATCACGCAACGGGTGCGCAGGCAGGCTTCGCCCCTCGTGTACCAAGAACGGAAATGATGTTACCGCAGAATTACCCGATGAAAACTCTACAACAAAGCCGTACCTCTGCAGAGAGGGGGCAATTAATTACTCGTGAAGGCTAACAATGTTGTAGCTAACAGCGCTTTTAGCTTATTATACGGGTTGTAAATGCACAATGTTATTTTTAGTTTCCGCGCGGCATGTCCCTTGCAAACTATGATCTGTCGCCACTGCCCAAGATTGGCCGCCTGCATAGTGGTGGTCAAAGTGCTTTTCATGGCGCTTGTCATCAACCTAAAATAGCATTTTGGCACGCTTTGAACGTCCCATTAATTCTGTGTTCTCTCGTGTTACACCAAATATCACAAGCATGCGCATATTTTTCTTCGACTACTTTAACAGAAAACCGCTCGCAGAACCCCACCTTCTCCCTCGGTGACTCCCGATGCTCTCACCCCGTCTTTCCATGGGTGAAGATGGGTCGGCCCTTTCGGACAGCACGTAAGTGCAATCCTTAGCAGGCACACGTCTCGTGTAACGCTGGTAACACTTTGGTTCCCAAATGCCGCTATTTTTAGGCGTTGCGGTCAGTAAATTAGAAAGCCTGAAATGGAAAATAACAAACAGCATTGCGAGATATTTCGCATTGCATGTTGCAGGGTTGCAATGTTGCAATGGGTTGCTATGCAAGGTTGCAAGTGCATTTGGCGGACCGGGGCTCACGTGGTGGACCCGCGACGGACCGAACCGTACACATAATCCTATTTTCCACAGGTAACTGAAGAATATTGTAGGGCATCTGCTCTCACTTGTGGCCCTGCTCTGCACGGCATGCCAAAAAATAAGGCACACAGCGGTTCTGCGAAAAAAACTCTTTACTCACGTCACTTAGGCGAATTGCTATCTTCCGGAGGCCACTTACAACCCCCCCCTCGAGAACTCACCGATGCTTACTCACTCACAGCCCGAAGCCACAGAGCCTCCCTGCCCGCGACCACATTCCAACACGCCCCGCACGGGGCACCTTGAGTATTCATGGTGACGGTGTTGGCGATACCGGGGACCCCGAGCCCCCAACATAAACTGTAACCTACCGTGGTGATGTGTTTAAAGGTGAAGGGTAGAAGCCTCAAATGGTGGCCGTCGGAGCCCAGGTCAAGCTCCGGCGGATGGGCTCCCTGTCTGTTTACCACGCAGGGAGCTCCGGGACCTCTCTCGGTATCAGGGTAACCCGAGCGAAGAAAGTACCCCCGTCCCCTGCTTTTATACTATAGCTTATGGTATTATCTAAACCCCGCAAACCAAATGATCGGGTCCTCAAAAGGGCCCGCACCGAAGTAACTTCCAAACCTCTTCTGAACATTGACCTCCGAAGCAATGACATCTTTCCTCGCTTCCTCATTATGCATTCTCGTGACAAAGAAACCCCTGTAAGTGGAAAATCAGTCTTCCTTGTTGCAAAGTTTCTTGAAAGTGTTGCTGGAAAAAACTACAAGGCGAAAAAACTTACTTCTGGTGATGTGCTCATTGAAGTCAGCCAAAAAGGGCAGGCCAATAAGCTCCTTCAACAAACTAACATCGATGGTCTAGAAATTACGATCACACCTCACAGAACCTTAAACTCTTCTCAAGGCGTCATCTCCGAACTCGATCTAATCAACGAAACCGAAACCGACATCCTTGAAGGACTGCGTGACCAAGGGGTCACAGCAGTCCGGCGCATCACAATACGACGAGATAGCAAAGAGATTAAAACAAAGCACGTAATTTTGACCTTTGACAGAACCCCACTACCAGAATTCGTGACGGCAGGTTACTTGCGATGTCCCACGCGCCCGTATGTGCCAAACCCACGCCGCTGCTACAAATGCCAGCGGTATGGGCACGGTACAACTCTTGCCGGGGGAGACCAAAATGTGCAAAGTGTGGTCAACCTGACCATCTCACAGACAACTGCGACGCAAGCAACTTCACCTGCCCTAACTGCCATGGACCTCACGCAGCATATTCACGATCGTGTGAAACATTCAAACAAGAAAACAAATCATCACATTGAAGGTCAATGAAAACATCAGCTTTCCGGAGGCCCGGAAGAGGTTTGCACTCTTCAGCTCCGGAAGGTACGCCGACGCTGCTCGCCGGGGGGCGGAGCGGCGCCTGGTTTCGGCGGCGACGCAATACAGCTCAGCTGACTTGCTCCCGCCTCCGCCCCCCACGAGGCTGCCTGTGGAAACCGCCCCGGTCACCACGCCACTTGCTGGACTGGCAGTGGTTGAGGTGGCCACTCATGCTGATGGGAGCGTAGTCGCTCCTGTTCCTGCCTCACAGGTCTCGAGCACACCCGAGAGCCCTGTGGAAATGGACACGGAGGAAACCACACCCTCTCCAAATCTCGCCCCACCACCTGTCCCGCGCGTGGCGCCCACTACGCCCTCGGCAGTGGTGGTTGAAGAGAAAACCGCCCTAAAGGGTGCTACATCCAGGTCCAGGGAGCCCAGTCTGTCGGGCACACCCAGGACATCTGGAGATGAGATGGACGTCGGGCCGTATCTGCCTGCATCGCAGCGCAAAGAACGGCCTTCGACGTCCAAGCCAACAGACAGGCCCAAAAAGCCCCTCCCAAGAGTACAAGCCCCGAGAGATAACACATGAATACACACTCATACACAACTCCAGTTGCTCTTAAATGGCTATAATGGGAAGACAAAATATCATCCAATGGAACTGTAGAGGCCTTCTTAAAAATCTTGATGATGTATACGAGTTACTGCATGCTAACCAAACAAGTGTCATGTGCATACAAGAAACACATTAAACAGAAAACATGCCAACTTCCTCAACAATTATCTGGTTTTCAGAAAGGACAGAGTTGGGTGCCCAACCTCTCCTGGTGATGTGGCTATAATCGCACAAAAATCCTTAGCATCTCATCCGGTCATTCTGAGCACTAACCTCGAGGCTGTTGCCATCCGAACGATAATCTTTCACAGGCTAGTAACAATATGCTCCATATACATCCCTCCTGATCATCGGCTAACAAGTTCTGATTTCGAAACTCTGATAGATCAGTTACCTGAACCTTATCTACTATTAGGTGACCTGAATGCACACAACTCACTCTGGGGCTCTTCTCGAACAGATGCGCGGGGGCGCCTCATTGAAAGGTTCTTAACATCATCAGGGGCATGCCTATTTAACAAGAAACAGCCTACATACCATAACATAGCACACAACACTTATTCACACCTAGACTTAGCTATCGGCTCAGCAGTTCTCTTCCCTTCCCTAGAATGGGAGGTGGACACCAACCCGTATGGTAGTGACCACTTCCCTACCTCCCTGTCATATATAGGCCGAAACAGTTCCGCTTCCCACAAGAAGTTCAATGAAGTGAGAGCTAATTGGAACACATTCACAGAAACATCTAAACTACACCACACATCCATAACACACCTACACATAGAGGAAGCAACCCAACTGGTCACGGCGCACATTCTTGACGCCGCTGAAAAGTCCATTCCCCAGGTCTCCAGTGCCCCACGCAACCAAAGGAGGCCCTGGTGGAACCAGGACTGTAGGCAGGCACGAGAGGCCCAGAACAAGGCGTGGGGTATCCTTCGTCGATACCCTACTTCAGATAACCTGATATCTTTCAAACGAGCGAAGGCCCGGGGGAAGCGCGTGCGCCGTGAGGCAAGAGGGAGAGTTGGCGTGCCTTCCTCACATCCATAAACTCGTACACTGACACCCACAAAGTCTGGACAAGAATACGGAAACTTAAAGCGCAACAGACACACAGCCTGCCCCTGGTTAGCCCAACAGGAGACACCTCGAAGACCAGGCTAACACACTCGCACATTTCCAACACGTGTCCAGTTCCGCACATGACACAAACACTTTCCTGAAACATAAAACGGCCGCTGAAAAGAAGCCATTATGTGATAACAACAGATCAGCCAATTCATATAACTCCGAGTTCTCGCTTCATGAACTAAGGGCTGCTCTGAGCGGCTGTAAGCCTTCAGCTCCGGGCCCAGACAACATAACATATACAATGATACAACACCTGCACACAGACACTCTTGTTACACTCCTTCACCTATACAACAAAATATGGCTCTCGGGGCACATCCCAAGGTCTTGGAGGGAGGCTATAGTTATTGCTTTTCTGAAGGAGGGGAAGGAACCATCCTCCCCCGCCAGTTATCGCCCTATCGCCCTGACAAGCTGCCTGTGTAAGCTTCTCGAGAAGATGATTAACATTAGGCTTGTGTACTTTTTGGAGTACAACGGACTTCTCGAGAGCTGCCAGGCAGGCTTCAGGGCAGGTCGATCTACAAATGATCAACTCGTTGCCTTAGAGAGTCCTACATCAAAGATGCATTTATTCATAAACAGTATTGTATGACAGTATTTTTCGATATTGAGAAAGCGTATGATACTGCATGGCGCTATGGAATTCTTAGCGACCTTAAAGGGGTCCTGAAATACCTTCCGCTGATGCGTGGATGTAGATGTAACCAAATAAAGCAATGTATTAGCAATCTCCTCCCGCAAAAATTTTGTTGAAGCGATGAGTATTAGCTAAGAAATCGTAAATCAAAAACCGCGTATTATCGTCGCGCCGCGTTTCCTCCTCCTTTCTACTTACTCTCCGCTGTTGACGGCGAGCGAGCCTTCCCTCCCATGATGCTGCGCTCCTCGGCGGTGACGTACTTCCGCTATTGCGCTGCTCACACAGCCGTCTGCTACGGGCAAGCTTTGTTGACACCATGAACCCCGCTCTCCGCTCAAGGCTAGAAAAGCGAACGAAAAATCTGGCCGCATGTGTGCGGCGGCCTGGCCTTGCCCTTTCGCGGTGTACGTTGCTGCAGAACTTTGCTATCGGCGGCACGCGACTCTTTATCGGCGGCGACCTCGCAGCCGTACGGGGAGGATCCTGCGCTCGCTCCCTTGGATGCACAGCGCACTGTTTATCCCCAAAAGCGCCGTATCAGATGTGGCCCCGCTGGTGCCGGGTCTTATTTTGTGGCGGTGGTAATTCCTGGCGGCGGCATGTGAAAAAGACATTTTAAACCGATACAGAACCCGTGCACAAAACGCCAGTTACGCTTGGGGCGACGCGTGGTGGAGAGCGGCAACGTTGGCAAAACATGCTCCTCCGCGGCTCTGTCCGCGGCTCTGAGCTTTCTAGCGCTGGAGCGAGCACCATTTCTTTGACAATCTCAAACATCGGTTGCCCTGGAAACAAAAGCACAAACCGCTCTAGAAGTCAGTTACGGTTGCGTGATCCCGGTTCAGCTTGGGACCCCACCTCGCGGCATATGGGCACTGCAGGCATACTACTCACTCCCATTTGGAAGTGCGAGATGCGTTTGGCATTACAGGAGGCGATGGTGTGTGTATTGTGGACGCCTTTGTTTCGCGATGAAATGCGACGTTGTGCTTCTGAACGTTGGTGCTTCTGCGGGTGGATAGTGGTTCCCATGGTCTGGATTATCTTTCTCAAGCGGCGTACGACTCAACCTCGCATGGCGTATGTGCAGTGTGCGTGGCTAAAAGCCATCTCGGCTTGCTGTTCGTCCCCGCAAACCGCGCGCGAGGTGAGTGCCGAATTTACGAGGGGCGGGAGGAGGCAACCCATCGTCTGTCAATCGCGGTTCGGACTTGCAACGCATGTTGTGACGTTGTGTTCGTTCGAAACGCATCTCTGGATTGTTTGGAAGTTGAATAAAATGTATGCGTCAAACCCGGGCATTCGGCTCAGGGCGTTCTCTGCGATTGCAAGAAAGAAGTGCCACGGGGCTTCAACGCTTTCTTTATGGAACGTACTCAAGTAAGAGAATATTCATGTCGTGTTATGGCCCTGTTGCATTTAATACAAACGGTTAAGCGTTTGTTTACACTTGTTTCGTTTGTCGTAAAATGTCCAAGCACTCCGGCACTCCGCTGGCAGATCGGCCGGCGAGCCGACGGTGAGCATTCGACTCATCTCTTTGCCGTAAGTGCGTGAAAAAGCCGCCCAATAGCAGGATGTCTAATTCATGACGAACATCTGGGAATCGATGATGCAGACATGTGAAGATGGCGGCGTCCAAAAACACGAAGGAAAGGGTGAGAAAAAAGCGACAAACTTTGCAACAAAAGTGTGAGCTTTCTGCTGCGCGTAAAAGAGTAATAATTGGCACAGATGATGTTGACGACCCAATCTAACGATTGCGCTAGTCAATTTAGTGTGCTCAAAACGCCTTTCAGGGCCCCTTTAAGTCTTTTGGTGTGTCAGGCAACATGTTAAATACGCTTACAAGTTACATGTCAGAAAGAACTTTTCGTGTGAGAGTGGGCAATACATATTCTCGAGCTCACGTTCAGGAAAACGGTGTGCCTCAAAGGGGTGTTTTGAGCTGCACGCTGTTCATTATAAAAATGAACTCTCTTGGGAAAGGCTTGAAACCAACCATTTCTTACTCTCTCTATGTAGATGATGTTCAAATCTCCTTCAAATCCTGTAATCTGTCGGTTTGCGAGAGGCAAGTCCAGCTTGGGGTCAACAAAGTCGCTGACTGGGCAGACAGAAATGGATTTAAGCTGAATCCAGAAAAGTGTACTTCTCTTCTATTTTCAAGGAGGCGAGGGATTTATGGTGATCCTGATATTAAGCTTAAAGGTGTCTCAATCCCTCTCAAAAAGAAACACAAATTTTTAGGCGTGGTACTTGATGAAAAACTGACATTCATTCCGCATATAAAACAGCTGAAACAGAAATGCCTGAAAACCATGAATATCCTGAAGGTCCTCTCGCATTGCTTCTATGGAGCGGACAAACAAATACTCCTCCGCGTTTTTACCAGCCTTATTGGCTCACGGTTGGACTACGGGAGTGTCGTCTATGGGTCCGCCTGTAAAACTGCTCTGAAAATGTTGGACCCAGTCCTGCACTTGGGTCTCCGTCTTGCATCTGGAGCGTTCCGGACGAGTCCCATTGAAAGCCTGTATGCAGAGTGTGATAGGTGGAGCCTTGAACACCAGCGTTCTTACACTTCCTTGCTGTATGCTATTAAGGCGACTTCTGTAAAAATCACCCATGTAGCTTTATCATAAACACATTTCATCCGATCCGTTGTTTGCAGCACGGCCGTCGATACCCGTTCCTTTCTCTATACGAGTGAGAGCCCTCGCTGAGGAACTAGGGATTTCATTTGAGGAGAGCATAAGTCTTCTATTGCTGACCTCGTTTCGCCTTGGGAGAGGTCAGCAATTTCGTGTGATATTTCTTTCAAACAATCGACAAACGAAATGCGCCCAGAGAACTTATACTACAGCACTTCCTACAGTTACAACACAAATACCCGCACACCGCCTTCTACACCGATGCTTCAAAGTCTTCTTCGGCCGTCGCATGTGCTGCATATGGCCCCAACTTTACCAGTACGAAGACATTACACAGAAATAGCAGCATTTTTACGGCAGAAGCGCATGGTACCCTTATTAGCAGTACAACACATTACACAAACCAGAACAGAACACTCCATTATCTTTACAGACTCTCTAAGTGTGGTAACAGCCTTGCATTGCTTCAGACCTACGAAAAACATTGTGCTCCAGCATCTAATTAAAGCTCTAACATTTGCTGATCACGCAAAACTAAAAATAATTGTTTGCTGGGTTCCAGGTCACAGTGGCATTCGGGGGAACGAAATTGCTGACCAGGGTGCCGCTGTGGCTGCTCTCCGCAGTAGCATAGATGTACCGTGTGTTCCCTACCTCGACCTGAAGCCACTGGTACGGACAGCCTTGCGCAAATCTTGGCAGGAAACATGGGACACACAAACAGACAACAAACTCACACTATAAAGCCACACTAGGTAGATACTAACAGACAAACAAGACAGACACACGGAAGTAGCCTTAGCCAGGCTACGGATAGGCCACACTTATGTAACACATTCACACTTGCTCACTGGGTCTCAGAGACCCGTGTGCAGCAGGTGTGGAGAAGGCCTATCCGTAGTTCACATATTAATCACATGCAAGGCACTCCACACCACACGACGCAAACACTTTCCGGAAATCTACAGACAACAAATCCCACTCCACCCATCGTACTTCTTAGGCGATGAACCAATGTTTACAGTCAAACGTGTTTTTAAGTATCTATCAGAAGTTCAATTTCTGAAACTCATATCATATCATGCATAATCACAACCTGGCCCTCTACACCAGCCATCTCCATTGTCTTTGTTTTTACCTCTGTTGCTATTCAATTTTAGTATACACATTTAATCTATTGTAGCTAACCATCTGTTTTTGGCGCTCTTTGCCCCAGCTGGCCTTGCGCCATTAAAATGCAACCATCATCATCAACATTCCAACACGCACCGACGACCCGTGCACCTGGCGCCATCTCTCGGACGACGGTGACCCCCGTCCTGTCAGCCGGTGGACAATGAAAGGTTGCGCCGAAGAGGGATTGTGGGAGAGCGCCCGAACGGGGCTCCGGGTAGCCGATGCGCAGGGCTGAATACACGGTGCCCAGAAACTGCCGCCATTTCCGTGAGTGGGCTCTCTGCTTCTGTGGTCGCAAAAAATCACCGATATTGGTTAGACCACTAGTCCCTGCTGAAATAACCGAAACCTCTAATAGTAGTAGACAAGAATCGGTATTTTTACATCAGCAGCGACTTCTCTAATAAAGTGTCAGATTTTTTAGGAGATGGCTTTCACACAATAAGAGCTAGACAAATGAGAAAAAAGTAAACCAAGTAGTTATTTAATTAATTATCTTTACAATACACACAGTGTCTGAGGCGTAACATTGGGGGGGGGGGTATTACCAGCAAAAACAGAGTAAATAGGTAAGGCAACATTAGTTCACCACCCATTGAAACAACAAACACAGAAAACCGGAAAGCCCTTAAATCACACACACATAACAGCATATGTAATTTTTTGAATGCTACAACAACATCAAGCAGAAGCCGTCATTGTTCTATCCACTAACAGTACGGGAGGGTATACGATTAAAGTCACTAGTTCTTTGAGGGAATTTGGTTTTTTACACGCATCAGTTCTACAGGCAAATTCACGGACTTCAATTTCATGATCTCAGGGTTGGGATGTATAATGCGGTTCTAGTATGCAATGTTCCCGTCTCAGACCTGTAATGGAATGGTAAATTGAACGATCAAATGTCGAGCGAAATTCTCTGCGGCGTCCTAGTAGGAATAGTGCTATTTGTATTTAATGGATGAAGAAAACCGGCGGCCAAAGTGGACTAAATATTTTGGTCTTTCTTACCATTTATCAGATATTTTATTAAGGACACTTAGCACAGCTCGCGTTTCTTGAAATTGGAAGGACTATGACAATAAAAAGAGGCCCGGTGCCTGGAGAGGAATCTGTCCCTGTCAAGTGACCATTAAGGTATATGTGACCGGTGGATTTGTGTCTAGTCAAAATACCATTACGGGCTCTGTGCTAAGACGGTACTAATCCGCACTATGGGAACTTCAAGAAACCAGCATTACTCACTTCGCTATGCAAGGATACGGTATCGCCAGCTAAAGTCATAATACTCCCACGTCAATGTCTGTGAGCTAGCTTTAAGAGGGCACGAACACAAAATGCAAGTTCATTCATTAAAAAGGCTGTTTTGTTCCGGCCACAACGATACCATTGTTATTGCCCACGTCAAAAAATTATTCCAGATATAAATAATACATTCAACACTGGTGACTCCCTCGTCAATTTCCCGGAACTTTTCGGTGGCGTCATTAAATCTTGTTTGCGATTGGCGGCCGCATGCATCTCGTCTGCGGCGTAGCGGCTGCGCACGCAAGAAGAACGCATCCGGAATCGACGGATGAGCTCAAAGCAAGTGTTCAGAAGAACGTTCATTCAGAATCAACTGAGTCATCGACGTCGTCTCAAGTATTCACATCCGTGTTGTATCTGTGAGTGTGCTGGCGTTTAACACACCACTTGTTATAATCAACATAAGGATAAATTGAGCAACTACATAAAGGACCAGAAGCTAAACTGGGTAGATTGGGTCAAGAATTTCCAGTGCCTTTTTGCATTTTTGTGGCGAACTGACAAATGAAACCCGTAGCCAGACGAGGCATTATCGAGGCAATAAAAAGGAGTAACGTTCGCCACAGTTCGCAGAGGCAAGACTTTTCAAGATATCCCGGTGTGTTACGTTATCGAATGCCCCTTTGATGTCTAAGGCTAGTGCTGATTTTTTGCTCTGATTGTTCAGGGTATCCCGAACGCCGTCTTTGATCTGAAGTAGGATTTCCTACGGCGATAAGCGGGGGCGAATGCCGTACATGGTACATAGGAAGTACCCCTTCTCTTCGTTGTGGGGTGATAGTCCATTGTGCATCATGTGCTCAAACGGTTTCCCTATGCAGGAATTAGGCGAGATGTGTCGGAGGTTCGTTGTTATGAGCGGTTTGATATCGGGTGATGTCGGCGTGCTTCCATTGGGGGGGGGGGGGTTTGAAGGGTTCCAGCCTTCCAACGGGAGTTGAAAATTTCCAGAACTTTTTCAAAGACAACGCAATCAATGTTGCGGAGGGGATTGTTAGATATCCGGTGTTTTCCTGGGGATGTGTTGCGGGTTAGTTAGTGAATGGCTGCTTCGATTTCCGCCATGGTAAAATGTGCGTCCATGGCTGGGTTCGGTTTTCCGGCGTGTGATGGAAGTGTTAGAGTAATAGCGGCAATGGGTGCTTGATGCAGTTGCTGAAGCTCTCTCAGTAAATCTGTTTGTGTACCCTGGTAATTACGTGTGAGGCACGTCAGATGCGGTTGTGTGGTGGATTTTGGTCTCTTGCTGCCTTGTAAGGATCAGAGTAAGCACCAGGTGCGGCGGGTACCGAGCGTGGCTTAAAATTGGTTACAGAACTCAGTCTAGTTTTGTTGGCTGAATTGTTTTCCTACGTATCTGCCTATGCCGTGATTGGAGCAATCCGGACGCGAAGTTTCTTATTTGTTCTGTTCGTTTTCCATTTCCGAAACAAGCCTTGTTGAGCATCCCAAAGATGGTCTAGGTGTGCATCAGTGGCTGGAATTTCTTGGGTTAGAAGAATTTCTTGCCTGTGCTTCTTGGAATTGTCGAGTAACCGTTAGGCCCAGTCATCTAGGTTTGTGATGGTGTCTGCCGGGGTGTCGTTTTGAAAGTGTTTCCAATGAGTGAATCTGGGGGTGCCGACGTGTTGATTAGAGTATCTTTCAGTCGCAATCTCCAGTTGTATAATATGGTGATCGCTGTCGAGTGTCTCGTCAAGTCGCGTCCACGTGGCACTGTTAACATTATATGTGAAGTTGAGGTCAGGGGTGGTGTCTCGGGAGACGCTGTCTCCATCTCTTGTCGTCAGATCTGGAATGTTGCATAAATGCAGAAGGTACTAAAATCTTGCACCATATAATGTTTTGCCTTTCTTGGGGTCCTTAAGTATCCCCACACTGTATGTTGGGAATTGAATTCGCCAAGGACCATTGCTTTTTCACAGAGAATAACAGCGCCTAAACGGGACGAAATAAAGATTGACAAGAGAAGGCGCTGACTAGCAACAACAAGGTTTATTTCACCGTGGCGGAATATATACCCTCGAAGAAAGAAAACTGCAGAGGGATGGCAGAGATAAAGATTAAGAGATTCTAAAGAACTTATATTTACATACATAGACACGCGCGAAGAAAGTTATCTCTCAAGATAATCGCGCTCCTTTTGTAGAAAGTCAATAGATGGCTTGCTGACGGATGAATCCTTTCGCGTGTGGACGACGTGCGCCTCGAAGATCTCTCTGGCGCACTGATCTTTGTATTTTCGAAGGACACGTGTCTCATCCAATTTGGGTGTGCGCTTGCACTTGGCGCAATGTACGGCGAGACTGCTGCCTGTTCCTTGCTTGTAAGTGTCTGCATGTTCCCGCAGCCGGTCATTCAAACAACGTCCTCCCGCAAGGCAGCGGAATGTTGTAAACGACGCCTGACTTGCACTCTGCGAAAGGCTTGTCATGTTTTTTTGAGCAAGGTCTTGCGGTAGTTCCTTCGCCACGAGATTGCTTTTTGTCGGGGCGTGCGCTGCCGAATGGTTTTAAGGAGTTTGTCGATACCGGTAGGGGGTTTGTCTGGGGCGCTGTATATGGTACAAATAGACCGCCTTGATTTTTCTTGCGTGTAATAATTTGTACAAATGCACAGTCAATCTCAGCTCGCAAAGTGTGGGATTGGGCCCCTTGGGTTGATTGTACCAGGGTAGCGGTGCGGGAGCCAAGGCCGGTGACATGTGTGTTTAGACGCGCAGAGTAACAGTGCCAGAGTCTTTCTTGCAATGCGATGACGTCGGGTTTGTGCTCCTGCGTGTAGTGGGTAAGTGTACATTGCTTGCTGCGGTAGCAACGACAGTTCCATTTCCAAGTGTTGAGCGTGGAAGGGGGTGGATTTAGTGTTACAAGTCATGATCGGATTCAAGGCGCGGTGATGTTTCGTCTTGTTCGGGGGTTAATGCCGCCTAACGAGCTTCTTTTGTACTTTTATGGCTGTCTTAGTTTCCTCCAGCAAGTGTAGCGTTTGATCCAAGTTATTGAGACGTTCGTCGAGGCTTTCTCCAATGTCGCATATGAGCCGCTCTAAGTGGTAGAGGTCGACTAACGCGGGTGCAGCAGCGTTAGGGGTGGCGGAGAAGGGTTCTAAGTTTCTGCTGGCGACAGGGGCGCCTGTGGGCAAGGATCCTGTTTCTGGGTTTCTGTCAGCTGTTGGGATTCGGGTTCTTAATTATCGCTGCCGAGTTATTTGTTTGATTTGAACGAGGAGCTGCTCGATGCTTTTTTCAAGTGTTCCGGTGCGATAGGCTGTCTCTTCGAGCTGTTGTTTCAGGAATGCATTTTCTGCTTGAAGCATCTGTATAAGAGTGTCGTGTGGTGGTGTGTTGGTGGGAGTGGCGGCCCAATGGGTGGTAGGAGGGAGGGAGATGTACGAATAGGGATTAGTAGTGCAACAATGACTGACTAGCTTACTAGGCGAGTGGTGTTCGTTTTGTTGGCAGTCTGCGCTTGCTGCTGGCTGGAGGTATCACTATGTGCAGGTCGATGGCTGTTCTGATTGCAGAGTTTGCACCGTAGTTGGGTGGTGGGTGGCGGCGGTCGTAGTCTCTTTTTGCACTCTCTGCTGGCCGTGAGGGGATCTGGTCCACAGAGCTGACACATGCGTTTGCAATCGTGGTCTGGTTGGGGGACACGCGCGTCGCATCGCTGGCATATGGCGACGTCGGGATAGGGCCAGGCATCTCATCGGTGTCCCAGTTCACCGCAGCGTGTACAGGACTGTATGGTCTCGCGGTAAGGGCGACAACGGGTTAATAGGCCATACGCCTTGATGTAAAATGGGACGTGAACGCTCTCAAAGGAGATTAGTGCTGATGTCGAGGTTCCAAGCATTCAGGCATGCAGTATACGGGGGCCATTAGCTGATAGAATGTAGGGGAGCTTCTCATTGGTGGTGTTAAGATCGATTCCCGTTATAAAACCTCGAGACGAACCGGGTAGTGGTTTCAGGCAGGGCAATACTTCTTGTGTTCTTTCCCCACGTTGTATAGAGGTCATCTTGTTCAGTGCGAAAGCGCAGGCTTCGTTGGGGGTGCTCGCAATGATTAGGTTTTGGGCGGCTTAAGTTTGGGTAGTAACACGAGCGTAGAATTCAGCTTCGGGTAGGTTTCTTTTCTTCTGGATGCCCTGGGAAACTTGGCAACCGCTCCACGAAGCTACGCGAAACCTGGCTAGCGGTATGTAGATTATGTTGTAGTCGGAGTCCTAGAGCTGAGACCGTTGGGGGGCTACGCGGAGGTGTACGATGTGGGGCTGCCGGCGTTGTTGCAGCTGCTGGCAGGCGTGGCGGTCTTGTAGTTAATATTTTGTGTAATTGTCCGAAAGCTGGGATGGTTCTGCCGCTGTTGCGGTCGAAGTTCATCGTAGTGTTGGGGTCTTGCGGCGACGCCATGGAGATAGAGTTAGAGCCGGGCCGAAGGCCTGACTGCGTTTGTTTGGCTAGAACTAGCAACGCTAAGGTTAGGGAGGGTTCCGGCGTTGTGGGCTTATGCGGTTGTAATTTACGTACCGTCGTCCGGGTGACGTAGCGGTGGGCTTACGTCAAGCGCCTGACGTTAGGAAGCGTTGGTGGAGATTTGGTCAGCCAGAGAAGACGTCGTGCAATCCAAATAGAGGTTTTAGCGAGCCCAAGCGAAACGTGTGTTGACTCTGTAGGCCGCCGATGATGATTCCTTGCCCATAGAGGAGCCGGCGAGCTTTTCTCCCAGGCCTCTGAGGAAACACGGAGTCTTGTTCTGCTCATATTTCAAGACATCGAGGAAATTAACGCAGTTCAAGACAAATTTTCCCACCTCCCCAACCGCAGGTTACTAAAACAGAAGTAATGCTCCAACAACTCCAGAAAAACACCGTTCCTCACCCAATTTGGCTACTACAGGTGTACCCAACCCAGTACCATGCCACGTGTACATTCTGCCCTAACCCATGTTCCGTCATACATATCATATTGAGGTGCGCACATAACTCCGCACTTCAACCTTAACCCACTTCCCTTCCTCTCCCTGAACTGTGGGAGAACCTAACCACCGGCGCCAGCTTGGATCCACATCAGCAGGATAAAAATAAAGTCAGTCCGCCCGCCTGCCCGTCCGTCCGTCCGTCCGGTTTCCTCCTTCCTTCCTTCCTTCCTTCCTTCCTTCCTTCCTTCCTTCCTTCCTTCCTTCCTTCCTTCCTTCCACGAAGTGTTTCGGTATTTCTCGTGAGCTCATTTTCCCTCATTTCTGCCATTATTACAAATCTGAATATTACCGAGGAGCTATTTATGGCTAGGTTTCTATAGTTTTTCTGGTCATGTCAAGAGAATTCTCAAATAATACTCCCGAGGTTCGTGGACAATCCTGATCTTTACGTAATCGCACTATTCGGACTATCAAGTGGTCTTGCTCGATGTGTATGCAACGACGGGTCTGCTCCCCTCTTACTATAATGATGCTCAAAAGACTACCGCCTACTTTATCTTAGCCAACTTCACCTTATCCCTTTCTCAAACCCCCTTTCCCCAACCGACCTAAAGTCCTCCTTACCAATAAAGGCTTAACTCTTTCTCCCGCCCTCCCCCATTTCTTTCGCCGTCTCACTATCCCTCTATTTCTTTCTCCATACATAGCATGCGCAATAACTCGGCAGCAGCAGATAAATGTAAGGTAACGGCAGAAAGGCAGCGGATTTCGCCGTCACCGTCCACTTTCCAATACACGGCTGCAGAACTGCTCAGCTGCGAAGCGCGTGGACGGCTGATCAAACAACTTCGAAAGCCTCACTTGAAGCGGATGCTGAATCAAACCGTGTAAAGCGGAGAAAACAAAACCCTTCGACAACGCGATTCCAATGCAAAGGGTAACGATTTAGCCGGGTGAATAAAAATCAACATATACTGCTCTTGCCGAGTCAAAGCTTTAATGACAGTCGCCGCCACTTATCGATTTGGGTTCTGCCTGGGCAGCCCTTCAGCATTATTTCATCGCTGTGCCAATGCCATATACCAACCAAAGTCGCAATTCAAGCATCGGAACTATCCAAAAGTAATGCATTCAGCATACGGAAATCGGCGAGGTGGAGTTTGTGGTTTATGTTAATGTAATCACTGCTTTTAAAGGCTTTATATGCATAAACGTTGCCCGCTGTGTTTGCACAAACAAAAGAACTTTCACTTGCACTTGCGACTTGCAGTTATTTTGTTTTTTCTTTAAATGTTTGAAATTAAGTGCGGACGTGCAAAGTTTTTTTTATTCTAGAATTTAGGCAACATTACTGGGCTTGAAAAAATAGGGAAATATATTTAGGAAAAAATAACTGGTCTCAAATTTTGGGCTTTAGAAAAAATGCAGGTTGTCAACATGACGATATTGAATGAATCAACTGGCTTAACCTACGAGAGGCACGCTGTTGAACATATTTCATTATATGACGTATTTGTTTCATTCAACCCGGTTTAGAAATTCTGCGTCGGCGCCCATAAAGGTAAGCCAAGTAGGCCGATGTTTTGCGTGGAGCACTGGTCAAATATGCACCGCGTTTAGGACTGAATGCTGACTCGACAACGGAATGTGGCTACGACGGTACTAATCGCGTCCCATTGCAGAATTTCGTCATCATTTGTCCGATGTACCCTAATGTACAGTTTTCGTTGTAGTAACTGAGTTGGGCGCCTGGAATCGGTGAATGAATGAAAGCTTGATATTATGATTTGTAGCCGGTACAGGTACCCTCCGTTAGGGTACCCGTGGGTTGCCCATCGTGGTTTGTTCAGCGGCAGCAAAGTCCTGGGCGGCCTGGGTTGGCGCATTGTAGGGTGCTGGTTGCTCTCTCTTGCGGCGGCGTTCCAGGTTGTGCTTAATGAAGGCGGTGAAGGCGGTTTTGTTGTTCCTGGCGGAAGTCCGACGATGGCTTCCTCTCCAAGTTGCTTGTTACAATTGGCGAAATGTGATACAGGCCCAGCACTCACGGGCATTTTGAGCATCGTGGGAGTGGTCTTCTTTGTTAAATGGCCATTCGGGGTGGTGTTAGGAGGGTACATGTTTCTGCCTGCCTACGACCTGTTATTCTGTGGTTAGGTGTGTGTGTGTGTGGTTTAGGGCAAGTTATCGGGCTGTGTGATAGGTGTTTTAGTGTGATGGGTTAGGATGGGGCGAATCTCTCTTGGGTTGGATTTGGCTGCAGGGAGCCCCGAGTGCGGTTTCCGGGTGAGTCGATCGGCTTTTTTCTTTATACCCTACACCACGGCACGACCGGACACCCAGTAGAGTGTGATCGTTTCCTTTTATCTTTTCATGAAGCGTGCGTGCTGTGGGGAATAGTCGACTGTAACATGCGTGAGCATGCCTGTTTTGGAATCAGTGTTGGGGGACGAGGAGAGGGGGGGGGTGGGTAGGTATAGTTGCCAAGCGCGTCTACTGCTCGGAGGAGAAGCACCAGAAAATGGACAAGGAGAATTTAAACAGGTAGGAAAAAAATAAATGAAAATATTATGGTGCAGCTTGAAGTATGCGCCAGCATGTCGGGCCTTTTTTTTTGCGAAATTGAGGCTTGAATTGATTTCTACGCCTCCTCATGCTACAGAAGTCCACAACACGGCGTTTCTCGCACCTCCTCAGTACACCACACGAACAGTTCTTAGCGCACCATAACCGTTTCAGTGTTCACATGTTCGCTTTAACAGCTGCACTGCCTCTATTCTTCATCCTTTTGGATGTCCAACACTGTCAGTAGAGCAAATGTCCCGCACTGTGGAAACGTTATCGTGCTCCGTGCGTGCTGGGAGGCCAACGAGGTGTCGACGGTTCTGAACCGTTCGTCACAAGTTGAGAGGCCTAGGCGCCAAATGCAAGGACAAACCAAAGCTCGGGCACCATCAAACTGGCTATGACACGAGTAAAAAAGGCCGTCGAAGCGACGAAATGAGCGACAGGAGGGTTTGTTTCCCTGTGGAAACCAAGCTTCGACCTTGGAAACAGACTTGCTATTGCAACGATGAGGCTCCCCAGCTCAACCGGAAAAGCTAGAAAAAGGTTGTCAAGCTTGTGAGAAGGTATGACGCAACGACTCGAGATAACCTGAAAAAAGGAACCAAGAAAGAACTGAACATCTCTCGTGATCAGAACACCCACGCACATGTACTCCATGCGGCGGAGTACGAGACATTCTGACCAAAGTTCGCAAGAGATGCTGCGTACCACTCGCCGGCTAAAAAGAGACGACATTCGGCGATGCTTCGTCGGCCGAAGTTTTCAGTCAATCAACATTCGCTCAAGCAAGAAGTACACACCGCTCTGAAAGGACCATTGAAATGTAGCGCACCTGCGTAATCTGTCGGCGGGGAAGAGTGTTGAACTTCTTCAACTTCAGCGTTGTAGCAGACGACGCTGCATCATCATCAGTTTCAGTGACAAAGAAGCGGTGGCACGCGCTCGCGCTCCACGTTACCCAGTTCGATTTTAAAGCCCTCATTCTTACTAGACGTGTGTTTTCCGCTCTTTCACGACGCTTGGCAGACGTAGAACCGGTCAAGCGCCACGACGAGGTGGCCATGGAGCGGAAACCACTGTTCAACCGCATTGCTCACCCCGCAGCGAGGAAGAGGTGTCGAGCCAGATGAACCGGCTGCAGATTGCTCACAGAAGCATTCTTGATTTCAGTCGGAAGCTTATCGCTGAAATTGGTGCCCACTCTTGAGGAAGCAAAAGACGTCGAGGCCTCTGTTTCAATAGCCATGCTCCAGCACAGCGCCGACCGACTTGAGAGAATCAATAAGGAGGTGGAAGCACTGGTTTGTGGAGCCGAACTTGACTGCCAACACGACGACGCTCTAGAGTCGGTCAAAGAAGTGAACAGAATTATCGCCTTACTGGAAATAAGACTTCATGGACGAAATGGAGACACCCCTAAAGAGCCACATCTAGTAAAAGAGGAAAGAAGGCAACACCTACCAAAATATGAACTTAGTCTACCAGCGACAGAAAGGAACCCGCGGAGGAGACCGGAACCCACAAGAACCAACACACTACAACGACTTCGATGGGAATTCAGATAGTCTGTTGTCAACCCGCACAACCTTCAAACTTGGCTACATCACCAGACCCGACGACAAGAGCCTCTATGAATGACAACTCGGCTGAGACAGCGCTTGAGATACGCCAGACAGTTATGCACCCTTCGCTAAGACCTAAAGACTCCATGATACCGCATTCGCCCTATCCACAACAAAGACAAAGTCATAAAGTCTCGCAGCTACCTAAGTCGACCGCATCACAACCAGAAGAGGATATCGTATATGATGATAACGGCCCGGCCTCGGAAGGCATCACTGGTGATCCTACGTGCGAGAAGGGCTTGAGATCTTCCCTACCTCCAGAAGCTAATGTGCAGACTTTATGAGGGGGCATAGGTGCAACTACATGACGATAGTCTAAACGAAACAGTCCAGGCAACTTCAACAGTCCGAGAGTAGAGAGACACCACCACGAAGCAGCCAGACCATGTTTGGACTCAGCAGCTACTTTTGTACGATGGCAGGGCTACAGGATACGACTGTTCGAACGCGCTGCTCGTAAAGACTTTGACCACTCGACAACCACACCCCTGAAAACGGATTTAGGGACCCTACAAAATACCACCCTTTCGCTGCTCAAGAAAGAGGCTGGGCAAACATGCTGCCGCCAGAATGATGACATCGGACTATTACGGAGGCGACTAAAACGTGTTAGCAGATCAAAAGAACTGGATAACGTGGAACCGCGGAGTTTACACTGAACAAGATGAAAAGATTCATTGGTTTCAAACCGCGCATCGGGTACAAAGGCAAGACGTCAATGAAACTACACCATAAGTCAGGGCTCACTTTGAACTACAAGAAATGTTATGCTTTTGACTCATCACCTGACGTAGTTATCATGAATAAACACAGATCAAAAGTCAGAAAGTGAAGTCCCGCAAGAAGAGAAGACAGAAGATAAGAAGAAAAAAGATTATTCCAGACAACCGGCCTGGATACGAACGACCGACTGACGTATATCTTCCCCGGGACGTGGTTACGCAACATAAACGTTTGTTGATAAGCACCAGCACGGATTTCGTTTTTCTTGCTCGCACGAACTGTTGGTCGGGCGGGAGAATGTTGGAACTTTTAATGACGACGAAACGACGCAGGCACGCATACAAAGTACCCTACACGTTGACAAAGATATTAAATGTACCATTTAAGCATTCTACTTTTGGAAACCAAATTATTCTACACATTTGGCCTCCTTGTTAAACCACCGTGTCGCCAATAAAACTACAACTGTGCAGGCAAACAGTATTGTATTAAAAATTCTTCGTTTCATCAGAATGGTTTCTGAGAAGTTTCGTATAATAATGCCACTAAAACGATGTTCCGTTAAAAGGTGTATATTTGTAACGCCCGCTGCGGTCTATAACTGAGCTCGGACTTCATCAAGTGAAAAATTGCACTTTTTGAGCCTCCGGCTTGTCGGTAATAAATTTTAATCCTGTCTTATCTTCTCTGTCTATGTTTGGCAATTTGTTCCTTGGTTGGAAATTTTCAGCATAACGACAGAGTTATGGCGGTTGTGATCAAGCTAAACAAACGAAACAGTTTAAAGATAGTACAAGCCTATGCGCCAAAAACCAGCTATGATGATAAGGCCATAGACAGCTTTCACGAGAATGAAAAACAGGAAAACAATTTATTCAAGGTTATACTTAACTAGTTGCAGAATAATTACCCCCTTAATTAGGAGGTCTCGAAACTTTTTATTGTGCATTCTTTGAAACAACGTGCCACACTAAGCGGCAGCTGTCAGCTAACACATAAATACCGAGGCTCCCTTTGCTTCTTTGGTGGCGTCTGACCCGCCACGGCCAGTGCGTCCATGCCAATGCGATAAAACATGTAACTTGGTTGAAGAAACATGCGCTGCAGGTGTTGTCTAAAATTTACCCGAGAATGTTTAAACATTTCTGTGATTTTTCAGTGGATGGAACGATTTGCTTAGAATATTTTCTATGCGAGTTGTCTAGGAATAGCCAGGTAAAGAGGCAATTGGTCAAGAGGGAACACAAGTACAGTGCGGTCTTCTGTTAAAGGGGAAGAAACACGGGGCGAGTGGAACTTCACGGCTCCGTGAAAGCGCAAATGCGGAGAAGCGATGCGAATCGGAGGGACGCCGGCACATGTGCACTGACCGCATGAGGCAGGGCCAGCTACTCTGTCGTCTGCTACTGTGCTCTGCTGTACTGCTCAGGTTGCGATAGAAAAGAAACTTTGCACTTGAAGGCTGCAGAGCGGTACGGCGGAGCGACCTAGCAGATGACACAGCGGGCGAGAGAGATGACAAGAGATGACCAATAGATTTGGTCAAATAATTAGGGCTAAAGAACAAGGAAAAGCTACAACAAGCCATCAGCACAGAGATGGAAAAAAGGCCGTACCGGACAGATGGCAAACGAGCAGGATGAACCTAATATACGAAGGTAAAGGAGACGTTACTGAACCAAGCTCGTACAGACCAGTGACCGTGACGTCAGTGCTGTACAAGTTGGGAGTACAGGCATTGAAATTCGTGCAAGAGGAGCGGGTAAACGAAAAAAGGACACTAGGGGAACTTCAAAATGAGTTTTGAAAGTACAGCAGACTGCTTTTCTATGTACGACCATCAAATTTCAATCCTGTTCTTGGAATATATCTCTTATCAGTTATGTTCTGCAGTAATGATGTGTTTTTGCTAGCTATTTTTTTTTCAATACTGCGTTACTGATCCGTAACGCTCTGCTTACCTGTGTGCATGTTTTTCGTACTTTGCCCTGGAGGTCACCTCGGCATTTTAAACTCCGGGACCTCTTTCTGTAATATTAATTGTTAGTGTAATTTCAATACACCTTCAAACCTTCAAACGTTCAACTAGACGACAACCTGTTTGTAGTAAGGCAGTGCTTAGAGGGGGCGAATACGCAAAACCGACCATTGAGGTTATCATTTCTGGAAATTAAAGAAGCGTAAGATGGCCTAGACAGGGAGCGGCTATTGGATATACTGGACGACGAGAGAGTAGTGGGGGGAAGAATTTATTACCTTACTCAGGGAACAATATCGGGAGAATAAAGTGAAAATAGTGTGGGAGATGGTGTCTACAAGGGTCTAAAACCAGGATGTCCTTTCTCTCTACTGCTGTTCATGATCTACATGGCGGCGTTAGGAACGAATCTAGAGGACAGTATGCTGGCATTCGTAGCAGGGGGGACCTACTAGCCGAGTTCGCAGAACGGAATAACCTACGCATAATGAATACCTTATTGTGCAAGCGGGAGAGCCGGAAGTAGTCGTGGAGGAGCCCGAATAGGCAGCATAAAAATAAAATACACTTCATAATATACGATAACCCTGGCGTCGTGAAGGATGTGGAAGTGCTAGGAAGAGTAAGTTGTAGTGACCACCGCATGGTAAGATCTCGAATTAGGCTAGATGTGAGGAGGGACCTTAACAAGCTAGTACGAAACAAGCCGATTATTGAGCTAACAGTAAGACGTAAAGTAGAAGATTTCAGGATAGCGCTGCAGAACCGGTATTCAGCTCTTACTGAGGAAGCAGAGCTTACGACAAAGGAAACCAGCGCAACCTTACATGCATTATCACGGAGTATGCAGTACAAGTCGGGGGCACGATGGCCAGACAGGAAGCTGGTAAACTTTTCCAAGAGACGGAAGATTTAATTAGGAAACGGCAAACCATGACAGTCTCCACACCAGCTGACCGAACAGAACTAGCGGAGCTCTGTAAGTTAATCAATTAGCGTAAGACAGCTGACGTACGGAAGTATAATATGAAGAGGACAGAATACGCTGTAAAGAACGGAGGTACCCTGAAAGCCGTGAAGAGGCGTCTTGGCCTGGGTAAAAATGAGAGGTATGCACTTAAAGACAAGCAAGGCAATGTCATCACAAATAGGGATAAAGTAGTGACAGTAACCAAAAGAGTTCTATAGGGATCTGTACAGTAATCGGGACATCCAGGATAACGCCGAGCGAGAAGGTAGTTCAGAGGAGATATACATCCCACCAGTAACGTCCGAAGATGTGAGGAAGGCTTTTAACGAAATCAGAGGGGGCAAACCACCTGGTGAGGATCAGATAACAGCCAACCTCTTGAAGGATGGCGGAGAAATTGTACTTGAAAACTAAAGACCGCAACTGCACCTGAATCTTGGAAGAACCCGGCCATAATCCTAATCCATAACAAAGGTGACATGAAGGACTTGCAAGGACATGAAGGACAGGCCGAGCAACTTACTGAGAGTCGTCTACAAGGTACTTAACAAGGTAATCGCTAACAGAATATCTTCAACCTTAGATTTCAGTCAACCTAAAGAAAAACCAGAGCTCCACAAAGGCTAATCAACAGTGGAACATATTCACAGGATCAATCAGGGGATAGAGAAGTGCGCGGAGTATACTGAACCACTATATATAGCCTTCATAGATTATGAGAAAGCATTTGACTTGTTCGAAACCTCCGCAGTCAATCAGGCATTACGGACCCTGGATTACAATGAGCGTTATGTAAGAATACTAGAGGATATCTAAAATGGGTCGACAGCTACAATCATCCCCACAGGGACAGGGGTCAGACAAGGATACACACTCTCTCCAATGTTATTCACAGCATGTTTACAAGAAGTATTCAGAACGTCAGATTGGGAACAGGTAGGAGTAAGGGTAAATGGGGAATACCTCAGTAACCTCAAATTTGCTGATGACGTTTCCTTGCTAAGTAACTCGGGGAACGAATTCTGAAGCATGCTTTCCGCACTGGACAAGAGTAGAACTCGGGGCCCGAAAATTAATGTGCAGAAAACCAAAGTAATGATCAATAACCTCCGGAAAGCACACCGGTTTGAGATAGGTGGCGAGGCAGTACAAGTGGTAAGCGAAAACATCTACTTAGACCAAGTTGTGACCCCGGATCACAACCATAAGGCAGAGATAATTAGAAAGATAAGAATGGGGTGGAGTGCATACGGCAGACATTCCAAGATAATGAATGGCAGCCTACCATTGTTCCTGAAGAAGAAACTATGACAGCTGCATCTTATCGGTACTCACGTACGGGGCAGAATCTTGGAGGGTCACTAAGAGGGTTCAACTTAAATTCAGAACGACTCAGCGGGCAATAGAACGGAAGATGATAGGAGTAGCATTAAGGGACAAGAAGAGAGCGGAGTGGGTCAGGGAACAAATGTGTGTTAACGACATATTAGTAGAAATTGAGAAGAAGAAATTGACGTGGACAGGGCATGTAATGCGAAGGGAAGATCATTGGTCATTAAGGGTAACAGAGTGAATCCCTAAAGCAGGCCAGCGTTGGAGGGGCCGGCAGAAAGGTATATGGGCAGATGAGATCAAGAAGTTAGGGGGGAAAAATTGGTCGCAGTTAGCACAGGACCAGGGTAATTGGGGATAAATGGGAGAGCCATTGCGCTGCAGTGGTCGTACCTAGGCTGGTGATGATCATGATGATTCTGAGATTCGACCTATACATGAAAAACGGGTTTAGGGCGGGGCAACAACTGGTTCCAGGACAATGTATGCAGACGAGATACTGTTAATGGGTCCCAAAATGGATAGGTATGGAGGGCTTGAGGGATACTTGGGAGGAAGAAGCTACACACTCAGGGCGAGCCTTTAGCAGAGGAAGATGATGAATCAGTTTGTTTAATGATGACACGGAGCACAAAACAGTATCAGTGCAACGAGTAGAAATCCCGCGGGTAAACGAGTGTATACATTTAAGAGTACGGCTTAAGGACGGCGGAGACTCCACACATGCGCATGAGGCTCACCTTAAGACGAAAGGAAGGCGGAACAGGGCTGTAACGAAGCATAGAGAACTGATGGGCTGCAACAGAAAAAAAGTGGTAGGGGTATTCTTTAAAACGGTCATGATACCAGGATTGTCTTTCAGAAATTTGTTTGTCTGCATGAAAAGAAAACACGCAGGATGGCCTGCAGGTAAATCAGATGGAGGTAGACAGACTGGCCTTGGGGCCCCATACCAAATCTACGAACGAATCGGTACAGGGGGATATCGGCTGGTCCTCCTTCGAGGCCAGGGAAGCGCGAAGGAAGATAAAGTTGGAGAAGCGACTTCTAGACACGAACGTCTGAAAATACGCTGCGGGAATGTCTAAGTACCTGTCCATGAGGAGCATGAACACGCGGTGGAGTGGAGGACCAGAGAGCTGACCAAGCGGTACGGAAAGTCGGTAGACGAAAGTGCAATTTACACAACAGTAAAACTGCAGGTCAACACAGCAGAGACGACGAAGTGACCATAGATAATGGAGCGAAAAAAATTCTTGGAGACTTATAGGACAGAGAAACTAGACATCAGGAAAGGAGGTTTCTGTGGCAATTGGAGAGGCAGTGCATGGTGCTTTGAAGCACGAGTGAATGCCTTAGAACTCGAGCATACACGAGTATCTTTTAGCAGCAGGTTGAAACATGTGTATGCTGCGGCAGAGATCGAGAAATCGTAGAACACATTGTCAGCGACTGAGCAGAGATACGACCTTCGCGGTGCGATGAGGAAACGACGGTGGCGGATGCTTTGGGATTTGCGGTGAGGGCGAGCCGCAACTTTAGAGCCATAGAAGTGACTAAGAGGCGCCTGGAATGGTGGTGGTGGAAAAACAGGGAAGAGATTGGTATCCATGGGGAGCAATCATACGGATGAGAATTTAGAACAGCATGGAGAAAAATGCGAGAGGGGGCGATAGGAGTTCAAGGAGCGGGGGGATGGTGGCCATTTATTTGGGTATGCTAAGGGTAGCCAAGTAACTGGAATAAAACACGCAATTTTGTTGATTACAACCGACGTCCCTATTCGAAGGGAGAGCCACTAATCATCATCATCCTCGTCGATATCTAACCCAAAGGAGTCGAGATAAAGCCGCTATCAGCCGCTTTATTTATGTTATGCCAGCCCTTTTCTTCTTTGGCCTCCATCACCCTCTCTTCTCTTCTCTCTCTCTCTCTATATATATATATATATATATATATATATATATATATAAACCCCTCTCATTATCTCACGTTTCCGTGTTTCAGATGATAATTTGCACGCAGCTTCACCCCCCCCCCCAAAAAAAAACGTTTTTGAGACACCGTACGTGGGGCACACAAGCGGTTCCTCCTTCCCATCTTTACCATTGTGGTCTCCCTTTTTCCCTCCTTCCCTTTCTCTCTCTCTCTTTCCACCCCGCGCAGTAAGCGCTCCTGAGCACTCACACTCCCTGACTTATTGTTCAGGCGGAACCACCATACACTTCCAAGGCAGCAGGATGTAAACGCGAAAGGCTAGTGACGAAAAAGAAAAGTCATGAACGGTTTTGTTTTATTTTTCTTGTATCACAGAAGGACGCCGCGTTGCCCTTCAGTTCAACCCAATGATCCGGACACCTATGTTCCCCCGCCGGCCCCATAGTTCAGGTGTCTGAAACGCACTGTCGCGTGCCCGATGGGGTGACATAATCCACTTGAATTTTCAACGACTAAGGTGTAGGACCTACTTATTCCTGCAGCACGCCTGAAAGCGGAAAAGGCGCGCACGTGCATCGTAGTCCCGCCGGTATATTAATATATAGGGCCGCGAAACGGCAAGAACTTCAAAACAGACGATCGATGGCACTTACACCAGGTCATCTTCTATCACCAGCTGCCTGTCAGCCTTTCCGTTACCTTGGCTCGTGTTACTGCTTGTATGCTCAGAAAGACTTAGGGCCGTATTCCGAGTCTCTCCTCCTCTCCATTTGCTCCCTCCACTCGGCTGGCGGAGGATTCCACAAAGGTTATGAAATCGCTTTCAAATGTCTTCTCCACTGAAGCCTCGAATGAAGGAAGGATTCATTAAACGTTTATTTCGCTCTATCACAATGCCGGCGTTAGTACTGGTGTTTTTGCAGGCCTAAATAAAGCCTGAAACGTCAGGCCTTCCGCACAGCTGAGGACTACTTTGAAAGCATGGTTGACTGACTGGAATGTGGTGATGAATCCAGGGACAATGTGGAAGAGGGGACCTGGGCGAGAGTGAGGGGACTGGGAGAGTTCTACGCGGCTTCCTTTCTGTGCGACCGGACAGTGTTCTAGGACTATCCGATTGTTTCGAACGCGGAAAGAGAATAAGTTATGAAAAAAAAAACTCTCCTTTTAACGCACTTTCTTCTTTATTACAAAATTAAACAAAACTTTGGGGCGAGCGCCAGTAGTGCCTTATTCAGTAAAAACCTAGCTTATTTTTGTTCTTGTCCGGTACAGAAAATGACTGTTACTGTAAAGAGTCAATAAGCGCATTTGAGTTATATGGATATAAAACCGGCCTTGAAAGTACGAGCCTTCAGTGTACTTTGGGAGGTCGGGTCTCGCGAAACAAGAGTACTTCCAGTGCGTGCGTAAATCGCGTCATATTGCGTTACGGCTGAACATTAAGGAACGTGATTAGGACAGGTGCATATGAGGACCGGACCACTCCCATTATGGGGTAGCTGTGGCGCGAAGTGCCTCTATAGTGGGCTTGAAAAAGTAATTCTCGCCAAAGGACGAAGAAACGAAAGCGAAGAGGCGCGAATATTATGTAGCAGTACAGATCTATTTGATAACCATCGCCCGGGTAACGCATAATTCTTTCCAATTGAAAAAACGTAAGCAGAGTTCCGTGAGGCATTTTTCCCCAGTGAGCCTCTCCCCAGAATACTGGAACCATTGCTTCATTTTTGTGAAATTACACCTGCCACCCTGACAAAATTCCAGGACACGTTCACTCGCCAGGACCAAACTGCGAAGAGCAGCATCAGAGCCACGCACAAGTTATGTCCACAGCACAGTATGCCTTGTAGGGACATTTTTATTCATGCAGACAGTGTCATGTCACCCACATAAATCACAGCAACACTGCAATGCCGCCGCTACTTGTGACCGCCCGATTACATGTTTTTCACTTACCGGCGACGAGCGTTCAGGTCGTACACCCACTACTCCGGGGATGGGGAAGGGAGAGGTGTTAGCTTGGCACACCAGGTGGTATGCGATACAGGGAGTTTAACACGAGGGCAGTTGTAGATGTATGGGCTACGAGTTACCTAGGATGGGGTATGTAATTGAGGTGTAGAGAATTCCTGCTGAAAATCTATATGCGAAATGCGGGCGCCGTGGACGTTTGGACACGGGAGAGGTGGAGGGCAGTGGATGGGGTACGACACTCCACTTCCTGGTAACACCGTACAACTATCGGACCATGATATAGATACGCCGGCGTGATACAAGGGGCAGAGGTGTCTTGAAGGGAGGACAAAGAAAAATACATGGTTGTTTAATTTGATATACCTAGGCTTCAGTACCTCTCTCAGCTCCATTTCAGGCTCGTGAAACGTGTCTTTAACCGGAAAATTGCAAGAAGTACTACAAAATTTTCAAACTTCGCGCAACAATGACGTAATTATAGGTAGAAGGTACGTATTAAGGGCAAGCTGAAAACAAAATTATCGTCTGTTAACTACACAATAGTGAAACATAAAAAAAATATTTATCAGGATGTTAACTGCCCGTTACCATTCAAATGATACAATAAAATAGATGCGGAAGGTCCCTACAAATCACCCAGTGACGTTTCTTGATGATGTTTTAGGTAGGCAAAATCCAATCGAATAAATAAGACTCGGTGACCACATAGGAAAGTTTCCGAAATGAGGCTGGGGTGTAACACAGCTTCACACGTTTCCTTTAACTTCTTCGTTCGTTGTCCAAAGCGTGCGTTAAAATTGCTGGCATTGTTATCAAAACAAAGAAGTCTTCTTAATGAACCCTACTTGTGCACTGTCTTTGGGCACTCTAAGCTTCATATTAGCTTCGCATGGGAAACGCCATCTAGCCTTGTGGACGTCTGAGTGGTTTCTTCTGTTTTGCGATTGATTCTCATTCCGTTTTGTATTTATTCCTTTACCATTTGCTTCATATGTCCGTTTTCTTCCCCTGTTTCGTCTTTATTTCCCTTTTTGGCCTCACTAACTTCACCGCCGCCTGAAGTAGCGATGCTGGCCATTAGTTGGGTTACCCTCTTCAGTATGCTATAAATCTTTCCCTGCCACCTTTCTACCTCTCTCCTTTCCACCTTCAGCCCCAGGCACTCACATTATCTTGTAAATATCCTGTAGTAGTGCTTTCTAGGGATTCTATTATGTTATCCTGAGGGGAACCAAAAAATATCACCATTTTTCTTTGTGGTTGGGCCCGCTTGAAAAACATTGAAAGTTTGTGTGCATGTGCAGCGCGGATATACATAACCGCGAAAATGAAGTGCGGTTCTCGGCCCATTGCAGACGTTATTGAATCACACTTTATTCCACGTTAGCTCAATCAAATCGAGCAGTTGAGAGAAATGTGTCGCAAGGTGGCTTCATGTGTGCCCAGGTTACCATGAATCCTACCTTGCACTTACAACTGTGATAAATAAGGCAGAAATTCACCACTCAGCCTACCCCCCTGGCTCGTCACCAAATGCCCTTTGCCTGATCGTCTAAAAAGCTGAAGTAGTCAACGCCACCAAATCAGCGCCAGAAAATTCACTCACGATGTAGCAGCAAAAATTGTACTTGAACTCGTTTTCAGGATGCAACATTTAAGAGGGTGTATGCGCAGCATAAACTCTTTGTTTTCTTAGATTCAGTAAATTGTCTCTATCTGTGCCTTTTATCTTAGGCTTGAATTACGACTCTTTTTTGCGTGTTTCTTTTCATTTACCTTACCCGTCTCTTTTTGATAGGTATAAACATGGTTTCTAAAAAGCAATTCAGTGGAATTCCAGAGTTTAGGATGCAAATTGCATTCCAAACACGCGTTATCGCGATGTCACTGCACTGAAAACTAGGCATATACGTAGGTTTGTTTGTGCTCGGGTGAAACTCTATTTTAACCAATGTTTACACACACCAGCATGGTTCAGAAAAATCCGGTTAAACCGCGATATTTCCCTGAGTGACCCTTTTTAAAGTATCGATCTCGACAATCGTGGGCTGATGGCCCGCCGTTCCCAATCGCTATTTGTTGGCAGCAAGCCCCCCAAACACATCTTTCGAACTAATTGAGTACTGGCATGACTACCGCTGGCTACCCCAGGTTGGAAAATGCTACATGAACGTTGCTATCGTTAACGAATGAAACCTGTGATGTCGAGCGAACTTGCTCCCGGCTTAGATACATTCAACGATCGGGAAGGTCTCGAATGAACACGGACATGTTCCGCATTGAGATGGTAATACATGCAAACAAGCATACTTAAGAAATCGAAAACCCGGCTTTCTTGAATAAATTGTTTCATTACTAGGAGGTTATCAATGCTTTTTTATTGTCATCATTACCAGTTCATTTTCACACAAACGCTTAATTTCGGAGAATATTTGCTAAAAAACCGCAAAGTCCCCCTGATTACTAGCTTGAAAGCAACACCACTTTCAACACTTTAGAGTTAGGTAGTCGTTATACCTTCCCGTGAAGAAAACTGATTGTATTACTCAACACATCTGTAGATTGAACCCGAAAGACACCTAACTTAGGAATGATTTCGGAAAACAACACGAATTCTCCCCCATTATTAGTTTCAAAAAGTAGCACCGAACTTTTAGCCCCTGTTTTAGAAATATATAACATACAATCCTACACAACGAAATGGAAACCTCTGAGCACGTCTTGACAATTTACACTTCCCTTTCACCAACATCCATTGTACTTGTTCGCACATTGGCGCGCATTACAGTTTAGAAATCGTGGAGATGAAATTGGGAGCCGTTCGACTACTTGAAACCATTTATTACGTTTTTTTTCGAAAACTCTCCCTGTCCTAAAGTATAACAGTGTCATTTCTAACTGATTTGGAGTTTTTATTTTTAATTTTATCTTTTGTACAACTCCAGGAACTCCGCAAGGTAAGCGAAAGTGGCGGCTCTTTAGAGTATAATTGTTTTTGCCGGGTCGCTTTCTTGGCAGAGATTTCGCACTTCGCTTTTCTCGTTTCGTGCCCAAAGGCCGCATTCTTAATACATTTTCTTCGAAACATTTTCTTTTACTTCAATTGTGCACCAACTGGCTGAGAAACATGTACGGTTAAATACGTGTTAAAAATATCTGCCTTCAGAGCCGAGTTGTCCATCTAATACGGCAGCATGTCCCTAGCACGTCGTTCACAACAGTGGCTTCGCAATATTGATATCATTCAGACTTTTCGTGGAACCCACTTGTAAGGGGATGGGATGAGAGGTAGACTGCGTGATAGTGAAGATATACGGCGTAAAATCAGAGCTTTCATTCTTGCTCCGTAAACTTGTTTTAAATTAGTTGTGGATAGTGGTTAATGCGGGGTTTCATTTGGTGAAGATGAACATTGACGGAGAAAAAAATGGAACAGAGGAGGAGATAAAATTGAAGAATGAACGCATTCATATTAGGTAGAATATTTTGATGTGGTCAACATAATCTATGCAACTTTGACTTTGTTTTCATATTGTTTTTTTTTGGGGGGGGGGGTCCATTTCAAAATGGGTAATCGTTATGGGAGAAAGCGGACAAGCCTCAGTGGCCTATGGCGTAGCTTACAAAATTAAATTATTTATCGATACTCTTTGTGTCGTGATACCGTTAGTTCACTCCCCCAACCTCAAACATTTTTAGAGTTAGATAGGCACCTCTTAGGCACCTCTTCTAGGTGCCTAAACAGCACACATAAACGGAACATCCCGTCACCTGTGCTTCCAATGCGTAGCAGTCTCTCTCTGAAGTTATGGGTGGTTGCACTGAATCGTGATTTGTTGTTCTTGTATTGGAGTGGTTTTGCTTGTGCAAAAACCATTACCACTATACAGATAAGTTAAATAATGGCAACTCTGAAGGCTAAGTATATACAGGAAGAACCTTTTGCAATACTACCAGTGGTACCCCAATTCATTGATGTCAACATGGGTTAGAGCGCCGGTTTGCTTGGGAAAATGTCACGGTAAATCGCATGTACATAAGAGGACATTACCGCATTCAATTATTTAGAAACACACATCAGACCTTATCTTCCAACAGATGCACTGAGAATAGCTCAATCTCACCAAAAAAATTACACAGGTGTGAGCGGGAATCCAGAGCAAGAGACTGGGCTACATAACAGTGACAACTTTGTTAGCTTAGACTAGTTAAAGAAACGATATTTTGGTTATATGGTCAAAATAAAATAACAGTGGGACCAAGTTTTTAATGCTGTCCAAGTGATGCAATTATGAATTTTCTGGTTGTGTAATAAATTTGAGTGACAATCTTAATGCACTGTACCTACTCTTCCCATCCACTACACTGTATGATGTGCAGGTTGCATTGATGCTTGGTTTTATGAAAACACCCACATAGCGATGCCACAAGAAATGGGTGAAATATTCCGCAATGTGAACTGCCGTAAAAGTACTATCTCAAAATTAGGTGCAACATTATGCCTGCCCAACAAGGAGAAATTACTCACTCAAATATATAGTACAGCTGTAGAGATAAATTTGCGCTCATAAACATGTTGCTTTGGTGGCCATCCTGCCTGTTACCTGAGTTTGTTAGGTGACTTTGCTAGAACAATATTTCTATGTTAAAAGCCTGAACTGGGACAAGTTTGCTGAACTTCAAGCTGGCGTTAAAGCTTGCTTTCCGTTGAGACATCTGACTGCATTTGGATACATGAAAATTTTAAGACTCCTGGCCTACCCGCAGTTATATTTTTATAAGTGCATATGCTCGAGGCTAGCTGAAAAGTTAGGGCGAGCTCTCGAGCAGTGTTCACAATTGTACAACCTCGTAATTTCACGTCATCACTATCCCACTGGTGGATTTAAAATTTTTTGACTGCTAGCCAATATTCTTGCTCAAGCCTCTAATTTGAGGAAACAAACTTCACAAGATAAATTTCACAAGATAAACGACTGGTGGTGGTTGCAAAATTGGAATTAACTCCTTCCACAGGTTTAATAATGGATCTTCAGGTATTTCAATGCATCTTTTACTCGCGGAGCATGAAAATGAGGAACGAGAAACCTATGAAACGAGTGCGATTGTGTTCCTGCGATAAATAATGCTGTGATGTGTAGTCTGCTTGATATGCATTTGTGTGGCTGACTGTAGATGCGTTCAATAACAAGTTGGCTGTTAAGATTCTGGGGCTATTAGCAATTATAAAAACAAGTCTTAGGTACTGCGCTGCAAATACAAATGTGCGTCTATACAGCACTTTCCAGAATCCAGCGGCTACGATATTAATGCCTCCCAAGAAGCCGCAGGTTCCATTCTGATGGGCTTTTTTTTTTGCTTAAGTGGCTTTGGCACATCTGATATTGGAAAGGTAAAAGGCTGAAGAGAATTCGAAAAAAGAAACACAAGCAGGGAAACTCAGCCAACGGCAAGTAGATCAAAATATGGTTGCCAGTTAGCTGAAGCTTTGAGTGACTGGTCACATGGATAGAAAACTTTTTGCGGTGATGAACATGGTGTCGTGTTAGTTGTGTTGCCGACTGACAGTATCAAATGGTCACTTCAGCTTTGTCTAGAAATGATTGTTTTAAAGGCGTCTCCTTAATTGTAGAAGTAATGCATTGTGAGCGTATCATGCATTTGTGTTCTTAAAGAAGGCTCAAGCAGATAAAATAGGGCGAAAGCCTGTTTTACAGAAAGTCCCATTTTCTCAGAAAAGTGAAATGTAGAATACAAGCTACTCAATTGGATCATTTCTTAGCAATCACCTTACTAAAACCCCTTCCCGGGCAAGGCATTGTCACCATGCGATGCCTCCTACAGCGGTGCAGGTCGAGAGCACGGTGGCATAGAATGTACCCGTGCCATAACCTTAAAGTAGCCCCTGCGGGATGGCTCCCACTTAATTTGGTGAAATGTTTTTTCTTTATGTTTTCGATTTTTATGGCGAACAGGAATGGCAGAAGCCGGGGATAGCATCGGAATCACCATGTCAGGGTGTTTAAGGAGTATGTGCAATGTGCGTATGCATTTGTCTTGAGGTGATCTGGATTGTGTAAGCTTTGGCGTGTAACTCAATGTTTTTTTTCAGCTGCCAACCTGTTCGGAGATGGTCATTATATTTTATATTTCACAATAGTATGTTCAATGTTGAAAAAAAGTGTTTTTGTGTGTATTTTTAGCACGCCAGCACACACCTCTAAACTACTATAAAATAGATGTTGGTAAATTTTAAGAGAATTGTGGCAGGATAGCAGAAAAATTATTATGACACGAAAGGACAGAGCAAAATGCAAGTCACGCAAACTTATTCATTTGCGGCAAATCTTGTTTTATAAATTCGTTCACAAGATATGCAAACAGTTTTGAGTTAGCACTGCGTAGCATCTTTGCTTTTCATATCGTCATCTTTTTTGTGCAATTCCTCGTATATCTGCCGTCATACCATCACCCAACCTGCTAACATCGACGATTTTTTGGTAAATTTAAAGACACAACCCCACATGTAAGCAAACCACCGTAGGTACCAGTACCCTCAATTTATGACGGGCGCGTTTTGGACAGAGCTGCGTGAATTTTCGCAATGTATTAAGAATATCTACCATGCAAGTTCGACTCCTTGCGCATTCCTCTTTCACAAACTTCTAGAGAATCTCTATAGCAAATGTCAACCACCTAGCACCAGCAGTTTTACAGATATAGACACTTTATTTTTTTTCCGCGCGCTGGTGGCAGCATTTATTCACACCTTCTGTCACGGCAAGCAAAAAAAAACCTACCTAACTTCTGCGACAGGGTGGCCTTTTAAACGCTGCGCTCGCATTATCGACGGACTGTTCCGATAGTTTGACAACTTAAATCATTTCGCAAGGCGCATTTTTGCTCAAGGTACAGCCAAAAAAAAAACAAAGCTAAACAAAAGAGAAACTGTAGCCCTACGACGCGAAGCAGCCTCTGCAAAATCTCTGAATAAGCAAGTAATTCAGGTGTTGCCTCTAGACAACTGAAATATGTTAAACAACCGTTCCGCTGCATCGTACAGGCCGTTAGAAAGAACGAAGGGCCGAAATAAGAGCTATCGTCGATACAGTATGTAAACAAACCGTAGTAGCCAGAAACCCAACCGACTCAGCTACGGGACTAAATTTGAAATAAAGTACACAAATTGTTAGCTAGGGTCAAAATGTTGTTTGAGAAGCTACAAAATACTTTCCGCAGCACTGGAAACTAAAGCTACCCATGGAAAAACTCCTAAGGTCAGCGCAATGTCACAAACGTTGTGACATACTGAGCTAAAAGTACGGAAGCCACCGCGGCGACCCCGGCAACATCGACAAAATTTGGATAATTCGACAACCCCTGTGTGCACAAACAATTAAAACCACTTGCTTTGACCGAACGAGCAAGTGCTACCACGACATGTAATAAGCTCTCCTGCAAAAAATAAGGAAATAAAGTTTCTAAACCCCTGTCTTAGAAAGCAAAGGTTTGCCTAACATTCGCGCAGCCTTGCCAAAAGGTCCCCTTTGTTTCAATGAACAGGTTTTCGGTTGAGATTAGTGCTCAAAAGGCGAGCAAAGACGCTAATACACCTTCAGCGGCCTTTTTGGCAAGCTAAGCGTCAAACTAGCCTTATATCGTAGCTATATACTGGAGAACAGCATCGGATATCTTTTCCAACGGCCAGAATGACAGTGGATGTGTCATCAGTAAGATGTCGCGTCAGCTCATTCAGTCATAACCGTATGTACAAAAAAAAAACACGCTAAACCTTGAAACGCTGTCTCAGTATCAGTGTAAGCGTGCCCAGCAACGTCCTCCGAGGGAAAACTTCTCTCGTTCTCTCTCTCTTTATCATCGGGTTCTGGGCCATACCCATTTTAGTATGGAGTGCTGTCTGCTCCGGAAGTAACAATTATCCCGGTTACGTAAGAGGCTACACAAGACAGGTTCAACCATGATAGGAAGGCTCATCCAGACAGAAACAGCACTTCCTCACCAGAGAAGGATCTGGCCACACTTATATAGTAGACGGCCGCCACCTCCTATGACTGACCCACTCAACTCTCGCACCTCAGTCCTCGGCCGCTGCAGAGCACGTGTCCACGGCGGCGGTCAGAACAGCGGTACGGCAGAGGGTGCTAAGAATCTCTGGGTTCGGACAGGCCGCCATTGGAACATTCACCCTGGCAGCATTCACCACCCGCACTGTTTAGCGTTGGAATACTAGCTGTATAATAGAGGAGCTCGCACACATTTCGTGGGCTACTAAAGGGTTAAGCAAAGTCAGAAGAACAAGAAAAGGCGTCGTGGAGCTTACTAGCCGGCATATTATGTGCTGCGGTAGACACCATGCGAAGATAGAACACAGGGTGGGATTTTTGGTACACAGAGAAATATCAGGAAATGTGGAGGAATTTTTCAGCATTACCGAGAGAGTCCCGACGGTTGTAATCCCGCTAAACCAGCCAGAAAAGTTAAAAATAGAACCGGCCGATGCACCAACAACCAGCTTTAATGATGAAGCCGTAGAGAGCTTTTGTGGGGATGCCGAATCAATTGTTTAGAAGGAACAATCGCAGTTCACAATTGTGACGTGAGGCTTAAACGCATGTCGTTAAGAAGTAAATGGGAAAAACGTCAGTGGGAAACTTCGGAATACGCAATCGGAACCGTCAAGGAGATAGTCTGGTGGGAAGGATATAGTCTGGTGAGATTTTAGGAGAGAATAACAACTGAGGTTTATGGACGCATTTTTTACAAACGAAAGATTACGAAATGAACATGAAAAGTCCCGATGCTAAAACAAAAAACTGAAAGTGACTTCATTTTGTTTGACAATGGAGGTATTTTGCAGGACGTAGAGGTGCTAAGCAAGATTCGGAGCAGCGGTTGCAGGGTGGTTAGATGAACGTTAAAGCTGAATCTCATTAGAAAAAGGAGGAAACTCATGAAAACTGAGAAACCCCGAATGGATGCAGAGTCAGATCGCAGAAGTCTATAATATCTATTCATAACATTCGCGCTTCTAGATGAGCAAAGGAAGGTCAATGTAGACATGGTAAATAATAACCAAACAAGGCAATCCGTGAATCAGCACCAGATGTGGGAGAAGCAACCTGTAGGGAACAAATTGAAAACTAAGAAAACGTACGAAATAACTGCCAAAGGTAAGAACAGTAAAGTGCCGAGTACGGCAGGTCAAATTGAATCGACCGAGCTGTTAAAACTAATCAACAGAAGCAAAACAATTCTCATTTGTGCATATAACATGGCAGTGATCAACGAAACGCGTGAAATAGGGAGAAGTATGAACGCACCTAATAAAAAGATAGCAATCCGCAATGACAGGATGTGCGCACTCAAAGACGAGCAGGGTAACATAACGCACACCTTCAACGAGATAATAATGTAAAACAACGATTCTACACCAGGGCTTTTGCAGCGACGTTAGAACAGGGGAAACCGCTGAGAATACACGCTCACCTTGCGATATCCCACGAGTAACTAAACCGAAGGTAGAAAAGGCTCTCAAATGTTGAACACAGGAAGAGCTGCAGGTGATGATGCCTCAACCCTGGATCTTTTCAAAGAGGAAGAGGATTTTATACTAGAAAAGTTTGCTGTAGTGTGTTGATAACGCCTGAAAACCCAGAAAGTGCCCATATCCTGAAAAAACGCCACCATCCTTCTGATTCATAATAAGGGAGACCCTAAGGACCTCAAGAATTACAGCCCATCACCGTACTCTCGGTTGTGTACAGGCTGTTGACTAAAGTTACAGTTAGCCGCATTGGTGTGAGCCTGGATTTCGAACAACCCAAAGAGCAGGGTGGGTTTAGGAAAGGATGCGCAATCATGGATCACACGCATGTTGTCAATTAAGTGGTAGAAACATACCCAAACTAGACGAAACCTGTTATGTTAACATGGAATTTATAAACTTTGAGAGAAAGTTTGATTTTCTACTCAGAAGCGCTATAATACAAGGGAATAGAGAAGACCTATTTAAGACTTCTACAAGACTTATATCAGAAATGCACGGATGGTAACTCTCCATAAGCGAAGCTTTAAATTTCGTTCCGAAAGGAAGAAACACCGGAAGATACCATCTTGCCAAAACTGTAAGCGGCATGTCTAGAGGGGTATTTAGAAAGCGCACTGGGAAACATCTGATTAAGGATAAACAGGGAATGTTTGAGCCATCTGAGGTTTGCAGACGGCCTGGCATTGCTGAGTGAGACTGGAGAACACTCAAACAATGCTTGAGGAACTACAATCAGAAAGCACGGCTGTGGTGATAACAACTAATATTAATCAATCTATAGTATGCAGAATAAGCATAAAAAAACGTGCGCTTCAGCTTAGGAAACGAAACAATAGACGGAGTAAAAGAATACACCTGCCTCGGGCAGGTTAGTGCTGACCCAGCCACGAGATTGAAATCTGGTGCAGAATCGGAATGGGTTGGGGAGCGCTCAGCAAGCATTCCAAAAGTCAAAACCAGGTCGGCTCGTCAGCTGTGCCATGGCTCAGCGCCTAACTTCACCGTTCATGTTTATCACGCAGGTGCTTGCTGCAATCAGCCTCCCCGACGCCTGCGGCAGTGCGACAGGCGTGTTGCGCAATTCATGCTTCGACAATCCAGGAGCCAACACGCGGGCGTCGCTTGCTGGATTCGCTCTCCACCTGGAAACATCAGCCCCGGCCGCAGGACCAAGAGATGGCGTCATCATCGATACTCCAATGACTCTGTTTCAACAAGCATCACCAAGATCATGGACATCAGGATTCCCGTCACCTAGAAAAGGCCGTTCCCGCCAGCCAGCGCTTTGTGGGCCCGTCAGCTGTGTCATGGCTCAGCGCCTAACTTCGCCGTTCGTGTTCAACACGCAGGTACGCACTTACGATTGTCATTACGCTAAGAAGACTAGTAATCGTTTTCTGGTGCAGCTGCCGAGCCCGCGCTGCATTGTGTTGTTGCTTTGTAGCTTTCTGAACATTGCTCATGAACAATTGTTGCTTTCGGAAAATGTGGAGGACAATCCAGGTCCTACTACACGCAACCAAATCAACGAAACCGACCAAACGGTCCACGCCATGTTATCAACATTAGAAGCCGGACAAGTGGAATTTTAGCAGAACTTAAGCCCATTATTGTGCGACTCACTAACACTGAACAGACCCTTGCTGACATTGTGGCACGCATAGTGAAAACCGAGGGCCAATGCAAACTATTACTGGAATTGCGGTCGGATGTTGACAATTTGCTGACAACATCCGTGCAGACGTCGGACACACTTGTTTGCATTGGGGACGACTAAATGACGCCGAGGACAGGTCGCGTCGCTGCAACCTTGTCTTCTACGGCGTCAGAGAATGCGAGTCGGAATCTTGGGCAGATAGGGAAATACTTGTAACCAATATTTGCGGAGACAACTTGAAAATAACACTGGAACCGAAGGATACTCAAAGAGCGCATCGCATTGGCAGAATAACCACAGACAAAAGTCGTCCGATAATCGCAAATTTGACTTTTTACAAAGCTAAGGACGATGTGCTATGTAAGCCTTCACGCTCAAAGGCACAAGTAAAAGCACATCAGAGAATTTCTGTGTCGCAACGCCTTCCGTTCATCGTGAGGTAATTCGCTTCGCTCGTGAACAGGGTGCGCTTTTTAAATTACGCTACAAAAAACTCACCATTTGAAAGAACACCTGCCATTATTACACTGAGCATAAATTGGTGAAAGAAACGACAGAACGGGGCAGCTAGCAAAAGAAAAATATGAGAAAACCTTATCTGCCACAATCACCCCTCCGTAACCCGCCGCAAAATGCCTCTATATCTACAACTGACGTCGCATACTAGATTCTTTACACAAACATTCGTAGCGTTCTTCCCAAGCGCGAAGAACTATCCGCCGTAATCCAATCAGCTGATTGTGATTTCTTCATTCTTACAGAAACATGGCTTTCACCGCATATTTCCGACTCAGAAGTTACTCCGTACATGCCTTGTTTTGCTCTTTACCGTAGAGACCACTTACTAAACCGAAGGGGGGGGGGGTGTTTTAATTGGAATAAAAAATTCAATTAGTCACTTCAAAATCGAACTACAAAGCCCCCTAGAGATAATCTACATAGCTTGCCGAACCCGATCAAACCTCACTATTATCAAAACGTGCTATCGCCCCCAAAATCAGACGCTGATTTTTGCACGCACTTTGATGATTCCCTCGACCTTATTCGAAAAAAATATCCCGCAGCAAATTTACTAATCTGCGGTGATTTTAACTAACCTGCAATTTACTGGTCTAATCAATACAATGGAACCACTATGGAGTCCGCCCACTTCCTAGCTACACTTCAAAATTTTCAATTAGAGCAAATAATAACCCAAGCCACGAGAAAGACCACTCACACCGCCACCATTCTTGACTTAAATTCTCATGTCCGACCCAAGCTGTATCCAGGTAGTACATCACCTAAAGGAAATTAGCGATCATAAAATTATCTTGGCATTTTTCCAATCATCATTTCGGACAGAAAAACCCAAAAGGAAGCCAAATAAACTTTATGACAAAGGCAACTATGAAAGATTTACCGCTGAACTCGAAGAAGTCTATCCTTTTTTCGAGCAAGGTTTCTGCGACTGCTCAGTAGAACGAAACTGGAGTCTGTATTCGGATAAAATGCAAGAATTAACTAACAAATCTGTTCCAACGGTAACTATTCAAAGCAAACAGTCAGCGCCATGGTTCTCTAACTCAACTAAAATAATTAAGTGGAAAGAAAAGATTGTTTAGGAAAGCAAAGGCCAGAAATTATCAGCCCACGTGGCAAGTATTACCAAGGTGCGGTAAAAAAGCTTTCAAAAACCATTCGCGCTGCCAAGCAAAACTTTTTTGAGATAACAATAACAAATATGTTAAAAAATAAACCCCAAGCAGTTTTGGAAGGCCGTCAACCCATCTCATCCAACCACGATGAGGCTCTATGACGACAAGAATGATGAACTAACCGACAGTGACACTCCTATTACACTGAACAAGGCCTTTTCTTCAGTATTCAATACAGAAACGGATATGAACCCCTGCCTCTTCTCACCACCAGTAATTTCAGAACCGATGCCCCCGATTTTGATTGATTGATTGTGGGGTTTAACGCGCCGACGCAACGCAGGCGTTGAGGCACGCCGTAGTTGAGGGATCCGGATTAATCTTGACCACCTGGAGATATTTAGCGTGGGCCGAAATCTCGTACACACGGGCGTTTTTGCTCCTCGCCTTCATCAGAAAAGCAGCCGCCGCGGCTGGGAATCGAACCCGCGACCTCCTGCTCAGCAGCGCAACGCCTTAACCACTAAGCCACTATGGCGGGTTGCCCCCGATTTTAATTACGCCCACAGGAATTCTTAACATAATTAACCATATGAAACTGCTGTGCGCCACCGGACCTGACGAAATAAACCCCAAAATCTTGAAAAATGTTGAGGTTCCTGTCAGTGACATTCCTGCTTTGCTCTTCGCTCAATCATTATCGTCTATCTGTATTTCTATTAAAATGGAAAACAGGGAAGACTGTTCCTACCTTTATAAGTGGCAACAAATAATCACCGTTGAACTACCGACCCATTACAATAACATCCGTTCCATCAAAAATTATCGAACATATAATTTTCACGCATATCATAAATCATCTCGAGCGCAATACCTTCCTTTCCATCTCACGGCATGGGTTTCGTAAAGGACTATCGTGGGAAACACAACTTGCCGCCTTCACCTATGATTTACACGTCAATATCGACAGCAATATCCAAACAGATATAATTTTCCTCGATTTAGAAAAAGCATTCGACCTCATCAACGTTTAATGTACAAACTATCGCTGCTAAATATAGATTCATTTCCATTCAACTGGATAGAAGACTTCCTCGGAACAAGAAATCAATTCTTCGTGCCATGCAATCTAACACAGCTCCTGTTCTTTCCGGCGTGCCACAAGGTACAGTACTTGGCCCGCTGCTGTTCCTTATTTACATTAACGATCTGCCTTCCGAAATTCCTAACAACATACGTCTCTTTGCATATGATTGTGTGCTGATGCCTAAATTACTTGTAACCAAGACCAACTTACCTTAAAATCTCACCTCATTACTATTGTAAACTGGTGTAAAAGTTCGCAAATGTCAATAAACGTTTCCAAGTGCAAATAATGTCTTTTTCACGACGCGCGCGCCCATTAACATTTATTTACACTCTGGCAGGCTCCTTTTAGCAATCCACTAAGTCTTATAAGTTGTTACGTGTTCACATCACGAATGATCTCTCCAGGACCGTCCGCATAAACAAGTTAATCGCCAGCGCTAGTAGATCTCTTGGGTATCTGCAGCGCAGAATGAAACTTTCTCTTTTTCACTTGAAACTACTGGCCTATAAAACACTAATGCGCCCAAAATTAGAGTATGCAGCAGCCATATGGGATCCGTATCAGAACAATATAATGGATAACATAGAAGCAATTCAAAACCGCGCCATTAGATCCACTTTCTCGGACTATTCATTAGAGCACTGCACGGGCCTGATTTTAAGGCCCGAGCTCGCTTTGTGAAGCCCGAGCACGACCCGGGCCCGTAACAGCGTTCCCGGGCCCGGCCCGGGCCCGGGCATTCATAAGTGAGCCTAGCCCGGGCCCGGCCCGGGCCAGTCGTTTCAAGCCCAGGCCCGGCATGGGCCCGTCGTCTCAATCCCAGGCCCAGCCCGGGCCCGTCGTCTCAAGCCCACGCCCAGCCCGGGCACGGTCTTTTCTTTTTTTTGAGCCTAGGGAGGGCCCGCATGTGTGTGACCAGGCCTGGTCTTAGACGTCGAAGAATATTTGTTTATTATGTTTGGTCGAGTGTCTTCGTAGCGGGAAATCAGACGGAGCATCTAGGCTGTACTAGCATACCCTGAATTGTAACGCAAAAAATAAGGGTTTAAAAGTACACGTAGCTTAGCTCACACCGTCTGCAGTTCACGCCACATGGGCGTAATAATAGCTCGTATTCTAACACGAGAGACACCATCACCTTTGATGACCAGACTCTTGGCAACTTCATGTGGTTGTTTCGGTCACAAGTTGGTATTAATGAAATTTTTTCCTCTCCATTTGAATCCACGAATATGTGCGTGCGTTGAAATATTTTTCCTGGAGTGATTATTAAGCGGTGGCGCTTCTCTAGCACGCTAGTTTGATTTCCAGCCACGGCAGCCGCATTTAGATTGGTTCGACATCTAAAATACACGTACATAGACATAGGTGCACAGCTCCAGGGTGGCTTAATTAATTCCTTCCCCGCTAGGGCATTCCTTGTAAACCGTATCTTTGATATTTTATACACCAAAATATAAAATCTTGATGCAGTAGATGAAATGTCATTAAAGTTACAGTATAGAGACTATCAGACCTAGCAAAACACGTTTTTAAAACAATGTGTACAACCAACATCAAAAAGCGCGTAAAAGTATACTCAGAATATTCAATTTCATGCTCTTTTCTACACTTCACGCCGGAGCTGTTAACGGGCGGGGCTATGAATTCAAGCCCGAGTCGTCGAGCCCGAGCCCGGCCCAGGCCCGCAGCAGTGAGCCCGAGCCCAGCCCGGGCCCGCGGCACTGAGCCCGGGCCCGGCCCAGGCCCGCCGATAATCGACTTCGGGAGGCCCGTCCCGGCCCGCCGGGTCGGGCCCGTGCTTTTGGGCCGGCCAGGGCCCGTGCAGTGCTCTAAACTCCTCCTTTACTAGTGTCACAGGCCTGAAGTAACGCGTAGTGCTTCCTCCCCTCAGCCACCGCCGGAAGCTTGCGAGGCTGGCATTATTTCACCGTTTTTATCATTCTTTATCACCGAACACTTACACCGTGCCGAAACCGCATGTATCAAGCCGAAGAAATAATGAACTACAAGTAACATACCCTCGCCCTCGTACTAACACATTTGCGCAGTCATTTTTTTTGTTCGCACTACAAATGAATGGAACAATCTTCCCGCTCACGTTCAAGTCGTCGCTTACAGCGCCCGGGACTGTGTGATTTTCGGTGCCGTTTCCTGGATGCCCTTTGCTTTTATGATTGTTATTTCCAGCTTATACCCCTGCAACACTAGCGTTCGAATGTCATTTGAAACAAATGTCATTTGACTCAAATGCCAAGTTGTGCTGCTAGACTACGTTTTCAAATGCCATTCTGCTCAAATGACTTTCGAGCGGAATGAGCACCGAGAGAGACATTTGGGATTTCAAATGCCAATTCTAGCACTCTTGCACGCAGCGTCTTCGATCGGCAATAAAAATATAATACTTCTGTACGTAAAACAAACAAAATATTTTTCTTTTTAGAGCTTTCTTCACAATTCATTTACTTAAAATATGAAATCAACATATTTTATTTCCATACTCTCGAAACCAGTGGGTCGGTTGCAAAAAAAAGAAGATAAACAAAACTACGTAAACAGCCACCACATTAGAGTCAAAACTGGTGTCTCATCTAATTTGATATCATTTTACTGCCTTAGACTGCTCCTAAATTTGATTGTTGTATTATTGTACGAAAAGGGAACGGGGCGACAACAGCGCCACTACAGCACGGTGAGCAAATGTGAAAGCTTCTTTCAAATGCCATCGAAATTGTAGTGTAGCACGGCGTATTCTGAATGCCATTCGAAGCACCCCATTTGAGTCAAACGACATTTGGTTCAAATGACATTCGGACCCTAGTGCAGCCGGGGTACTATTTTTTTCTTGGTTGTTTTTTCATCCGTATTTTTTTTGTTTCAGCCTTAGCGCTAATGCATTGCGTATTGATATTATTTTCCTGTGTGCGCCCAATGCATTTGATCAGGGTATGCATATTTCCCCGACTCATGAATAGCACTGCTATCTAATTCCCTAACGTATTATTACACCACTTACTAGGGCTGAATGAGGACCATGTTCTATTTACTGCAAACTTTCTTGTCCATTTTTTAGAACCCAAGTTTGTGCGTATTTTTTTTTTGTTATCATGAAGCCCATGTCACCCTTCTGTGCTTGTACCAAGGGTATTTTTTGTACCACCCCTCATGTAATGCCTCCACTGCGGAGGCCCTTGAGGTATTGCAATAAATGAAGAAATAAATGATGAAAAGTAAGCTACCTCTATCACTCCAAAGAAAAAAAAATACTATCCGGCGCCAGGTTTCGATCCCTCGACCCTGCGGGCGGAACGCAATGTACACGTCGCTCTACCGACTGCGCCACAAAGCCGACACAGATTGGGAGGCTACGACGCGCCGTAAATGCAAAGCATTTCAGTAACTCACGATGTCACCCGCGTTGGCGTCCGTAGTCCGCACCGCAGCCCTCCCTACTATATAAAATTCCCTCGCACTTCCCCGAGGGGGAGAGTGTGTAAGTGCGAATGCACGGTTGTTGATTGCGCGATTACGGTGGATATCGTGATCTTAATGAGTAGTCGAGAGATTACACACACGCACACAACTACAAAGAAAGATATTTCACTCGTTATTGCTGGTACCGTTGCCCGGTCCGCCATCATCGTTATCGAGATGCAGGACCAGCGACCGCTCTCGACGACGGCGCGCGCTCGACTCCCGCGCCACGCGGCCGCTACACGAGCGCCCTCACGCGTCGGAATGCGGAGCGCCCGCTACGCGAGCGAGAGCTCTCCCGCCCGAAGTGGAGAGGAGGCGCCCAACACCCGAAGTCACTGAGCGGAGAGAGGAGGAGGAGAGTAGCGCGCGCCCATCTCCCCCCGTTGCTAGGCAAGACGAGGAGCGCGCGCACCCGCAGCTGTTGCTATGCGGACGACGGCGGCGGACGATTCAGGCTCGCTTAAGAAGTGCATTCGCACTTAAAATAAGAACCAGTGCATACTGCCGGTTGTGCCACATGGAGCTGAATCGTGGATCCTTACTAAACAACTAGAAAGCGACCTTAGGTCGGCTCAGCGGGCCATGGAAACAATAATGTTCGGAGTAACACTGAGTGACAGGAAATGAGCTTCTTGTATCAGAGAACAAACTATAGTAGAAGATATTATAGTTCCAATAGAGAAAAGGAAATGGACTTGGACTGGCCATGTAGTGACACGAACCGACAACCGGTGGACAATTAGGATGATAGAGTACATAACAAGATATGGGTCTAGAAGAATGGGAAGGTCATTAATCCGCTGTAGATGTGAAATAAGGGGACCTCCAAGGTAAACTGTGCACTCGAGCAGCGCAGAACAGCAGCAGTTGGAGATCAAATGAACTTCCGAAGCCACGAAACAACTTATTCTGACAATGTATTAGAAACCACATATCAGTGCGCAGTGACTGTGGTAACAGCGCTGCCATAAATAACAGAAAAAAACCTAGTCAGTTCCCAAGTACTTCAGGCATGATACAAAACACACGACAATTGTCTGCGGTGTTTCGGAAAACAGAGTGCTGCACAATTACCCTACACATCACACGTGTTCACATACTTAGCGCAATATCATATAACTACCACACGCAAGAATTTGCAAGTTCCAACGGTGCACTCTGCATCATTTAAAATATTTTCAAATAAAAATAGTGCAATCTGGGTCTGCAAAAAGAATTTTTAATAATTATTTGTATCGTTTAGTAAGTATTTTTATTTTGTGCTACGAACGTTTTCGAGAAATGCAACTGCGCGCATTTTCTTCTGTATACTTTGTGATGTCATTTTAATGTGTTGCAGAGTTCACAAAAAAGCAACAAAACCACTTTCAACAAAATATACATTGTTCGAGAACGAAGCTATAGTCAAAATGCACGTTTTCAAATTATCACTTACAAATAAATAACTGGCATAAACCAGAGACAAGGTATTGAAAATGTCTCGCTATTTTCCATTTCGGTTTCATTCACAGTGGCTAGAATATTTACACATCTGCGCCCATCAGGGTAGTGCCAATCAGGGCGATGGGCTGCGTGAAGCAATGGCGAAATCTGCACCGGTTGAAGGACTGAGTAATGACGCGACTCCGGACTGTAACCACGGGGACTTGCCAGCGGTGGCTTAGTCTTCGGTCCCGATTCGAGGTTTTAAATGCAGAGCATTTCAGTAACTCACGATGTCACCCGCGTTGACGTCCGTAGTCGTAGTCCGCACCCCTCCCCCTACACTATATAAAAAAATACTATACGGCGCCTGGTTTAGATCCCTCGACCCTGCGGGCGGAACGCAATGTACATGGTGCTCTACCCACTGCGCCACAAAGCCGACACAGAATGGGAGGCTACGAACGCGCCTTATATCCTTGACTCATTCAAACTACGTCAAGAAGCTGCTGATAGAACGCATTCACTAACACCAACTCCCCAAACACTAACGTTAACGCAATACACCCACCCCCTATGCGACGCATTTACTCGAGTCCCCTCGCGGGGGGATGGGCTAAATTTTTTGTCATAGGTTGTTCGAAGTAGATAAATGTATAGTTTTTGTAGTCGTAGCCAGGTTCGTCACCTGCAATTATTGAAAGAATGAAAGCTTCATTTTATGATTTCTTGCCGGAACAGGTGCCTTTTTAGAGGGAACTCCAAGGTTGCCTGTCGTGGCTTCCTAGGCGGCTGCATATTCCATCGTGGTCTCGGTTGAGTCATTCTAGAGGAGTTATCGGCGGCCTTCCAGGCGTTCGGAGTTCCCTATGACGGCGTTCAAGGTGGTGCTTGATGAAGGCGGTTAGGGCGATTTCGTCTTCCTGTGACAAAAGTCCCACAGTGGTTTCTTCTCCTGGTGACAGGTTACGCTGGTCCACATACCTGGCATTAGAGAATCATTCGAGGAGTGTTCCTTTGCAAAGGCCATTCGGGATGGGGTTAGGAGGGGCCATTTTTTGTCAACTCACTAAGACCTGTTCTTTGTTAGGTGTGTTTGGTTTCGGGTGAGCTTCGTGACTGTGCCTCTGATTTTGTTACTCGGATGGTTTTCAGTGGGATGGAATCTCTCTGGGATATAATGCGGCAGCAGGTAGATCGGAGTGCAGTATCGCGGGCGAGTAGGTTTGCTCTCCCGTTATGCTCTGCATCGCGGCATGATCGGGTACCCAATAGAGCCTGGTCGTTCCTTGTACCTTTTCACGAAGCGCGCGTCCTGCGCGGCTTATGCGATTGCCCAGGAACCGTGAGCATGGAAGTTGCGAAACAGTGTAGGGGTCAGGTGTTCGGCACTGCTGCTGCTCGGAGGAGAAGACCGGAAACAGGACACTCGAAGTACAACTGGCGGGACGTAAAAGAAATCATTGAAAATACCGTAGACTCTCGTCAAGGCGAACTTGGCTAAGACGAATTTCATGGTTTCGACGAACAACACTATTGCTCTTTTGTCCTTCTACGGTTCCTGACCGATTTGAGTTTACATGAACGTCTTTACGGGCTAAAAAGGGGACTATGGTTCATGCCTCCCCATTGCTATCTGTTCCTTTTCGCCTTCCCCCTTCCTTATGCTTTAAACCCCATTGCCCCAGTGCAGGGTTGAAACCAGGGCCCCACAACAGGTTAACCTCCCGGCTTTTTCGCCCTTGTTCTCTTTCACGAAATTCGTTAGCTAGCGATGTCTTTTTGCTGAGAAGTACTGAATTGAAAATTTTAATGGGAAAACAAATAAAACAATATCCAGAAGTCTTGCTTAATATTAGCCTCACGTTAGCCTCCATCGTAAATTAAACTTTTCAATCTGTTTGAAAGTGATCCGCCGACTTGAGAAGAAAACCATACCGATCAATCATCCCTGCGTTCGGTAAGGAGGATTCCAGAATGTGAAACCGAGTTGATATCTCTTTCTGCTTCGTCTTGGGTACTGAAGCATTGAAGAAAATTATTTCCGCTGCTGCACCCAAGTGTACCAAAGCGAGCAAAGAAACACAAATCTCGACAAATCCTGGAAAACGCTGGACTCCCGCGGACGTCCCCATGCAGCGATGCAGCTTCTTCACGCCCGTGCTACAATCAAGTAAATTCCAGGCAAGCAACCCCACTACAAGCGTTAAATTGATTCTGCGCGCCCCGCATGCGATGATAGCGCAATAGGATTTTACGCCGATTTCATAGGCCGATCGGGGCTCAGGTTCGATTATGACCACGGGAAGCGTTTTTTTTTTTCGCTGAAACGTGGACTCGCTTGGGTATCTTGCCTCCTCGCCACTTTTTCCTTATACGTATTGACGTAGTATTTTCCTCCTCTCAACTTCTCAGAGTAAAATTTCCTTTAACGATCCGCACGGGCCGAGGAAAGTGTACAGAGCTCCGGTGTTAAAACATGTCCGTCAAGAAAACCTCCCGATGCTCCGCGTGAGTTTGAAGAGGAAGCATTCTGTCGCGAGGCGTTGCAACGCAAATATCCCAGTGTGTGTGCTATAATATTATTAGCACGTGGTCTTTACCAAGGTATCGCGACATTCGAAACATGGCTAGACCTCAATCTTGTAGGCCTCGTCCTTTGGATATGCAGATTCAGTGGATTAGTTTTCATTACTAGGGAGTGCGTGTGTGCATGACTTTCTTAGTGGCTAACACCATGAACGCTGGAGAGAAATAAAATTTTCTCATGCCTCTTATCTTAATTCTGTGTCACCTCTATGTCGGTGCTGCAAAACCTTCGCTGGTCATACACCTTCCAAGAGTGGAAAGGCGCATGAGGTTTTATCATTATTTTTTTCTTTTGGAAACGTCCGCAAGAATCGGATGGCGAAACTTTCAAGAACCTTGATGTGTCTTGCGGTGCACTGCGGTTAGTTTACTTGAACGAGTGTGAATTGAAGGCTCAGACCGACAGTTTCTGATGTTTCATAGGAAACGGCAATGCGACAAACGACCGCCCAATTTCTTTGAACGGAAACTGAAAGTGGGGAGTGCAGATATCTCGTCTGCTTCGGCATAATACCGCATTTTATACCCGTTCTACTGCAGCGTTTCAGAGGATATTTGAGCAAAATGACCTTCGAAATTTCGCAAGCCATTGCAACAGGCAATCGGTACGCCAATCCACACGACAATTCTCATAGGCAGTTGGAAGTTGCCGTGTTCATCCGCCATGTTTTCGGGTCGCCTCTGCTGCCCAGTTTCTCTGTCGCAACTGGCGAAATCAATAATTTATTATTAGGCTGCGTCAAAGAACACCATTATTCGTAATATAATTGGTTATAACATTCAAACCCGCACAAAACATGAAAAAAGAGCTTCTTTCTTGTTTTTTCACCGCTGGTGAGTAACAAGGTACCATGCAATCCTAGACCGAGGGAAATAAAATAACAGTAAAGGAAGTGTTATTCAGAGCGTGCGCCTTAAAAAAGTTTTACTCGTAAATAGAAATTTGTGTAAATATGGCATGCAAACAGTGCACCGTAGAGTACGAGCGTTCGCGTTTGAAACCCTTTGAGAACCTAAAAGGTCGTTCGTGGTGCTCCCTTGACTCACATGGCATTTAAACCTAAAGCCTTCGAAAAACCTCATGTAGCAGCTAAACCGTGGCGCTTGAGTCAAATGGTATTTGATTCAAATGCCTTCGAAATGCCAGTGTAGCAGGACAATTGCCTAAACAATATCGACCGGTTAGCAATATCAGGATTCATTCACCAAATATTACGTCATGTTAGGGTTGAACAACGCGGGATTAAAGCCAAATCCCATAAAATACGGGTACAGATTCAAATTACCGGAGTTACAGGCATTTGTTCGTGTCAATTCATAACTGACTGTCCCAAGTCAGGCCAAGATGAAAAACTAATTTCAAATTGAAAAATGGCGCCAATCTCCCCGCGCGGGGAACCCTGCGTAGATGCGACGCATCGTGGGGTTCACTTGGTGTTTCCGTTCGATTGATTCTGAAATCGCGTATAATGTGTCCGGAACGCGTATGATTATTATGTTTTATGATTATTATTATGTTTTATTGGCCAATCTTGGTCAATCTCTATAAGTGGTATGCTTGGGGCTTCGCTGTCGCAATGACCTTTACTCCATCATTGTTGCTGTAAGTGGGAGCTTCTTTTCTTTTGGTGCAAGTGTTAATCATTGCCCCATCATGCGTTGTATCAGTAGCTTCTTGACGTAGTTTGAATGAGTCAAGGTTATAAGGCGCGTTCGTAGCATTTGATTCTGTCTCGGTTTTGTGGCGCAGTGGGAAGAGCACCATGTACCTCGCGTTCCGCCCACAGGTTCGTGGGATCGAAACCAGGTGCCGCTAACTATTACTTTTTTTATAGTGTAGGGGGAGGGGTGTGGACGGACAACGCCGTATGGAGGGACACGGCGAGTGAATGAGATGCAGTCGCATCTAAAAGTTTACGTGCATGAGCTGGCGATAAATCGGACAATCCACACATGCTTTTATTCATGCAGACTACATTCAGTTCACGCGGCTTGCACGTATACTACCCCAAGTTTCCTGCACACCAGGACTTATTGCACTGATATTATCTACTCGTCCTGCGCGGAAACAGAGATGGTCCTACCCTTCACTAAATGTTATAAATCTGAACCACAAAAGACCTCAAAAATCGATAATGAAAGAAAAGCCACGATTCTATTTATGCTAAAATGCAAAGCTAACAATTCTTCTCATTTCTTCATCACTGTTGTTGACTTCAATGCGAAATCAAAAGTAACAAATCGCCAAATAACGTTAGAATGTGGTGCAATGCTTTCCATGAGCTGTAACACATAGTATGAGTGACACGATGCCTCTAGCTTTTGTTTTCTGTCTTTCGTTAACTCCAGTATTATGAAGACGCTATTCATCACGAGGCGTGGCTGTCACTGTTGCAACGATTTGTCTCCTTCGGGCGTCCGCTGTTTGGGCGAAGTAGCCATCGCAGCAAACGTGGCATAAGCTCGGGTGACGCAGCCTGTACGAACAGGTCGGTCACCTTTTGTTTATTAAACAACTACTTGAACTCGCAAATGTTGGTGTAGATAACACCACTACTACTTTCAAATCCGCAGTCTGGCTGTTCGCAACGCCCGGCGCGGGGCAGGTCTTTTTTCTCGGTGTTCTGTTCTTCCACTGAATTATGTTTGCTACGTCGCGTGAGGGTAGACCCAGTGCAGCTTTGCTCAAGTACAAACGAAGTCACCAGAGGGGTTTTATGTAACGAACTGAACGCGCCCTGCTCCCGACCATCAAATACGGCTTTTGTTTACGGTTTGGTTGAGTATGCACGGCGGGCGCTTATCAGAAATCGTCCCAATTCAGCGTGTCAACAGCCTATTTGAGCATTCGCGAGTGCATTTTGAACGCTTACGTTGTGCCATTTGTGATCGAATGTGTTTTCACGGTGTATGAATAAGTCTCCCATAGGAAAATCATGTCTTGGTCGCTCCTGTAGGATTGGACAAGAGTAAACTCCAGTTCGGACCAAACACCCCAGGGACTGTGGCACCATTGGGTGACGGTGGCCTGGGTGCATGATTTTTTTAATGCTAAATTCTTGTCGCTGAAAGCGGGCATCAAACGACGACTTGGTGGACTTGGTGGCTACGATACTACACCGTCAATAAAGTCGATAAAATAGGTCGGCGTGGCTTCGGTTGCTACGCCGCGCATACGAATTGGCTGGGCGTGTTTGACTAACATTACAACTCGGAGAAAACTCAGGAATATTCTTGCACAGGCGAGTGTAACTCGTGATTCTCGTTGCGGTCGCTGCTTCGGCGTGGTTTATTGTTCAATGTCGCCGTGGCAGGCAAATTTAGACCGCATACCAGGCACACAATAAAGTTGCACTCTCTCTCCCCCTACCCTGACATATCATTTTACGGGAGGAAGAATTTGAGCTTGTTTTTATCTCTACAAAAGTACTGTGCATTGGCTGTCAATCATCTGGTTACCGACCGCCTTTGCGACGACATCGAGTGGGCTTTCGCTCGATGGTGTTGTTGGCGCTGCGGCTTTACGCGACGGGCCGCTTCCCCGGAAGCAGTGGTAGCGACCGCACCATCGACCGCCACCCGTCGACGGTCAGCCGGTGTGTGCGCAATATGATCATTGGAGACGTGTTTCTCTTACCTCACCTTTATTTTCGATGGTTCGGTGGACATGGCTTCCCCATTGTCCACCGCGCGTTTATTCGTCTGTAGCCGGAGTGAGCGCTTGTTACCGTCTGCACTCAAAACTATTTCGAACGAGACGTGTATCTCATTTATAGTCCGTACGATGAAGTCGTTGCGTGTCGCCCATTTGTTTGTGTGTGTGAAAACGTTAGTGGTAGTAAAACTTATACGTATGAACATATTCAATCGACAGCGCCTATCTATTATCAGAGGTGATCTCTACACATTTTAACGTGTTTTGTTCAGCGTCGCCGTCGTACGGAAGGAAGCAAATTATGAAACGTGAGTAAAGGAAAGAGCTGAGAAATAAAGTAGCCCCGTGATGCCAGAGCGAGGGTAAGCGCGAGTGGATAGGGGACAAAAGAAGAGAGGGGAGTGAGGGGAATAAACTCAAAGAAAAAAAAATTGCACTCTCACCAAGCTTCGTCACCAAGAGCGGTGAAGAGCGAAATGACGCGAACAAATTTGGAAAGTTGTCGTCGTTGCTGCTATTCCTTCCTTGCAACACATGCCCACGCGGGGGATTGGCCCGCAGTTGGTAGCTTTGAGGAGCTGATGTATTTAGTTCGCAAAATTCGTCACACTGTGAATTTGAAAAGTAAAAGTTTGGGAATAGTGCATGCCGCGTGACACCTGAACGTGAGAGCACGGGAGTAGGACAGATCACACCAGCCTCGCAGTGACCCCGATTCAATAGAAAGGATATGGTGTGTACTCGTCTCGTTGGTGACGTAGTTCCTTACGAAAGAAAAGAGAAGACACTTACGCAAGCACGGTATAGCAGAAAAAAAGCCAGTCGAAGTAATTCGTGCCAAAAGACAAAGAAATGATAGCAAGGAAGAAGACGTAAATTCATTCGGTCAGTGAAGAAGTTGTTTATAAGTATGGCCAAGCTTTCGCGTTCAAAGCACAAAAGCAGACATCTGTGCCAGAAGGAAATTTTGCACCTAAAAGCAGTCGGAGGGTTTCGATAAAATAACACCGAGTAGCAACTATTTTGAATGTGGCGCGTTTCAATCACCCGCTTTATTTTTTTGCCAGTCGGCTTTAGGCACGTCATTGCATGATTTGCCACTGACGACCAAAATGGGAGAAAGTATTTCTAAAGGCGAAAGATTTAAAAAAAATGCTCATATGAGCACCTTAATAAAAATGATGGAACTTTGCTCTGAAATTCAATATAAAAAACAAAAGCACGATAAAGTAACGTGGGATTTCCTTGCCTTCATTAGCAACCAGTTCAACAGCGGTGCGAGAGAACGCACTGAAAAATGCGCCCCGACCTAGTCGTGCCTCCGTGGAGCGCACTGCCCTGGACCGGTTACATCACTTTAATATTGCGCAAACAGCATGAATCGCATTTTTAAAGCGCTTGATCTCCGCTTCGAAATGTTATCATGGGAGCCGGTAGAGGTCGTGTCGACCCCCCTCCCCTTCCGCAGAAAATGTTTGAGTAGATGACCTGATTAGGACTTGGGATTACACCCAACCGATTATTTTATGTCAAGAGGATTTTTCGACGCCATTTCGGGAACAAGAAGAGATCGCCGGAATCGTCTCCCTGGACCAACGCTGAAGCCGTCCGGCTGCCGACCACGTGCGGAGGCTCGCCGCGCCGACGCTACGACAGCCGCGGTGCTACGATGAAGCTGTTTCATAGAGACAAGAACGCCGAGCCATCTCCTTCAAGAACGGAAGAGATGGAGACCGAATTCTGTGGTGCTGTGAAACACGTCGAACAGAACGACGCCAGAGAAACCCACGCCGCGGAGATTGGCACCAACATGTACCCGCAGAGCGCCGAGACACGCAGAAACGAGCCTTACTACCCCTCGTGGAATCAAGCCATAAGCAGGGGAACAAAGCAAGCACTAAAACTAAAAAAGAACTCAAGGCAAAAGCTAGGCTGAAAGCGGAGCCACGTTGGCCGCCCCGGCGAGGAAGACGGCGCCGAGATTCAATGTTGCTTTCAAGACAAGAACCCCGAACGTGCCCAAGGAAGACTTCAAAATTATCATTCGACCGAAGAATGGGCTACAGCTGAGCTCGTTCAAGGTGCCACAAGTCACACAAGCCATCGCCAGGGCTTGTCCCAGTGGAATAAAGAACCTCCAAGACGTCGTAGTTCCCCCCAAGTGGACGTCAAACATCATCCTGGTGAGCACGCCTACACAAAACGCTGCCAACGAGCTAGAAACCTGGAGAGCCTATACATTGGAGCAAGAAGTATGACGTCGTGTCGTACGTTGGTCAGTCAGAGCACTAGGTCAAGGGAGGTGTCCATGGCTTCGAGCCAGGCACCTCCTCGGCAGAATTATTGGCAGGACTGAAAATGAGAACCCTCGATACCAAGATCGTTTTTGCACGCATGCTTGATAAATCTACGACCGCTCTCATCACCTTCGAGGGAAATACAGTGCCGAGGGCGGTGTATTTCTATGGTGGTGAGATGACGTGCTACTTGTATGAAGCTACCATACTGGTTTGTCAAATATGTAGAAAGACCGGACATCGAGCGAACGTATGCGATGCCCCGAACCAGGCATCAACATTTGCGCACGCTGCGGAGAACGCCCCAACGAAGACCACAGCTGCTCGCCACGCTGCGCGTTGTGTAAAAAGGGACATCTTACTGGAGCAAAAGAGTGCGAGCTGAAATTCAGTAACCAAAGAATACCACCGGGCAACAGGAGCCAGCCTGCCAACCAACAGAAGCAACCCAGGTGGTTCGACGATGAATGGCCCGAACTCCAAGGACGCCAAGTGCAAGATGAAACACATCCAGCTGACCACATCCCCAAGCGAGGAAGGAGGAGGTCCTACAGAAGAAGAGAAGCAAAGAAGCCGTCAAACAGGTGAGCTGGACAGGTGTAGCCTCCCAGGACCTCAGTCAGTCTCTCCGAAAATCAATTAAAAATGATGAAATAACTGAACTGAAGAAACTCATCTAGACATCAAGGCAGAAAATGCTATGATAAGAGAGAAACTAGAAAAATACGAACGAGCACAACAAAACACAGACTCCACAACTACTGCAGGCTTTCAGAATCCCAGAGAACAGCCCAGTGCAGTCACGCCAATGTGGCAACAACTTCAAAACTTTAGAAAAGAAATGAGAGCTGAAATCACAAGGTTTATAGCGGAAATGGTAGTCTCCACGAGAAGCCCCAAAAATCTAGCAACAGGAAATTATAGAACACACAAGCTACTAAGACCGTCAAGCATATTATAATGCAGGAAAATCCAAACATGGGTACGGAGAAATCGGAAACGACTACGATATAGTCGCATTGTACGGCACTAACCGTGACGCCTAAATTCAAAAACACGCAAGAACAATTAGTGATATGGCAGTGGAACCGGCATTAACAAGAAAACAAATCTCCTGGAAGCCTACATAGACAAGAAGGACGTCAAGCCCGACATTATATGTATTCAAGAGGCAGGCTGTCTTAGCAACCTAAGAGGCTACAATAGAATTCCTACATCTAAAGACACCAGGGTGTCTATGTACGCTAAAAAAGACATAGCATGTAATATATAGGATCTTTCTACAAAATCCCCATCTGCCGTGCTCGTCGAAGTAATACCTATGCAAAGGAAATGTAAGAGCTTCTTTCTTCTCAACGTATACAGTCCACCGTCCAGCAACAAGGAGAACTTCGAACTGCTTTTTAGATAAACAATGAATATAGTCGCAAAAATAACGTAATCCTCGGGGACGTGAACGCCCCGCACAAAGATTGGAATTATAACTTTGACTCTGCCAAAGGAAAAACTCTTGTCAATACAATGGAGGCGCTTAACCTGCACACGATAAACGACACATCCTTCTCCACCAGAACGGGTAGCAACCGCAGTGCGGATACGTGCCCCGTCCTAGCAATAGTCCCCGACATGGATGGCCTCACCACCTGGCTTAATTCTAAAAAAATCTCGGAAGCGATCATGATATCATCGAAGTGAAGACATGCTCAGACAACTACAGAAGAAGGCCGAGAAAATAAAAGATGACCGATTGTAACGCTTTTCGCGAAAAGCTAGGGACTGTCGGTATTATCGAAGAAATAGGTGCGTGGTCCGCCGAGATCAAGGAAGCCTTTAATAAAGCAACCAAAGAGTACGGACAGGAAAACGAATACTGGTGCGTTGACAGCTACCAGATCAGTCTGTGGAACAAGAAACAGAAACTGTTCAAACGATGGAAGAAAAGACACAATAAGAAGCTCAAGCTTCGCATCAGAAACTTAGACAAGTGGGCCAGAAATTATGCCAGCAAGCTCGCAAACGAAAACTGGAACGATTTTCGCGAATCGCTTAAAGGCACCCTGAACACCTGCAAAACATGGGCTGTTAGCAAGGGCATGATGAACCCCGCAACAAGAAGGAGAGAGACGAGTCACCTACTCAACAAAGTGGCTCACAACTTCAAAGGTACTAACGACGAATTGATTGTGGCTATTAAACAACGATTTTAACTGGACCTACACATCTCATCGGTACGCAAGAACTATCAAGGTAGCCCCAATGACTTACCTGATACAGAAATCTCCAAGGAAGAGCTACAGCAGGCTATATTGACCAGCAATAAGAAAAGCGTAGCCGGTGCAGACGGAATAACAAACAATATGCTAAGAAACTTAAACGATGCTGAGATGGAAGCCCTGGCCAAATACATAAATGATTTGTGGCCCGAAGATCGACTACCCCCTCAATGGAAACACTGAACGATAACAACTATACCCAAGCGGGGGAGACCCCTTGAAATAAAAAAATCTAACACCAATCTCTCTCACCTCATGCATCGGCAAAATATACGAAAGAATAATTACGACAAGACTTCAAAAGTACATAGAAGAGCACCAACTTTTTCCGAACTGCATGATCGGTTTCAGGCAAGGACTGTCCACCTAGAACGCCTTTCTACAGTTACAACACAATATCATAGACAACGATAACGACCAGGATCAAAGAATCCTCGCACTGAACCTCAGAGAGGCCTTCGACAATGTATCGCACGATTCTATACTTCTGGCCGCCGAGGAGACACAATGCGGGGAAAGAACATACAATTACATTAGAAACTTTCTGAGACAGAACAGCAACAATCGGCATAGGCAACACTCGATCAGACCCCTTTTTAAGGCACCAAACTGAGGCACGCCCCAAGGATCCATTATCTCGCCTCTTACGTTCAACTTAACAGTGATCAAAATTGCTAAGAAACTGGAAGAACGTGACGAAATTGGAAAAGTCATATATGCCGACGACATTACTATCTGGACGAAAAGTGGAACTTTACAAACTAAATTAAATCTGCTACAGGATGTTATCAATGACCTCCAAGATCCGATCATAAAAAATGGCTTGAAATGCGCCCCTGAAAAGTCTGAATTCATCAGGCTAAGATCTACGAGAAACAACATCACTCCAGGCAGCATTATGCTGGATGGACCGAACATCCGTTTCCGCCCCGCAATAAGAATACTTGGCACGGTCATTAAGGAAGACAATAAAGCTACAAATACTCTCAGTAAGCTTTTAAAGACGGCTCAACCACTGGCCAGAGTAGTAAGAAGGAATACAAGACCTAGGAAGGGCATAAGAGAGGTGGACACCCTCCGCCTTGTTCAAGCCCTCATAATGAGCCGCATTGCATATAGCCTCCCTTTCCACCGGATGGATCAGAAATCAGAGGAAGGGGTCGACGCAATAATAAGAACACCTCACAAGACCGCTCTAGGCCTACCAATTTACACATACAACGAAAAATTCCTGAAGCTCGGCGTACACAACGCCTTCAGAGAAATCAAGAACACGCTATTAGATGCCCAGAAAGAACGCCTCCTCAAAAGCAGAACGGGCAGAGAAATTCTCAGAATATCTTCAGAGGAGGTTCATGCAGCGTTCATTAATAGGATGGTCGATTTAACGCCCTCTGAAAGACACTGTATCAATACCTCCGCAATTCCCAAGAAAATTGACCCACTAACAATAAGGGCAGAACATTGGCAAGAACTCGGACATTCGAAAAATATGTCAGGAGAATCCAAACGCAATATACACGGATTCGGCCTTAAACAAGCAAGGCAATGCATCAGCCGTAGCCACCAACGAACATGGGAACATGGTGGATTTCATCATTACCGAACAACTAAATATGCAAGAAGCAGAAACTGCTGCCGTCATACTAGCAATCAGATGGGCTAAATTCAAGAATAAGGACTCAATATGTATCACTGACTTGACTAGGGCCATAAGGAATTCATGAGCGGCTTCGTCCCAAGGAATGCTGAAAGTCTTCTTCCAAAAATTCTAAAACAGAACCACACACTTCTCATGTACTCTCCGCCCATCAGGGGCTAGAGGGTAACGAGTCGGCCGATTCTCTTGCGAGGAGTACTATACACCGCAGAGACCCGGAACATTCGTACGCCCTCCCTGCTTTCTCTCAGGCACAGACAAATAACATCCTGTAGGCTTCACCGAAGATCAATGCATACGCCACAGTCCCAGCCTAACTGCTGAAGAAGCGAGAAATCTTAGAAAAATGCAGACGAACACCTACTTACATCAAGTCCACACTATCACTTATGTTCCCAGCAAAGTATAATGAGGACTGCAAGCAATGTCACAGAGAAGCCGATTTATTCCATACAGTCTAGAATTGCCCAATTACTTGGGATAAAAATAGCAACCAAACCTCATTAGAGTCCTGGGAAGAAACCCTGTACAGCTCGGCCCTGAATAGCAGTTTGCCCTGCTTTAGTAGGGCCAGGATATCCAAATAGCTTCGGGGTCCTGGATACTTGGATCCCACCCTTGATCTCTCCCCCTATTCCCTCACCCCTTTTCACAAAATAAAGTTTACTGCTACTACTACTGCAATGGCACTTCTGGTAGCACACTTTATAACTGTCGATATTGTATAGCAAAACGACAACATTAGGCCTGTCTGAGAAAGAACACCTATACGTGACCAAATACCCAATGCAGGCATATTCTTTCAGATAAAGATAGATGTCTGGTCAATTTCCAGTTGAAAAATTAAAAAAACGCGTGAGAACCGCGGTAATACCTAAAATATAAAAATTGATGCCCCCGACCCTAGACATCGAGGCTGCCGTCGAGGTCCTAACACGAGATGGCGCAAGGAAAATAAACTGACTAGAGTTAACCTCCAATGTGTTTATCGCGGAAGGAGCTAGATGAGAGTGAATGGGCGTGATATGTAGTCGGGAAAGATATGAGAGGCGCTTAAGAGGTAGGGGCGGCAGAAGAAGATATCGCCTTTCCACGACTTTGCAACGAAGGGAGCAGATAGGCGGCCATTTTTTGTAGATTACGGAGGCGGGACGCAGTCCGTAAAGCCATGCTGTTCTGAAAGCTCTGGCTGATCGGTGGCATGACGCACAAGGCACGATCGTATGTGCAGCGTGGACATAGCGGATCTCAATCAAACTCGTTTTGGGCGGCTGAAGATACAAAATCAAGAGTATAGGGCACCCCTTATTACCCAAATCTCCCATGCAATTTTGGCGTGCATTGAAACAGTCAGTTTTAGGACCATTAATAGAAACATTACTCTATGGTGATGTGTGATCTGAAAGTTTTATTTCACGAGAAAAAAATTAAAACAAAAGATGCACCCCTCCGTCTTACAACAATGATGGTTGAACGCGAAGCTTTTTAGTGAAGGATTCCTCGTTTGATACAAAAACCTAGAGCAGGCTTCACCTGCGAAAGAGTATTTATCGAACCAATTTAGGCTTTACAGAGAAGAGTTGGCTTTCCTGCAGTGGGTTTCGAGGTGGATAAGACACGCCACCAGTGATCTTCGCTTTAAGTTTCACCCGTGTCGTAATGGCTCACCGGATAAACGTCGGCTCCATAAAGCGAGGTACCCAGGTTTGATTCCGACCACAGGAAGCTTTTTTTTTTTTTTTTACTTGGATCATGATCATAGTCCGAGAAAGGTGACTTTCCTGCAATGCGTTTTAATCTGGACTACAGACGCCAGCAGTTACACGTAGAGAGCTCCGCTTTTATATTGGTTCGCATGAGAACAATTGGGACAAATTGAACTGTAAACGAAATATCCTCCAAGCGACCAAAGTAAATCAAGTCGCAAAATACAGTTTTAAAAGAAATAAAAGAAACGATGAAATAAACCCTGTAATGAATAAATTATAGAAGACAAACTTGCTTTTTTGAACACCAGAACTTCTCCGCTAATAGCAATTGAGAGCAATAATGTAACCTAAATAATGGGACTCAACATCAGGAACAAAACAAAAGCACAAGCTACACGGCCAGCTCCTAGAGGATACACAGAAAAAGGGCACATGAAACCACACCTACCCTTTGAAGCGCGTCAAAACTGTCGATGAAACAGTACAAAGTGTCGAAAAGAATGACCATGCGACACATCCACAGAAAATGGGCAGCACTAAACAGAAAAGAACGAAAAAATCAGTGGACGAACAAAGTCAAGGAAAGCCGGGGCAAGATAAGTCGAATGACGAGCGTTCCCTCACTAAAAAATAAACAGCAGGCAAAGATGAAGCCGTGGCGACAGACACGCAAAAGGGCGAGTAGCATACGACGAGAATAAGGAGGTCCCCACATAACGGGAAAAGGGAAAGGAAGGGGGGCGTCGAGCTTTCCGGGGAGAAAAGGAGCGCAGGAGAGGATGAAATGAGGGATGGTGGTCTTGAGGCATTATTACGGTTTCAGATTACGCCGTAATCACTACAAAGTGGGGCGATGCAATGGACGATGACGAGGGCGAGCGAAAGCCGCTGTCCCCAAAACAGCAGAAGAACGAGTGGCGTAGCTCAAGGCATGGCGTCGGTGTCGGGTTGCGTCGGGCCGTCGCTTTGGCGGGTGTAGGCCCATCCGGCCGCCCTTTTGTGTATTGCTGCTTCTTCGATGCCTGCCTGTCTTCCCCCTTCCTCCCTCATGGCCCTCTCCTATTCATCTTTCCGTTGTGTTTTCTGCATCTGTGTCTCTTTCCGCTGTACATCTCGCTTTCTTTCATGTTTCCTGAGCTTCGCGAACAGGCTTTGCGGAAAAAGCAGTTTTTCAAGTCACTTTGGTTTCTTTTCGCTGTATTTTAAGATTAGCGATATTTTTATTCCATTTTTTCTCACCTTCGTGATTTTTTATATCCGTCCAGTTCGCTGCGTACGGAATACCTAGTCAAAGCGAATGACTTTCTCGACTTTATCTTTTGTATTTCCTATTCTTGCGTTCATAATCGTCATCACCAGCCTGTCTACTCTCAGGGCAGGTCAAAGGCCTCTCCCATAGGTCTTCAATTATCTCGGTTCTGCACTTATTACAACCCGTTTATCCCCCGCAAACGTCTGGACCTTATCTGCCCCCTAACACTCTGCTGCCACCCGCCCCCCCGCTTGCCTTCTCTAGGGATCCACTCTGCTACCCTTGGTGACCAACAGTTATTTTGCCTTTGCATTACACGCCCTGCCCACGCCCATTTGTTCTTAATTTCCACTGATATGTCCTTAACACGCGTTTGCTCCTTGACTTACTCCGCTCTCTTCTTGCCCCTTAATGTTACACCTATCATCTTCCGTTCCCTTGCTCTCGGCGTTGGCATCAATTTAATTGAACCCTTGTAGTGAGCCTCCACGTTTCTGCCCGTAGGTGAGTACCGATAATATGCAGCTGCTATACCCTTTCCTCTTCAAGGGCAATGGTAGGCAGCCATTCATTATCTACGAATGGTTGCCGAAAGCACTCCACCCTATTCTTATCTTTCTAATTATCTCTGCCTCATGGTTGGGATCTGGCGTAACTACGTGGCCTAAGTAGGCATATTTGCTTACTACTTTGACTGCCTCGCCAGCTATTTCGAACCACTCCGTTATAATGAGCATTTATTTAGTTTTCTGCATAATAATTTTAAAGCCCATGATTCTACTCTGCTGGTCCCATGCGGAAATTTAGCTGTGCAATTCGCCCCCGCCTTGCTTAGCAAGGCAACGCCATCAGAAAATTTCAGGTTGTTCAGGTATTCTCAATTAACCCTTACGCCCACCTTCTCCAAATCTGAGTAACGTACCCTTCCTAATGGGTATTTTACTGATCTCTAATGGAGGACTGCGGTAGCTATGGAACCCTCGTAGATATCCTCTAGTAATCTTGTGCAAGCCTCGTCTACGCCCTGATTCCGGTATGCCTGCATGAATCCTGAGGTGTCAACAGAGTGAAATGCTTTTTCATAATCTCTGAAGGGTATATATAGGAGTTGAGTGTACTACGCGCATTTCTCTACCACCTGGTTGATCGTGTCAATGTGGTGTGTTATTGCATAGCCTTCACGAAACCCTGCTTGTTCTTAAGGATGACTGAAATCTAAGGTGTCAGAGATTCTGTTAGCGAATACCCTAGTAAGTACGTTGTAAACGATGGCAGTAAGCTGATGGGCCTGTAATTTTTAAACTGCGTGATGTCACCTTTCTTGTGGATTAGGTTAATGTTCTCGTTCTTCAAAGATACCGCTACACACGCTATCATTAAACTGTGCGTATGCAGGTTAACCAATTATTCTAGTTCACTTTGCCCACCATCCTTCAAGAGGTCTGCTGTTGTCTGATCCACACCAGGAGCTTGGCCCCCTTCCATTTCTTTCAAAGCCTTCTTTACTTCTTTCGTTGTTACTGTGAGATGTCTACCTCCTCTGAACTACTTGCTCGTTCGGTATTATCCCAAATGTGTCGTCTACACTACAGATCTCTACAGCACTCCTCGGCTACTATAACTAATTTATTCCTATTTGGGATGACATTGCCCTGCTTGTATTTAAGTAATATATCTGGTTTTTCCCCAAGCCTTGACGCCTCGTCCCTGCTTTAAGGCTGCCTCCATTCTTTACAGCATGCTCAATCCTCTCCATATTATACTTCCGTATGCCAGCTGTCTTCAGCTTGTTAATTAACTTCGAAAGCTCCTCTAGTTATATTCTATGAGCTGGGGTGAATATTGTCATGCTTTGCCATTCCCTAATTACGCCATTCGTCTCCTGGAAACCTTTACCAGTATCATTTTTAACGATCTTTCCTGCGGCTTCCACTGCGCACTCCGTGATATGCGCCTAATATTGTTGCTCGCTTCCTGTGTCGTAAAGTCTGTTTCCCCGATTTGAGCTGAATATCAGCTCTGCAGTGCGAATCTGAATTCCTCGACTTCCCGTCATACTCTAAGCTCATTGATCGGCTTCTTTATTACAAGCTTGTTTTACAGTCCCTCCTCAAATCTAGTCTAATTCGAGATCTTATCATCCTGTGCTCACGACACCTCACCCTCCCGAGCCCTTCCACATCCTGCAGGATTCCAGAGTCCCCGCATAGTACGAAGTTTATTTTGCTTTTATGTTCCCACTTTGGCTCCTCTTCGTCCACTTCCGGCTTTCCCATTTGCAAAGGAAGCTATTCATGATGCGCAGACGATTCTGTTCTGTGAACTCTACTAATAAATCCCCTCTATTATTCCTAAAACCCGGACCATAGTTCCCAACTGCCATGTCTCCAGCCTGCTTTTTGCCTAATTTAGCATTGAATTCTCACGCAACTACGGTATACTGTGTCTTTAGTTTAGTGATTGCCGATTCCACATCTTCATAGAAGCTTTAAACTAGCTAGTCGTCATTGCTGGATGTAGGCGCGTAGCCCTGTACCACTTTGAATTTGCTCTTCTTTTTTTAGCCTAATTACAATGACCGTCTTACCCTTTTCCTAATGCTATATTATTCGTCTTTTTGATCAGCTATGCTTTTAATGATAACAAATACCACTAACAATTCCTTTCTTTCCCCTAGATAATGATTACATAGACGTGTCCATTTGTCAGCAATGTAAAGGCTTCACGTATTTTTTTAACCTCACTAATCATCGTTACAGCCCATTGAATCCTCTCTAATTCTTTTACGACACTTCGTGGCTAGCCTCCCTAGATGAAGTTCTCGTGTTAAATGGTGCCAGGGTCAGATTACAATAGCGGCCTGTTCGGTCTAGTGATTCCTAGTACCATCTGCTAAGTCAAAGGTCGGACCACCACCGTGGACACTTGCTTCGCGAGCGCTGGTCAGTTGCTTCTTGCCCTCACGCGCTTCCAATTGCAGGGAGACGGTTCCTCATAGTTTGAAAGATACCTTGATTGAAACAATCCTTTTTTTTCACCCGCATTACTTTCTTAATTAGTAGTCACTTCTATCACTCAGGATACATAAGCCGAAAATACAACTATACACTGGAAGAGCGATTTTTGTCGGCGTCTATGCATGTCAAGGTGTGACAGTGCTCAATACAATACTACATTTAGCGCTCGAAACTGAGGACACGACGACATCTTTCCAGAACGCGGAATTGTGCTCAAGTGCGTATCAGATGTGGGTTGTGGTGTGCTCCATTGACCCGTCCCCAACACCCACGAATATTTTTATTGGTGGCTCATAAGCAACACTGACGATCACCGCAAAGCATTGCGCTGATAGTAAAGCACTGCGGGGCCTCTCCGATAGAATTGACTATAGCTACGGTCCACAGTCTTGCACGTGGTGTCTGTTATAGCACAGAGCCCCAAAGTCCTCTAGCTAAAATAACATGAATAAAATACCTGACATCTCAGCTTATTAACACAAGAGTTTTTTATACCCCGATACAACAAGATTTCGCTTACGTCACATCCGTAAAGGAAGTGATGCCAATAAAACGAAGCAAGTAGCCTGTAAAGGATGCACCCCTGCACACAAGGACTTCTTGGGCGGAAGCAAGCTTTAGTACTAAAGAGTACGTTATGCTTGTTTTTTTTTAATTTTATATTTTAACACGAACGTGTTTTATGCCGCGGTAGCCCAAGATTTCACTGACGCCATCTCCGTCACAGAAATGATGCCACTACATCTTTGCCGAAATGGCCCGCCAGAAGGACGTCGGTCGCCAAACACACCAGACAGCCGCCGATCCGCAAATCATGCTCAGCTGCGATTTCGTTGCACATTTCACTTTCGTGTTTTACTGATTCCTATGGCAGAGGAATCAACCACAGCCTTTTTGTTTTTTTAATTACAGGTTTTCTATTCCCTATGAAGGATGTCGTCAAAATGTTTCAACCGTCGATTGTCCAATTGTACAATTGAATCGGAATAGAGAGAGCGCGTGGCCGTGGTCATGCTGCCTTCGAACATTTCCCAACGTTCGTAGGAATACGTCAAGTCGAAGCACGGCTCTGCCACTTGCCTCTGCCGATGCTGCCGTCACCCACCCTCTCAACGGTCCTCCGAGTCCCGCTATTAAACTTGAGCGCGGTGTAAAACGAATGCGCTGGCACGCAGGGCGGCAAAAGATGATGTAGCGCGAATGACGGCGACGTAGTTGTTCGGCACAAAAAATTACCATTGATTCCTAAAGAAATTCGAGGGAAGCACGAAGCTGAACGTGCACGCCACCTTTGCTGAAAGGGCGTTTTAAGCGATCTTCAAGCCTTGAAAAGACACAAACCGGAAAACGGAGAACAACCCACGCGACGATTTTTCGCGCACTAAGTAAACGCATCCCGGAAAGTAGATCTAAATTTATACAGAGAGGGTGGTTTATTAGATGAAGGCATAATATTATTCTTTTTGTGTATGGTCATGCGCGTACTGTCTTATCTAATACCTGCCTACTTTTCCGCAACTTGCAAGTAACCGTTTCGACACAATGGAAGCCCAGTTTCAAGCGCACGCCGTGTGTCCAGAAATCGTATAAGAGCTTCGACCAGGCCAGTTCATGGGAAAAGGCATCAATTTTCTGACAGGATGCCATCGGTTCCAATAAGAAAAGCTTTCGCTTTAAAAAGAGAAACAGGCAGTAGATGCCGCTGCCAAGCAGGAGCTAACGTGGCCACTGATATGGTTAGATCACAAAGCAGGGTGACCGGGGTGTGCGAGCTTCGTTTAAGAAACATCGCGTTCCAGCTAGGCTTCTAGCCGGAGCGAGCCGCCTCCGTTTAGCTAAGACTTAAGTTCGCGAGGGACAAGAAATGAGATTCTCACGCGTTGTTAAAGTAGCCGTGAAGACGAAATGTATCTGTTCTAGCTGCAGGAGCTGCCGTTTGGTAACTCACTCAGCCGATTCAAGCCATGAAAGACGATTTTTAAGCTCGATGAAACGCAAGGAACACTAAAAAACTTTCAAATTCGCGCTGCAGTGATGTATATGGTAGGGGTGACGTAATATGGACCAGCACTAAAAGGTACTCATCTATGTTTTAACTGCGTGTTTAGATTTGAAGTGGCACGATCAACGTAACCAGTGGTACCACTGAAATCGCCCCAGTCAGACCCTTGGTGGTGGCCAGTTGGCAAGCTTACATATGAAAAATTATTGTGTATGATGCTGCGAGTGTGCGTCGTCCGTGCTAGCATTATTGAGATACTTATGACTTCAGCAGTATCGATCCTCTTATCTGCCCCTACAGAGAAGACGGCAGGAGGTGGAAAACTTGGCGACTAATGTGGAGTAAAAAGAGGCTGACAGTACGTTAAAAACACGCATCCACTCATCGTTTTTAACAACATACAATTAAGACAACTGCATGCGGCGAAAACCGCAATCTTTTTTTCATTACAGAACAGGTTAGTTTTTCGGCGTAGCACGTAATCTTCAAATAAGCATTCTGCATGTATAAGCACGACTGATACAAGTTCTATCCAGACAAACGCGCAGCCGAAACCACTGCCGGCAGGAATCAAATAAACAAAAACATTTGCGCGGTCCTACTCGCAGCCGCATATGCAGACTGAGCGGGCAGTCTGCAAATGCTATACGAACAAACCACAGACTGCCCGAGTTGATACCGGAAGAATGAAAACCAAGGCTCATAATTTTAAAAGAAAAAAACCCGCAAGAGCAAATTTCGGGTAACAAAAACTGAGTGAGTTGTTTGCCTGTTAGGGGAGCAAATATTCCGTGTCATCTATTTTAAACGCCGGCAATGATGCTCCCGCAGAGGGTCCACCGATCCCCCTCTGTGTGCACAGCAGGGTGCCGAGGCAACAAAAAATTTAAAATGTAGGCAGATGAAAAACAAGCACTTCAAGTGCACCCTTCGGAATAGAGCCATATGTCCCGTTCCGAACTCCTGTTCGGCGGCCCACCCATCATTTCTCATGTCTACTGGCATGGACCGTCTTTATAAGCGCTTCGCGTCGCACTGGGGATGTTTTGTTTTATTGGAAGTAGATTTTTTTACAAAACTGACAGCCGGGGTGCCGTAACCAATGGCGCCCAAGGGACTCACTCCCCTACGCGAGCCCCGCACCGTTGGCCGCTTTTGAGTTTGACATTGTGGGAGAGTGAAAGTGTTCAAATAAAACTAGATATTTTAGTTGAAGCTCAACTGACTCCTCGAAACTTGTGCGTTTGCAGGTTTCAGCGACTACACCACAAGCTAAAGGATGGTTTGTGTCGTCACTGAGCGTGGGTTTCATTGGAGCGGTCGCAGAAGAACCGAGCAAAGTAAAAAAAATTCGTGTAGAGTGGCACGTAGTCGACACGAAAATCTGGGGGAACGAGTGGAGACAGTTAGATCTCTGGAAAGAGGCCTTCGTCCGGCAGTGAACACAACCAGGCGGATTATGAACATGATGATGGTGATAATGACGATGATTACCAGTCAAACACTACTCGATGTTGTGTAGCGAATAAAGTTTGTCATAGCGAAGATATGCGTTACAATGACTATCTCATAAGGCATGAGACGCGGCGCTCTTGCGTAAGAGATATCCTTTCTTCGCCGCAGTAGCATTATAGGCTAGCCTGGCGGGACGCATCCTCCTTTCCACGCACCCGTGATCGCTGCGCCCCGGTTCCATCTTCAGGCGGGGGGTCGCTTCTGACTGCTGCTTCGTTGTTTCCGGTTGGCCGCTGATGAAGCTGTTCGGAGGGCGCTCAATGAGGAGGGGTAATAACTACGGCTGCTACGGATGGCTAGAGGGAACGAAGAATTAGTCTGTGAGCCTGCTGCCGCCATCGGGTTAAAAAGCATTAGCGCCTAAGATGCGTTCATAGCGTCAGGTGCCCTCGATCACCCACAAAGCGTATCCAGTGGTATTTCGTCTACTTTAATTTACCTGGATAGCGGTCCGTCAAACTAACATCAAATAAAAAGATCAAAGCTCAAAGCAAAATCAAGCATCAAACACTGTCGATCAAGCCAGTACCGCCCAGGTGGGCAACTAAGGCGTTACATTTTTACCTATCAGGCAGGATTTCCGGGAGTGTCTTAATGATAAAATGAACAAAGTTCGCTCCACTTCAGCACACCCTTCATCATCATCATCGTCATCATACTCGACGTTGTCGTCCTCATAATGAAATTCATTGTGAAAGAGGCGTGGTTGGAGGGACTATAATAGTGCATGTGCAGGCGTTTGCAACAACGCAAAAACACAGCATGGTTAGCGGCAACACTTAAACGTAAAACGTGGCGCGAAAAAAGCACGCATTAGGAAGTAGCGAATGCAGTGACGATTCAAAAGATGTAATTTTTCATTCCGTGATGTTGAACTCCTAAGCGTACACTTCCGCCCCACACCCCACAACAGGCCAAAACAAAAATAAATAAACTTTCGAAAAGGTGCCCCTTTACACCTAATCAAACAATGGTCCGGCGTAGCTGTACAGCTAACTATCATTTGACTGCCGAATTACAAGAACCCGATGCGAAAACAACAAAAAAGCAAGAATGGTCTTCTCGCTTCTTCTGAGACTAAGAAGGAGGAGCGACATCACTGATCAATGAGAAAACGTTTGTTTGTAGGCCGCCAACACCCAGGCCTTCCTGGACTAAGGAGGACCGCCACCTTAACGCAACAATATCGACTGCTCCCTTACACGTTATTCTTTCTCCTTCTTTCCTTACTTTGAATTTTTTGCCTACGTGAAAAACAAACACGGACTGAAAACATCCGGGGATAAGTGTACTTCTGACAGCTCTTCTGTAACAGCTGTTCTTATTTCGCTGCGCCACAGCTCGCCCGCAAAGAGACCGCCTCTCCTTCCGCTACAGTCACGGACCAAACAATCAACTGCCACGATTTCTCTCCACGCCAGCCATTGAAGGAGGGGTGCATTAAAAAGGCTACGTCTCCCTTCACAGAAATGCGCACAGTACCCCAGCGGGAAATCGAGGAAAACCGAAAAAAACTTAAAAAAATTACATACACACAATGACAGCATAGCTGCCCCGGCGGGTGCCACTAAGCCCAAGACAAAACCGACGAAGTCAATGCCCCTGTTCTGACACGCGATACTCCGGCGATCACGACTGCGATCAGCGGTCGTCGCCGTACGGGGGTTGGCGTCGGTGGAGAGATTTGCCGCCAAACTGCTTCCTCTAATCGGTGCGCAGTATAAATTAGAGCGACCCTCCCCGCCGTCCAAACAGGAAGTGTTTGAGGGCACCCTCGGACGGAGAGATTATGCAGCTCGGGGAACTCGAGTGTCCCTTTGGGAGCAGGGCGTCATTTGATGCTTCTTGCCGGTGCCGTGACGTCAACAACCCGGCCAGGGCACCGTGGGTTCGCGTTTATATATTTTCATCCCAACGCAGCACGATTCAGATGTGGCCCGCCCAACAAAGCAGCTGCTGGCACTGAGTGCAACGCGACTGCAGCTCTAGGGAGGTGCCGCAGTCAAGTTTAGCTTGAGCTGAGCTATTTCGGTCAGCCTAAATAAATAAATAAATTGGCTTAGCAGGGTGCCTCGAAAATGTACGAGCAAATCTCATGATAACGTGGTCTGTAACGTCATGCGTGCAAACCTAATTAAACCATGCTAACCTTATTTTAAATGCAGAGCATTTCAGTAACTCACGATGTCACCCGCGTTGACGTCCGTAGTCCGCATCGCTCCCCCTACACTATATAAAAAAATAATACTTACCGGCGCCGGGTTTCGATCCCACGACTCTGCGGGCGGAACGCAAGGTACATGGTGCTCTAACCACTGCGCCACAAAGCCGACATAGAATAGAAGGTTACGAACGCGCCTTATATCCTTGACTCATTCAACCGTCGGCCACAGGTGCGCCCTCTCCCCCGCGTCCTCCTCGCCTTCTCTCCGCTCGCAACACCCTCTCTCGCCGCGTTTGGTTCGGGCGCACAACAGGTGTGGACGTGCGCAACACCCTCTCTCGCCGCGTTGGGTTCGCGCTGAGCAACATGCGGTTCGCGCGCAAGAACAGGTGGGGGCGCTCGCATCGCGCTCTCTCGCTGCGGTCGGTTCGCGCTTAAACCACATATGTCGTTCGCGCGCGCTCCGGTCGCTAACATCTGTGGCGTGATCGTGACGTCAACATCACGCGTTCGTGTGGTGGCGCGATTTCGGCGCTGTAACACTCTCTCGCGAGGGGCATTGGATTGGATTCAATTGGATTGGCTTGGCTTGGCTTGGCTTGGATTGGTTTGGCTTGGATTGGAATCAAGTGATTGAGTTGGATTGTGTTGCGTCATAGCCGTGCCACGTTGCGTCATAACCGCTCCACGTTGCGTCATAGCCGCGGCAGGGGGTTCACGGCACGTTTCACGTTTCACCATGAACTTCATCGACAATGTCTACGCTGGAAGACAACAATTCCAACAACAATAACCAATACGTAATCCATACGACTTGCAGGCGCGCCCCCCGCGGACATGCTCTGCATTTGATCGTGCCCCTCGCGAGGGGGATGTTTACTTTCTTTTTACGCTAATGCGTATTAAAAAATTCAGGGAAGCTTGCACTCGCTCTAAGGACTTGATTGGCGAAGTTGGTGTAGGCGACCAGTGCCGGACACGTTCTAATTTTCAGTATATTTTTTTTATTTCCAAAGTTTATGTGCTAGTAATCGTCGTCCTCTATATCTAAGAGGTTGTCGTTTGCTTCGCTGGGAAGGTGTGGATGCCAGGTCATCCGAAGCATTGTAGACTTCCACCAGCTCTACTGGCGAAGCTTGAACTAAGTCCCTGTAGGCTTGAACCATAGCAAAACTACCGAATTTCCTTACGTGAGCACAGAAGGGCACATCACCACGCATTTGTACAAGTATAGATTATTTAGATGTTCGTCGTTCTATTGGACTGTGCTAGAAAAAGTCATCGATATCGCCGTATTTCTTATGTCAAGCATTACATGCGCCGCAGCACTTGAAAACAGCGCTTGCGTTTCTTCTTTTTTTTCTAATGCACAGCAATTGTATAACCAACGCCGCCTGTATTAACATTGCCTGACGCGTCGCGCGCTTTTCAATGGGAAGGGTAGGGACGCTTAGTTCAGGCACTGATCCGCTATGTGGCGCGTGCCGGCGGACATCTCGCCTTACGTCACTGCTCGCGAGCCGCGAACGCTGCACCCACTTCTACGACGTGTGTCTGTCAACTTGCCTGTTGGGCTTCAAGGGCCGTTTCGCTTACATCTTAGCCGCGACGGGGCGCTAGTTCTCTGGCGCACCTGGGGATCTCGTTCAACGTGTCGCTCGCTTCATACTTGCTGCATTTTTCCAAAGATAAAGACGGAGGCGGACTGAAATAGTCTAAGAAAATTCTGATTGTCGGGTAGACATGTAGCTAACAGAAAAACGATATTTTCGGATGGGGCAGCCATTATTTTACTGATATTTTTCTTTCTGGAGTATTTAGAGAAGAAAAAATTGCGTGCACGTTTTTTGTTCAGGCGCTCACTTCTACTTTCCAATAATATCACGTGCTTGTAAACTTCAGAAAATTATAGGAAACAAAAGGATAAGCAGCTGCGATCCCACCACGCTGTCCGGGCGCAGTCCTCAATTTTAGAAGTGCGTACCGATGCGGAGTGCGAACAGGGGGGTCAAAACAATACCTAAATGCGGAGGGGATAGAGGGGGGATGCCCCCCTCAGAAAATTTCAGGGCCTGTGATCCGAGTAGATAAGCGCGCAAAAACGGCATCAGCCTGCGGCAGCGCAAGGGATTTTGCTTCGTGACAAAGGAAGTTTTATCAGTGACAGACCAAGACAGACAGGCATGGTGAAAAACAAGAAGGCGTAGGAGCGCCGCCTCGGGAACGCTAAACAAACTTTCCACTATTTTGCATAGTTTCCGAGAAGCGGCGCTGGCTGGCGGACACGAAAGCACGCGGGAAGGCTACGGAGCGGGGAAGGGTAGGAGAGAGCAACAGGAGAGTGGCTGTTTGGCCATTTTTCGCTCACGCGTTAGGCACTGTTTATACAGGTGGCGTTGGTATAACTCACGATGTCTCCCGTGCGTCGGCATCCGCAGCAGCCGGCCTCCCCCTACACTACAAAAAGAAATAAGTTACCGGCTTCTGGTTTCGATCCCACGACCCTGCGGGCGGAACGCAAGGTACATGGTGCTCTACCCACTGCGCCACAAAACCGCACAGAATGAAGGCTACGAACGCGCCTTATATCCTTGTATTCAAACTACGCAAGAGCTGCTGATACACGCATTCCACCTGGGGCGGAACGCGAGGTACATGGTGCTCTTCCCACTGCGCCACAAAACCGACACAGAATGAAAGGCTACGAACGCGCCTTATATCCTTGACTCATTCAAACTGCGTCGTCAGCGTCGTGCGTTGGCGACTCAGCGGCGTGCTAGCGGCGTGATAGCTGCGTGGTGTACACGTGATAGCACCAACCCCCCAAACACTAAACGTTCACGCAATACACCCACCCCCTATGCGACGCATTTACTCGAGTCCCCCTCGCGGGGAGATGGGCCCATTTTTTTTATTTGCTGAAGCCACTGCGTGACGACTGCTCCGTATGTTCGGGGCGATGGACCTTCGGGTTCGGGCTTCCGGGTCTCATGTACTCATGGTACTAAAACACCGGGACAATCGTTTTCCAACGCCTCGCGCAAGAACATAACGCGTACTAAAAGAACACACCGGCACACTCGTTTTCCGACGCCTCGCATTAGAGCGCTTCGTGCTTCAAAGACGTTTCATCCCATGGCAAAAAACTCCAAGGCGCCAAAGTTTAAGACGCCGAGCGCTCAGCATCGAAACCGTATTATACAGCTCATCGTAACTTTGATACCGCACCATGCTCTCATGCACTGCATGCTTCTCCCCTCCCCAGATTACACGTTAGTGCAAACGGGCCGTTTTATCTTGTATTTTTTTCTGCAGCGGCGAATTTGCGGCTTGTCCAACAGCGCGCCGTTAAAAAAACAGCACGAGCAAATTATGCCGGTTTGCTACGTTTGTCTTCTATATGGGTATTGCTCACGATCGTGTCCGCAGTCTGCCAGAAAAAAAATCATTCGTCCTTTGCCACCGTCTCCTATGTGATGGCTCAAAGGAATGAAAAAAAACACTGTTTAGTGGGAATAACGGCATTCAGCCAAACTTCCGTAAGAGATTCGAGATGCACAACTGAAATACGATAGAAAAATACGAAATAGGAGCACTAAAGAATCCATGAACCATGCCTTTACTTGTGGCAAAGATTTTAAATCCCAGCCGCAATTGTTACATGCACTTGGCGTCATCAGCGAACACTGCAGACAACAGCAAAAAGCCTCGAAAGTTAGAGCTATCTGTACAGAAGTCCCCGAAAAGATATTCAGAATTGAGATATGTTGACTTGAAAAGAACACAGAGCAATATTCCTCTCAAACCGCAATTGTAGAGAACGCAATACGAATGCCGCCCTATAAGGCGGCTTCTATCTGACTGTTTGAGGTATTTATCAGAGCACGATAAATTGTTACACAACCTCAGCCAATAACGAAGCATTCGCTCCAAAATAGGAAGAATTCCATCTACAAAGGTCGGAACTAACGCAATAGCGAGCCACACTATGCTACTTACAGTAACACTAGTGTCGTAAACGTTCGTAATGCAGGTGATCAAAGTCATCAAAGTATAAATTTTGAACGGCATTTTGAACGGGGCAGTAGTCATTTCCGGGATTTCTCACCGTTAATCTGCGTGTAAATTCCTGCAGCGGAAGCCAGAAACCTATGTGCGAAATAGAATACGATGTTATGGAGTAAGCGCAATCTTGTTTCAAAACGCGCGCGCGTGTTGACATTCGGAACCATCGCTTCAGCGGGGTATTTCACTACATAGCTAATGCCGTTTTACCTAGTACACGAGTACCGTAATTACCCGATTCTAACGCGCACTTTTTTTCCGGAAAAATAGGTCGAAAAATCGCATGCGCGTTAGAATCGGATACGAAACAGAAACTGCCGAAACAACGGAAACTTCGTCCCGCCCATCGCCATCTCAAGATGACTCCAAAGCTTTTAGCAACGATTTTCCGGACACAGGAAGCACAGGCGCCTAGGCTTTTCTAGCGGCGTTCACACAAACCGTAAAATCGTTCCACTTGCGCGCTTGGTAACAGCAATGGCAGCAGCGGCTCTCTCGCGTTCAAAACGAGCGGTCGGCTGAAGCGTGCGCCTCTGGAGAAGCTCGCAGGATGGGCGTGCGAGGCGTGGGCCACGATGGCTGAACGTCCGTTATGAAGTGTGGCATGGCGAACGCGCTTGACGGCACCAAGGACGAGATGGAGTCAGCGGAGAGCGACGAGGAGTGAGATGAGTTAGATTACTTCGAGAAATAAATCGCCCGTTTCTCTCGCATTCGTTTTTCTTGCTCACAAAGTTCCGTGCGCGTTACAATCGGAGGTGCAAGTTTTTTCGGTTTTTGGCCGGGAAAATCGGGTGCGCGTTAGAATCGGGGGCGCGGTAGAATCGGGTAATTACGGTATATCGCCGTTATCAACCAATTCTGCAAGTTGTAAAAGAGGTATTGACGATGGCGAGGAGCAGCAGAGAAGCGGGCCGAGTAAATAGGCGTCTCCGGAAGAGAAACCAGCGATCCCAGCCATAAACAGCCTCGCTTGAAAGAAACAAAGAGCCGGTTAAACGTTTTGGCATTCTACCAACACTTATCGGAACACTCATAAAAATGGTTACCAGGATTTAATAAACTTGTTATAAAGATTGCTCAAAAGAATTTGATAAACTTTTTGTCAACATTCTATAGAATATTTCTATTGAGTTTCCATTACAAATTGGCCACCGCGTTTTAATTAAAAGTCTATAGAGCCAAGTCAGTAGACCTTATCGGTTCTGAATGTAGTTCCTTATGAGTTTCTTATGGGGTTTTTATAAAATAAATTGAATAAGTTTTTTATACAGTTCTTACTGAGTACAGTCGCAACAGCCTGTTGCATGGGAGTCAGGTTTGAAGACAGTTTCTGGCGGATTTTGATTAAACTGATGGCAATTATTTTTTTATAATATTCTTATTGAGTATAGTTGTAACATCCTGTTGCGTGTGAATAAAGCTTGAATAGACTTTTTGATAAATTTTTATTAAATTTGCCTGCATTAGCTTTCTTAAAATTATGTTGGTCGTAACAACCTGTTGCGTGTGAGTCAGCTTTGAATAGAGTTTCTGACGAGTTTCTATAAAATTCTTATAGTGCCCAGTCATCACTACCTGTTGCATATGAGCTAAGTCTGAACAGAATATATGATGAGTTTTAATAAATATATCTCTATTAGCTTTCTATAAAATTCTTATTGAGTATAGTCTTAATATCATGTTGCCTGTGAGTCAGGTTTTCTGGCAAGTTTTAACAGAGGAGCTTAGTAGGGGCTCGAAAAGCCCGGCGGTGATGTCCGCCATCCCAGGCGCCACCGCTACCAAGTGCTCCCAAGACGTAGTGATGGGACGTCCATCGCGCGATCTTGGTTGATGGGGCAGAGCAGGCGGCGCAATAGCAGCCCACATATATGCACCGATTAGCTACCAGACCTCCGTGGGTGGGCTATAGAAACCCAATACAGAGTCTATTGAAACTCAACATAATGAAGACAATAAGATGCTTGCCGCGTCTTCGTTATAAAATGTTTATTGCCTGTCTAATGACCACAGTCCACACATTACGAGTTCGATCGATCCTATAGAAAGTCAATACAGAATATGTAAAAACTCGATATAGTGAAGGCAATAAAATTCATGTTGCATTTTTGCAATAAACAGTTAATTGATTTTATATTGGCCACAGTCTTTAAGATGGGAGATTTGGTTTACTCAAAAGAAACGCAATATGAAGTGTATTAAAACTCACCGTCTTGAAGGCAATAAAATGTTGGTTGAGTTTGTGCAATACAACGTTTGTTGACTTTTTAACGAGCACAGTCTATAAGCGATGAGTTTTAATTAACTTTTTATTGACTCTATAGGAACTCAATAGGGGGTCTATTAAAACTCAATGACCATTTTCATTAGGGTAATTCACACAAATTTTACGACTTACTGTGATGCTATTAGAGGGGATATGATAGGAATCGCCAGTGTACTGCTTTTAGTGTCCGTGAAGGTTAAAAATTGACGAAATTCATAAGTCCTTTAAGATTAAATCCTTTGGCTGCAACTAAGAAAAAAGGCCACTGAAGTGTTCGGATGACGGATGTCTTGTATGGTATGGTATAAACGTCATTCCCAATAATTTAGTTTAGATATTTCCATCTCAAAAGCGAGAACATACCGGCCCTAATGCAAACGTATGCCGCTAACAGTGACTGAAATTAGGTGGTGCGGCGTCCTTGTTGACTGCGTTCGGCGTTGTCGCATAAAAACTGCGCATCTTTAAGCTTGTTTTATTAAGTTAAGCGGCTCACCTGGAGTGTTCACCTACCTTACGAAAAAAAACTTTTTTTTATGACGAGTAAAGATATCTTTTTCTCTGTAGCGCATCCAAGCTCCTCTGAATCTCGCGTAGTGTTCAGATAACCCTCATACTTCGTTTCGCAAAGCTCGCTAGTGCCCTCCCAACTGGCCTTACTGGATGCACTCCCGTTTAAAGACTACGGCAGGGAGTCTTGGGTAGATTAGTCGGCACTGTTGAAAATTGCATCCTTGATTTCTTCGCACACTGTGTTGTCACATATTCTCATGAGAGGGTGACCATTTAGGGTAATTTTGACATACATATGTTGCTACGATAGTAAATCCACCGCTTCGGTCCTTGCGGGAATGCGTAACACAAGTTTGAAAACCAGGAAGTCATCAGTATTGATCGCGAATATTCGCTATAAAAAGGACCTAAGCATTGACCTCATGGCTTTTCTTTATGTTCCGTAACAGGCTCCATTGATACGGGCTTTAATTAACGAATGCGCATGCACACCGTTGACTGTGACTGCACCCATTCCTGCAGTGGCCAGCCCAATGAGGCTGCCATAAAGGCTGACCTGCTCCAGCTCTCCACCGAACTGTACAAGCAGCTTCACGAGATGACCACCGCTGGCGGAAACTAGAGCGCGAACGAGCTCTTCTCGCCCCTGTGCGTGCAAAGCACGTTGGCTCTAATGGTGACAATGGCCGCGGGACGCAAGGCCGACCAAATAACCCACGCCCTTCACCTGTCAAGCTGCCTGCTATAGCAATTCCAGTTGCACTGGAAAATCGCAGGAATTGGATGTTGAAGAAATCTTTAAACAATTTCACGCCTAACAAATTTTTGGTCCGGTCCACGCAGTAAGAACAAGACAGGAGGAAAAACTTCGCTTAATAGGCCGGCCTGCTGTTGTCACAAGCCTTGTAGTTAAAGGGGTCCTGAAATACCTTCCGCCGATGCGTGGATGTACATGTAACCAAATAAAGCAATGTATTAGCAATCTCCTCCTGCAAGAATTTTGTTAAAGCGATGAGTATTAGCTGAGAAATCGTAAATCAAAAACCGCGCATTATCGCCGAGCCGCATTTCCTCCTCGTTTCAACGTACTCTCCGCTGTTGACGGCGCGCGAGGCTTCCCTCCCATGATGCTGCGCTCCTCGGCGGTGACGTGCTTCCGCTATTGCGCTGCTCACACTGCATGCCGTCTGCTACGGGCAAGCTTTGTTGACACCATGAATCCCGCACTACGCTAAAGGCTGGAAAAGCGAACGAAAAATCTGGCCGCATGTGTGCGGCGGCCTGGCCTTGCCCTTTCGCGGTGTACGTTGCTGCAGAACTTTGCTATCGGCGGCACGTGACTTTTTATCGGCGGCGAACTCGCAGCCGCACGGGGGGATTGTGCGCTCGCTCCCTTGGATGCACAGCGCACTGTTTATCCAAAAAGCGCCGTATCAGATGTGGCCCCGCTGGTGCCGGGTCTTATTTTGTGGCGGCGGTAATTCCTGACGGCGGCATGTGAAAAAGACATTTTAAACCGATACAGAACCCGTGCACAAAACGCCAGTTCAGCTTGGGGCGACGCGTGGTGGAGAGCGGCAACGTTGGCAAAACATGCTCTGCCGCGGCTCTGAGCTTTTTAGCGCTGGAGCGAGCGCCATTTCTTTGACAATATCAAACATCGGTTGCCCTGGCAACAAGGCACAAACCGCTCTAGAAGTCAGTTACGGCTGCGTGATCCCGGTTCAGCTTGGGGCACCACCTCGCGGCATATGGGCACTGCAGGCATACAACTCACTCTCATTTGGAAGTGCGAGATGCGTTTGGCATTACCGGAGGCGATGGTGTGTGTGTTGTGGACGCCTTTGTTTCGCGATGAAATGCGACGTTGTGCTTCTGCGGGTGGATAGTGCTTCCCATGGTTTGGATTATCTTTCTCGAGCGGCGTACGACTCAACCTCGCATGTAGTATGTGGAGTGTGCGTGGCTAAAAGCCATCTCGGCAACCGCGCGCGAGGTGAGTGCCGAATTTACGACGGGCAGGAGGAGGCAACCTATTGTCTGTCAATCGCGGTTCAGACTTGCAACGCATGTTGTGACGTTGTGTTCGTTCGAAACACATCTCTGGATTGTTTTGAAGTGGAATAAAATGTATCCGTCAAACCCGGGCATTCGGCTCAGGGCGTTCTCTGCGATTGCACGAAAGAAGTGCCACGGGGCTTCAACGCTTTCTTTACGGAACGTACTCAGGTAAGAGAATATTCATGTCGTGTTATGGCCGTGTTGCATTCAATACGAACGGTTAAGCGTTTGTTTACACTTGTTTCGTTTGTCGTAAAATGCCCAAGCACTCCGACACTCCGCTGGCAGATCAGCCGGCGAGCCGACGCTGAGCAGACGACTCATCTCTTTGCCGGAAGTGCGTGAAAAAGCCGCCCAATAGCAGGATGTCTAGCTCATGACGAACATCTGGGAATCGATGATGTAGACATGTGAAGATGGCGGCGTCCAAAAACACGAAGGAAAGGGTGAGAAAAAAGCGACAAACTTTGAAACGAAAGTGTGAGCTTTCCGCTGCGCGTAAAAGAGTAATACTTGGCCCAGATGACCTTGATGACCCAATCTAACGATTGCGCTACTTCATTTAGTGTGCTCAAAATGCCTTTCAGGGCCCCTTTAAGCTAGCGGCATCTGTCTCTGTAGAAGAAATTGCGCGGCCGCCGCGATCCGAATTTCACTGCGCAATCCCAGAATGATTTGTGGCCCGTATTACGTCGCCCATGAAGTGCCGCTACCTTTTTTTTCGCCGCCGCCACTTCAAACCTTTGTAGTCCGTGCTAGTTTCCGTCGTGGCATTATGTTTTCACTCTACAGCGCAAGCCGAAATGGACCGTTTAATGTTGATTGATTGTAGGGTTTAACGCGCCGACGCAACGCAGGCGATGAGGCGCGCCGTAGTGGAGGGCTCCGGATTAATTTTGACCACCTGGGGATCTTTAGCGTGCGCCGAAATCTCGTACACACGAGCGTTTTTGCTTTTTCGCCTCCATCAGAAAAGCGGCCGCCGCGGCCGGGAATCGAACCCGCGACCTTGTGCTCAGCAGCGCAACCGTTTAATGTACTATTTATATTCGGGCTCCGTTTTTCGCCACTGCCCTGTCAGAAGCACTTAACCACGTTTCTTCTTCAGGTCGTAGCTGCTGTTAATCTCTCGAATTGGTAAGAACCGATACTCGCCCCGGCTGCATATTATCCGCTGTTTTCTTTTTTCGCGAAAACACCTATGGGCGGTACAACAACGCGTACTGCATCCCGAAATAAATTAAAGATTACAGGGGCTACCAGCTGTACGGACAAGCGTCACGTTTGCAAGCGAAACTTTGTCCGGAAACGCCAGGGACGAAGACCGAGGGCACGAAGATGTTTTAAGTGGTCCTGTTACATTCCGCAAAATCTCGAGAAGTGACAACGACCAGTGTTGTGGGAACTGCAGAAATCATGGTTCGGTGGGTAATTTCGAGGTTTGTTTATGGGCGTAATACTTGCCTGTTGCAGAAGAACGAGCGAATGTCCGCACGATGACAAACAGGTGAGTAGGATGGTAGCGATGAAAGTACGCGTGCTCCCCTCCAACTACGACACTGTTGCATGATTAAGTGACGGCTAAGGCAATGTCGAGTTCTTCACTGTCCCCTAGAAGAGGTCGTCCTGATGGCGGCGAATGCGATTAAATTTTTTTCTGGAGGTTCCGACAGTAACCATGGCTTAGCTTCCAGAGTAGCAGGCTCACTCGGTGATAGCGAGCACTGTATCTGCGTTGTCGGGCTTGGCGGCGGGCCGAGGCTTCGTTCTAGAATAAAATCCAGAATCGTATCCCTTTGGAGGTTGTCACTGAAATATGCTCGCGTCCCTCATCTGAGAAAGAGGTCAGGTGCACGTTTCACGGAGGCGGGATAATTGCCTATCACCCAGGCAACCAGGAAGCAACGCAAAGAGGTCACGGCCGGCGAAAGCCAGGACCGATATTCTACACAAGTTGAAAGCAATGACGGCCACTGCATCGAAGAAGACTAAGCCCGGCAAGCACGCGAGGTGCACGTTGATAGGTGATGAGGGCCGAGGCTACCCTTCCTGAGAAAGTCCGCGACCCGGTTTTTAACACCTAGGCAATTCTTCGACGAGCCTTACCCGGGACAATGCGTAGTAACGCGGTCGCAGCGATGTGGACAGGAATCTCCTAGCGAGTGGGAGAGCAAATTCCAAGTACACGTGCAGCGACTTAAAAGAATGCTTGAACGATTGCTTTATATCGGTAAAGCATTTATAAACTACAAAATCTGGTGGCAACGTTTTATACTTCACTACGTATTGTTGAGCAAAAGGAAAACAACAATACATAAGTTGTATTTGCATTCTACATGGCTGCTTGATTTCATAGCGCAAGCTACACTGCGCTACCTTGGTCAGCGTTCGCGGGGTGACCAGTTTTGCCCTTGAGCGCTAAAGGTCAAACCACACCCACTTCCGCAAGCGCCCCGCACAGAGCGCGGCCCGATAATGGGGACAGTTCAGTAGAAGGGTAGAGATAGGCAAGAAGTGTAACGGGAGGAGGAGAGGAAAACGAGGAGGTTGCCGCCGCCGCGATAACCACGCGCCACAATGGAAGGCCACGAGGCCACCTGCACCGCTGCACCGTGAGCGATAGAACCCTCGTACAGGGGCGAGGCTTAAACAAAACTGTGAGGCGAAAAATAGGAAAAACGCTACTGTTGCGTACAGCTTCGGTACATTCAAGTCTTCCGCATTACTGTGCAGTTCCTTCATTTTTTCGATAGCACATGAAAAAATTGCCTTAAAAGTGTTCTCACCTCAAAAAACAAGAAAGCGCTCACGGCGCCGTCTCGTCGCAGTGTTCCAAGTTCAAAAGTAACAAAAGGTTTGAGTAGACGGGGCGAGCAATGGAACACGGCGAAATTGAATTTGCGCTAACGGTAATCAATCTGCAAGCCTTGATAAGGTTTATGTAGCATCCCAGGCAGTTTCGCTATTAACATCATCGTTCGTGCCGTTGAATCAGTGAAACTGGGCTAATTTATTGTATCTGCTTCTTGATAGCCAAAGTCGGTGGCCACAACGGCGTTCGCTCTCTATTGATTTCGTAAATTCGCTAATGGGAACCGCAGTGCCTCTCCCCCGCCACTTTATAAAAACCAGGGTGTCGAACCCGAACCGCACCGAACCGAGAACCGGAAATGAACCGGTATATTTGCCGGAACTGAACGCGAACCCGAACCGCTATTTTTTGAGCATGCTGAACCCGAACCGGAACTGAAGCGCAAAAAGAGATAACGGTTACCAGTTTATGCCGAAACTGTTCGACCCTCCGTTGTTGATATTGCACAGTCAATGCAATTCAGGCCTTTTTTTCTTTCACGTAGCATCAACTTCGTACCCGCTCCCGCACTCTCCCCTCCAGACAATTGAACACTATAACGCTCAATGTAACAACTGGGGAAATGAATGAGCACCAATGTAGTAATGCTCTGTCGCTGCTGGTAGCGCGAGCGTAGTGCAATCTGACCAAACGAAATGTCATTCTCGGCAGCTTGCAGGGGATATAAAACGACTTTGCCCTTCCCTAGCTGCAACTTTATTGGAGCAATCAGGCTGCAGGAGTGCTAAAGTGCGCAACAGCGAAAGCCCACACCCGATGTGTGCAAACGTTTTGCATTTCATAATTTGTTTAAAAGGTACGACACCTGTAAATTGTTAATACTTGACAAGTGTGACCGCAGGAGCTGCTCAGTGGCTAAGCCGTTTGCTGCTGCCCACGAGTGGCCTTGATCTCCCTTCCCCACGACCGTTTTTCTGCGGTGGATGGAAATCTAGAACGCCCGTGTATCAAGACGTTTAGTATCACCAGCTGGTTAAAATAGGTCTGCCGGCCTGCAACATAATAACGCCTCGGAGCAGAGATATAGCACGGGGCATCAAATGCGCCAGATTTAAAAAAAAGAATATGTTTACACGAAAAACAACAAGAAAGAAAAGGCGAATCACTTGGTTTTATAACATTACGCAATAAGTAAGTAAAATCGAATAGGTAAAAAAGAACAAAAACGTGGATATTTTTCTATACTTTTCTATGCCCTGCCTTTCCAAACCAAACGTGTCATCAATGCGAAGGAAGTGGGTACCGTGGTCGGTTTTTGAGGACAGTACAGTGGACAAGTTCCGTTTTTTACAGATACAAATAACAACAGATATGTTAGAGAAAACTGTTAAGGTGCGCACTTATACCTTGGGAAGACACTGCAGACCTCGACCTCGTCTTGGAAGCAGAAACAGTAATAAAGCAGACGACATGTGCAGAAAGGCAGGCTGGTACCTCACACTGTCCATTCGCCCAGCGATCATCTTTTCTGCTTGTTCTGCAGTTTTGTCTCTTTCAGATCTGCTATTTTTCGTAGGTGCACGGGTACTGACTGCCCAACTCGCTTCATTACTTCTACTGCTTCTTCGGGAGGGAAGTACTGCTGTGGATGAATTAAAGAGCGTGTACCCAAAAAAGTCCCATCTCATGCTCCGCGCATCAAATTTCCCTTTCATTTTGTAACAGCATAATCTGTTATAAGATTCCGCAATGTGGCATACGGAAGGATGGCCGGGGGTCAGGCGGTACGATGACATGCTGATTGTAATGCATACATACGGTATAGCTGTCGCAAAAGGAATTGCAGTGGTCAGAGCGATAATGCAGTGACTACGCTTTAACTAGAGCTTGCTTTTAACATAGGTCGGGCTAACACATTCCATAAGGTGACAGCTAACAAATGATCCAGGGTGACCAAATAATCTAATGCATTGGTAGTATTTATGTGTCTGTTGTTGGATTTTTCTGTTTTGTTAGAAATGTTAAAAATGTGCGCCATTGGTATTAAGCGCTTGCACCTGAACGCGCCAGTACCCAGACCTAAATTTAAGGCTTCTTCTTCAAGGTTAGCGTGGTGGGTGATTCCAAAGCGACGATTGCGATTTCAACAAAAAAGGAAAGAGCGGAAAATATACCCCACCGTCATATGCCTTGGCGGAGGCTTTATGAATAGTCGCTTGGACAACATAAAGTCTGGGCGAGAAAGTAGGTGTGAAATCGTCCACACTTCGTCCATGTTTCTAATATCTCGTAATTGTTTAAAGTTTGCTTTGCAATTGCACCACTGCCCTTGGGGAACAGCGGCATTTCGAATTTTTGTTTGTATTTTGATTTGACTGTCGTTTTAAACTACTAAATGCCTTTTTTTTCTAATTTCAGTGATAATTCAACTCATCGAACCGGTTCGCGAACCGATTCAAGCACCCGAACCGGTTCGGTGCATGATTTTGCCGAACCGGAACTGAACCGGAATGAAATTATTTCGCCTGAACCAGAACCATTACCGAACCGGTATTTTTTCGGTTCGACGCACTGATACAAACGCTAATTCTTCAGTGGGATGTCACTTGGTCATGTAAAGCACCCTCATATACCTGCACACGCCCCTGTCGCGACCACAACCGAGCGTCTAGTAGTCAAAATGAGTGATGAAATCGCACAGTATCCCGAAAGTTGGAGCAAAGAACTGCACAGCACGAGCGCTGGCATTCAAAGATATTTATTGTAATGAAAAATTTCTTGGGCCCATAGAGGGTGCCGCGCTATCATGCAAGAAGATTTAAAACAGACATCAATGGAGTTGCTCGAACGAAACGTAGCGAGTCATGTTTCCAGTATGGTGGAGTAGCGGTCAGTAATTTTTTATTTAATAAGATTTAATTAAATTGAAATAAATATCTAACTCGAGAAGTAATTCCTCACCTTTACCTTAATTCTTTAACGAAAGGAACACCTCTCGCACTTTGTCCTCAAGGTGAAAGAAAGGAGAAAAAAACAAAAAGTCATCAGCTTGTGCATGAAGAGTTAACCCTTTTTCGAGTCTGAATTCGCAAAAGCTTGGCTCTAAGCTTAACCACCATGGCAAGCCATCTTTTGGTGGAATTTCTGCAAGTGCGGATGTTGTAAGCATCTCTCTTTCGACCGCCGTTGCGCTGAGAGGCTCACAAGTCTCACCACCGTTGTCTGGTTACCAGAATGACTGCAGTATTCAGCGGGGTCCATCTTCCGAACGAAAGGGTTGTTTCAGCGTCTGCTCAACAATCTTTCGTTCCACCACACGAGCTTCAAAAAGATATCATACAAAAATGAGAAATTGCAAACAAAACAATGAAAAGGATGGTAACAAGGTACGTAGACGGTCTTAAAAAAGCCAACACGAAAAAAGGCTTCCCCGGTCAATTTTTTCTCCCTACTTCAGCCACTACATGACAGTTTCAGCTTGTCTGCAAAACACGCACACGAAAGGAGATTGCAAAAAGAAAAAGGGACAGAGTCCAAGAAATGGGGGATAATATTAGGGGTAGAGGAAGTCATGGCGGCCCGGCCGGTAAAGCAGGTGGACGCGGGGATGCCGGTCCTCGCAGAAGTCATGGCCGTTGACGCGGTCCCCGGATCCCCGGTCTGTGTGCGGCACCCGCACACCCACCATGTCGTCGAGATCACGTTGATGTTGTCGCTTGCCTTGTACATCGACTCCACCTCCTGCGTACAGCCACAGCAGAGAAACAGAAGGGATGGAAAAGACAGGGGCTGTCAGTATGTAGGGCACTCTTCAGTTCCACGATAAGAAAAACAAGACAGGCAATCTCAGTGTGTGCAAAACGTCGAAATGAAGGGTGTGGTTTGCAGAAAATTCAGGGAAGCCTTTCCCTCAGAAACAATAATTTAATGACGGAGCTGTTAAGTTTCAGTATCAATGTATATTTGCATATTTGCAGTGCTAGTAATCACCGTCATATGCACCCAAGAGGTGGTCGACTTCTTCGCGGCTAGTGGTGGATGCAAAGTCATCCTAAGCATTGCAGTCTTCACACAGCTCTTCCTCATCGACGCGAGCCGGCGGTGGCGGGATCTGCAAGTCGACTCGGGAAGGATTGGTACACTCGTAGCGATCTCCTCCATTATCCATAACACCTTCTAGCGGAATCGGCGGCCGCAGTGGGAGTTCCCAAGCAAGGTGTCTTTTCATATTAGCATTAGCGCTGGAGCTTTTTTTTTTTTTACACGCGCAGTCGCGCTACACAACTGCGCTGGAGTATTTTTTTCCACTAAAGCCCCTGCGCGATCCGCGGTCTCTGCAGTCGCCGCGAGGCACGCGCTCACTAGCGCTTGCCATTTTCTTGGTATTTCTTTCTGCAACACCGAAGTTAGCATCTGTACAGCAGCTCAGATGTTGATAAACATGTTTGCATGCCACAGCCCATTTATAAACTGATCTGAAAGGTGCAAACCAACAGTTAATTATATAAAAAATGCCTAGAATAGCACCAAGACCACAGTTTGTCGTAATAAAAAATCACGGTTCTTGCAAAAATTTCTGCATTTCTGGGGTTGAACCCAGCACATTCACACTAAAACCTGCGGTTCTACCCACAAGGCTACCGATGACAATTTGTTTTCTTCATAACCGTGCGTCTTGAACGGAAAATCAGGCTACAGTTACTTCAAAAAGATAAAAGAATTCGGCACCTTTGCTATTATACAAGTTTAAAACCTCTTCAGGTAAACAAGGTCATCACGCATTGGTAACCATTCAGGTGGTTCGCTTAGCGCCCATTGTATCTCACGTATGTTGAACACACTGTCAATAAAATACTTTCTGGCGGGTCGCACATTCGGATCGGCATGCGTGTCAGACTTCTTTGTGTGCAACAAGCTGAGCGTGCTGATCGACGTAAACATGTCGTGTGGCGCGTCTCCTGTATCACTTACAGATACTAAGCGGATCGTGAAAGGTTGGATGGACAGATCCTTTTTTTACAGTACGCTAAAGGATATCCCATCGGAATCGTGCATCTGAGAAATCCATAAAAATGTGGTCAAAAGTTTCCGGCCTAAACCGTATGCTGCTGTTAATGTTGCAAGGTATATCTAATCCTTTCTCATGGAGCCATGCCTTTAACTGAAGCATGTAACTGTGGAGCTGAAAAAAACTTTTAACAGACGCGCTGACGGGCTTTTTCTTTATCCTGTAACGCACATCCCCTTCCCTTCCCAGTGCACAGATAGACCTGTATAGGGGAATGGGTAATATGACATCAATAAGGTCCTTATACAGCATTCAGCGTGTTACATTGCTCAAGTACTCTGTCGAAAACCGCACTCTCAATAATTGGAACAGCTATACAACCACGCGCACGAAACCGCACAGACTCGCTTGTCCACCTTCACAAGAGGGGACAACAAATTCAGGTGTATACTCGCGAAGGCGCACTTGAATGATACTACGTAGAAAGGGATTATTCGAATCAATTAAGAAACAAAATCTGGACAGGGTGTACTTTAGAAACAGGATGGAGAGCACCAGGCTCAATACGCAGTTCTTTTAGTGGATTGTAGATAATGCTGAATGTGTCGTCGAAGTGAATGAGTAAAGTATTTGGCGTATTCCTGGCACTCGTGTAACGCTCGCACCCCTTATTGAGGGCTGGCAAAATTTGGATCTTATCCTCGCATTATCCTCGCACCCAAAATTGCAACTGAAACTCGCCTGTTCGGGCAACCCGCATGGTGCACACGCTCGCAGCACACCTTTTGAGGGAGCGCACGGTGTGTCCTGGCGCGCAAAGCGCATGGGGGCCACACGCTCGCAGCACTTCTTTTGACCGGCGCGCGTGTAGGCTCCCAAGCGCATGGCAACCTAGCGCCATCTCAAACGCCACTCACACTTTCGTTGTGCCAGTTTCGCGTGGGCTTTACTAGGCGGCGTTCACGCAGCCTCCGGTGGTCCCTTCACAGAAGGAGCAGCAGTCGAGAGCTCGTTATTTCGAGAAGTTTTTCGTCGCTTAGCTCTGCACTGATTTCGGTGACGCTTCGCCACGGAGCGGTACTCCAGTTATACAACCACTTTCAAGTTGCAAGGTATCTAATACGCTATTGAGCGCGGTAACCGCGCCGCATGCACGCCCTTCAGCGTCTGCAAATTCCGCGTGCGCTGCTGGCGACGGCCGCACGAGGAACTAAAGTCGACCAACCACAAGCGCAAAGTTAAAGCAGCTGCGCACTGAGCTGGCTGTCATTCCACGTGGCTTAACTTCCACGCTCCAGCCCTTGAACGCGTCTATAAACAAGCCGTTCAAAAATAACGATCGAAGGCTGTAGGCACAGTGGATTGCGCGCAAGGGCCGACTCCAGCCGGCAAGATAAGGAGACAGTCGGTGGAGGTGGTGTGCCGCTGGATATCGGAATATTGGGGAATGATCGCCGTAGACGTCGTCGTCAAGAGCTTCACGAAGACGGGCACAATGAATGCCCTGGATGGCACTACGGACCATTCGGTGTGGGATGAAGACCGGGCCCTTGAAGCCGGCGTGAAATCCGTATGTGGCTACGACGCAACGGTCAGTGATGTTACATACACTGAATCGTACTGTTACCAAGTGGGTATCCAATTACCAAACGCGCCATGGTGAAGGTGGGCGGTGGCTGGCCGCAACGAATAAAGTTTTGTTCTTTGAGGGCATGTCGACCATGTACTTTCATTACGACCGTAAGTCCTTCTTGGGAATGGTTTGGTTATGTATAACACCGATACAAATCTCATGTAAGCTTGTTTTTACACATGAATTTTTTTCCACGCATATTTATCGCACCCCCATCTTCACACCGATTTTTCCGGAAAAAGGTGGGAGGATTAGGCCAGTAAATACGGTAGATAGTGGCCCTAAATTGGAACAAAAAGTTCCCATGTGGTGCACACGAGGAAACGGAATCGCATTCGTAGGAGTTCTGCAAATATTAAAAACTTTAGAACAATGAAGTGAAAACGCAAGCTTTTATTGGGCTTTAAGTTGGACAGCCCTGTTTGGAACACTTCAGCGCAGTTTTGCGGTATTGAAAGTTCAAAAACTCCAATTGGGAGTTGTTACAATAAGCTTGGATGCATAAAATGTAGCCTACTTAAAATGACGAGTTTCGGACACTCGTGTGATTTGCGTACAACTTTTTTTTTAGAATGAGCAATAACCAGGCCCAGGGCGTGTGACGCTTTCCACCCATTGTAATGGTTTATTCCTCTAACGACAATAGGCGTTCCCGCAGTGACCTGACGGCATGGGGTCGAAAGGCAACGGGTAAGGCAATTATGAAAAGCGCCCGCCTGCTATCTTCTTGGCTTTTGCTAACTCCACACTATTCTTTCTCTTTTCAAAGCTGGCCGTGAACATAGTGTCAAGGATAACGAAGCCCCACTGACCACGTTTGCCAAAAAACCAAATGCAGTTTGCCAAAACCAGTTAGTTATCTTTAACTCCTTCAAATTCGGCGGGTTTAACGTACCGAAACTACACCTGGCCTATGAGGCGCGCCGTAGTAAGGGTCTTGAGATTAATTCTGACCACCTAGGCATCTATAAGGTAAGCCGAAATCTCGAAAACACAGGTGTTTTCTTCACTTTTCACGCCCATCTTCAAAGCGAGCACCGCTGCCTGGAATCGAAGTCGTATCTCTAAGCTCAGCAGCACAACGCTTTCGCCACTGAACCACATCTGTGGACGGTGTGTGTTACTACTTAAAAGGTTCATAAACGTTTTAATTACATGTTGCGTGTTTGCCGTATTTCCTACCGTTCCCGTTCTTGCTCGCGGTATCGCTGATTCCAAGCTGCCTGCCCACCGGGAGTTCGTATGACACACGGCCTCCCCATTTTGAAGTAGGTGCGGCCAGAATTTGCAATTGTAAAGGAAGAGGTCTTTGTGTGCACAGGGTCCTTTTTGCCTAAACATTGAAAATACTCGCTTTAAAATCATTAATTACTGGAGCTGCAACGGACGGAAAACCACCTGGCATCATGCAACCTCCTAGTGCTCGCAACTGACACCTTTAAGTTCAACAGTGGGCCATCGTATGTCGCACAGAGTGACGGAGCCCACTCAGTTTATGTAGCAGGCAAGACAAGTATCCTAAAGCAACAAACCAGCCTTCTTTTGAAGAAGCGGGAAGCATGCGTCGGAATAGTAAAACAGTCATTAGCATATGAAAATGGAACACTCAACCCATAGCACAGCAAAAAGTAGCAAAATAATTAAATCTACTTTGTGAAGGGAGAAAAACTTGTTTGCAAATTGCTGCTCGTTATTCTTCATACCATAGAGTTCCGAAATAACACCCACCAAAACTCCAGAGCTATGAAATGAAAAATACGGCCTATCAGGTTCGGGTCAAGCGCGAAACGTTTGAAAAAGGAAATAACATTCGGGTCAGGTGCGAGAAGCTACTAAACAGAAGCCGCACCACCACGCGAAACTGCGGAGATATCAAGAAAAAAAGCCGGGCAGGCTGCCTCTCTTTTGTTCAAAAACGAGTTATCAACGGCGTTCATGGCCGTCGGACGTTTTCGCGGACGGGGCTCCCGGGTCTTTCAAAGTTGTATGAGTCACGGCGCGCTGGTGGTGGTGGTGCTCGACAAGCAGGCCGGCGTGCTGTGCACCCGCGGCCTGTTCTTCGGCGTCCTGGTTCAGGTCGAAGGGAACGGGGCAGAACGAAGAAGGGTAACGGCCGCTGTCCCCCGAGGAGCCCGTTCCCGCTACACAGCTTCTCACCGCTGAAATCTTCATGACGGTCGAAGCCGAATAACAAGCCAAGAGGAGTCCATGGTGAGTAGCTGCGCCGAAGATCTTGTGGCTGTTTCGCATCTTCGGCTTCTCACCATATTGTGGTGGACAACAGCTACAGATGTCTAGAGCTTTACATTGACAGAATGTTAATTCGGGTCGTTACTGGATATTTCTTGGAGATGTGCTCGTGTCCCGAAAGACAGACCCTTACCGCAAATTTATTGGTTAATATTCGATACCCTCGAATACGTTTCTTTTTTGGGGGTTTGATTCCACAACTGCCGGGTCTTGTTATTTTGCCTAGGCTTGCTCGTCGTGATTTAGGAAATCCTAAGCTCGACAGAGGAACAAGTACCTAAAACAGGTTATCTTCCATACTGTTGTGAATGGGCTAAAGCGGACACAGACACTCATGTTCCTTCCTTGGATCACACGGTCGCTGCTGCAAACGGTTGGCGTGTACAATAAATATGGCGATTGCAATGCCTGCATCTCCAGGAAGAATTCTGAGCACTCTCGGGACCATGCACGTGATGCAGTGCTACGTTCTCCGCTACCACTCTGAAGGTCGCATATAAACACTTCCTTAAAGGTGTACAAACGACTGAGACTTAGTGAGGTCGCACCACCAGCCACTGACTGCCCAGCTCAGGTTAGAAGACCACGGCACGCAATAATGTACTGTACACCCACTGTAGTACATATTTTGCGCACTGCATTCGTAAATGCCTAGTAAGAATCTCTCCCTAGTGACAGTGGCTACAAACATAAGGACAGCTGCCAAAGTCTCACTCAAAATCCTCCAGGACTCACTGGAATTTCCTCAGCTGCGTTGCACAACACTTCACAGGGAACACAAGCTGCGGTAGCAGGACAATCAAAGATGCTTGGTCACTGCACTTGCGTAAGTCTTTGGGTGTCTGGTTGTCTCTCTGTCTCATTGTCTGGTTGTCACACCGTCCCTGCCAAGTTCCTTGCATACGGCAAAGCTTAAGCAAACAAAGCACCACTGCGTCACTTGTGACAAACCATAGGAGGAATGTCACATAACTGAAACGACGGAAGCGTTAACTAGAGCCGTCACCGTCGATGCCGTACCAGCGAACTCGTCGCCAACGCCGACACATCGCAACCGCCGTTTCTACTGTCGTTGCGCGACGTTCCCAGGTAATATCCGGTGTTGTACAGAAGCGAACCCTCGTGCTTGTCCGATAACGACTACTTGCTTCGCCTGGAACAATCTAGCTTGATGACACAACGCGCGACACCATACCCAAATGTAGGGCGAGGCAAAAAAAGGAGAGAGCAAAAACTTCGATGGAGGGAGGTCCGTGACGCCCGTTCCGATTGGTGGCCATGGCGCAGCATCGATGAGTAAGGAGGGGCTTCAGCTAAGCGCTCGACCAATCGGGGAGCGGATAAGGGGAGCATAGTTCTGTATCGTGATGGGGAGAGATGAAGTACTGAAGAGGGTTATACCTCAAAAGATGCGGTGCCCACAAGCCCGTCGCTTCACGGCGTTTTTTCTGTTGAAAAATATCGGCTGAAAATAGAAGTGCGTTGTGGACAGCAGCGCGCGCTGTCGGGAGACGGAGGCTGAGAGGAAAAAAAAAAAAAGGTGCAGATTTAGACGGCGGTTCTGTTCGAACTTTTTCGTTGGTCGTTTGGTGGTGAGGGCTGGCCATGGGGCGAGGTTTTTTAAAAAGCGTCCACATGCTGCTTGCCGGTGTTGTGAGGGCACTGTTGTTCACTTCTTTACGGTTTTCTGGTTATTGTTACAGACTTCAAGGTCCCTTTCTCGGTTGCTTAACCCAATGTTTACTTAGAAATAAATAAATAAACGGTGAATCCTTTGCTGTCTTTTAAAGTTATCTCTGAACGTCGTGTTCTGTGTGACATCATGCCTGATTTACATGAAGTGCGCTCGCGCGAATCATCGAGCCAGGGTGTCGGCTTTAAACTTACCTTTTTGCCGGCATGTCTCGCCAGATACCTTTGGCACGTAACAGGAAAATCCACTGTAATCTTTTATTTGAAAAACGTTTTTCAAGTTAACATCATCATCATCAGCGTGTGTAGGCCCACTGCAGGCCAAAGGTCTCTCCCATAGATATCGAATTATCTTGGTCCTGGGCTGACTGCGGGCAATTTATCCCGGCGTACTTCTTGATCTCATCTGCCCATTTAATTTTCTGCCGCACCTTGCCACGCTTGACTTATCTAGGGATCCACTCTGCTACCCTTAATGACCAACGGTTATTTTACCTTCGCATTACATTCCCTGCCCACGCCCATTTCTTATCCCTAATTTCTTCTAATATGTCCTCACATCTATAATGCCTATATGTATATATGTCTAATGTCTATATACCTACTAATATGTGAACTGGATGCAATATTTTAAACAAATCCAGTGTCCTTCCAATCTGTGAACGTGAATGACCAGCGAAGATTTTAGCACACGACGTAAAAGGGACGCAAAATTTAGGCGAAGGGCATGACAACATTTTATCTCCCTTCAGCGTTGATGGCGGTCACCTGTAAGAAGAGACACTTTATTGGAGTAGGCTGATATATGAAATGCTGCCCGTTTATAATAACCCAATGAAAATGCATATACGAGACTTACAATCTTGAGGTTTTAATCACATTTAAGTCTTGCAGATGGTGCCTATTACTGGCTAATCTACTTACGTTGCATATCTAGGTCATGCTGCGCGAAGCTTGTAGGTCTAAATAATGTTTTGAGCACCGCCATACTTAAATGGCGACCGCGTTTTAATAACACACGTAGAAGGATGTTTGTTTTCTAACACCTCGCGCTATCGAACGTCTCGGGTAACATGAAGTTGTTTGGGGACGTAAAAAATACACCGAACTATAGACTTATTAGCTTCTCACGCCGTTCAGAATTGCTGACATTTCTTAAGGCGCTGGTTAAGAGTAATCGGTGTTAAAGTCGATGGTAAAATAAAATACCGTCGGCACGTCGACACATTGCGTGCGTGAGGGCAAGAAATGACGTGGGCAGGGAACATCAATTTAAGCTTACCTTTATTACACACAAGCTGCGGTAAAGTGGTTGTATTTTTTATTATCGCAGACATTTATTACGCGTTGCTTTCAGCATAACAAATACAGTACTCGTATTACGTTTGCCCAGTTAATCCAAAACCAATCAATCAGAATTGCTACATCCGGCAAGTTTGATGATTGTGTAGGGTTTCACGCGCCGACGCAACGCAGGCGATGAGGCGCGCCGTAGTTGAGGGCTCCGGATTAATTTGACCACCTGGGGATCTTTTCGTGCGCCGAAATCTCGCACACACGGGGTTTTTGCTTTTCGCCTCATCAGAAAAGCAGCCGCCGCGGCCGGGAATCGAACCCGCGACCTTTGCTCAGCATGCACACAATTAAGGCCTAACTCATCCCTTTAGTAAACATAGTTCTGAAATTAATAAATGAGACGTCTGTATGTTCGTGTATAACGCAACAATTAACTTTCACACTTAACAAATTTCACTACTGGGCTCGAAAACAGTAATCTGACGACGTTTGCGCTGAACAATAATATTATCCCTTCAAAAGTTCGTACTAACCACGGCGTGCAGACAATTTGTTTCCTGACAATTATCTTCTGCAAAAAATGAAGGAAGCTCACAGTAAACCCCACGTTTTGAAAGTAGCTAAGCTGCATGCAACATTCACAACCATTGCGATGGTTTAAGTCCACGATTGCAGCCGATTTGGTTCTCCTTCGCTACTGCGACGACCTTTACTCAATCATTGTTGCTATAAGTGTTAGCTCCTTTCATTTTTTGGGAAGTTATAATTATTGGACATCACATTGAATTGGCGTAGGCTATGACATGTATTTCTCGTTCGGAACAAGTGTTGGCATAATCACTGCGAACGCAAGAGTTTTTGTTTTTTTGCCAATCTTGGCCAACCTGCCTAAGTGGCTACGCTTGTTTTGAAAAATGTGCGCCGCGGACGCTGGGTGGTCGCCGTGATACACGCACAAATGAGCGTTTGGAATTTTGTTGTTTTTTTTCTGCAGGGCGGTAGCCGCAATCTTAGGCAATCTGCCTAATTAGCTTGACGAACATGGGCATGGAACGCTGGGCCGTCATAGTCAGGCACGCACACACTGGCGCTAGGCATTTTCTTGGTTTTGTTAACTGCCCGACGGTCGGCGTGAGGCCTGCGCTCACGTGAGCACGCTCGCCACTTTCTTGTTATTTTTAACTGCGGACACAAAAAATTACAATTTGGTACACAGCTTTGCTGTTAACAAACGTTAATCATATTGTTCCAACAAATAAATACACGCTGAAAAACGATACAAAGTTACATGGATTTAGCCAGTTCAATTGTTCTATGTTTCTTATCGTTAAAAAAACTCTGTTCTGTGATTTCTCGCGCAAATAACTAGAAGCTGAAAAATCACCCCATGTAACCTTGCTTTAGCCAGTCGTTAAATCTTAATTGTTGTTTATTTCTTATCATTAAAAAACGCAATTCTGTGATTTTTATTGCTATTGTGGCACTATATTTTCCATTGACTGTAATGTATTTGCCTTGATCTTCTGAGCCTGTATTCACTGTTTACTCACCTGTTATCGCTATTGTCTGCTGTGTATTCGAAACTTCTCTCAACTTTTACATTCAACAGTTCTTAACTAAGTGAGCTCCCCGTAATAATCTGGTGTTGTTACACATTTTTATAGTAGTTAAGTTTACTCTGAATTCTCAAATGTATTTCTTATTTGCGCCGTTCTTCTTTTCATCGATAAAGCAAAGGTGTTTCCAGCAGTCATCCCCCTTTCAGCGCCGCGGTGTCCCCCGTTTTAACTGATCTGCCTCGTCCTGTTCCTTCCTATACACGCACCGCGTGCATTCAGATTGCGGATTTTCACTCCGCTATGAGAAGACATCCCATCACGCCCCACCGTAAGCGTGTTTGTCATTGTAGATAGTTTGGGGGCAATAAAGGTTCCGAGCGAGTAACCTTTTGCAATACGCGGCTGCATGTTGTGTTCACGCGCAAAATGAAATCGTGATACGGATCTCCCACCTTAACGGATGCCCAGTGCATCATACGACGACTACGACAAAGGCGCAGACGACAGCGGCTTCAAATGGTTCCGGCTGCAGCAGGGTTGCCGCCGCAGCTTTTGTGCCTCGTTCAACTGCTTCTCCCTGTGTGTATGCCGAGATGGGACAAAACGAATGGACCCCTTCTTTGCACGGAGGTAGGGTTGGTGTGGGCATCTTTTTCGTGTTTTCCCCAGTCTGAGTGCGTGTAATCCTCCATCCCTAAAGTGCCCTCTTTCCCCATGGCTTCCGTTAGTGGGACTGCTTCCGTTCGCTATTTACGCACGAATTGGCAATTTAGTTCACGCACAGGCTTTGCGTACACGTTCCGCAGTGCGTATATGTGCTTGCGGGGTGCTCATCTCCTGCCATTCCAAGCGGCCTTATCGCTTGGAATTGCTTTGTTTTTAATTGTGTCGTATAGACATTACAGCAGCACTTTCTTGTCTTTCCCACAACTTTCCACCTGAGAGAGGGGCAACATGCTTATTAAGACCATTACGTCAGGGGTCACGTGCAGGGTACACCGGGTCACCGCGGCTTTCTTTACGTCAAAGTGCGGGGTATGCGCCTGGCTCCAGCAGCGAAATTCCTCGTGCGTACACGCCGTAAGACCAAATGGTTACGGAAACAGAGGGGAGATTCCAGTTAACTTCCCCTCACTCTTGGCAGTGGAGGTGTTGTGTAAGTGTGAGTGGTTGTTTATAGCGAGAACACGTGTATATAAATAGCTGCCGAGGGTTGCAGTAAACGGAAGAGAAATCACTTCGAATTTTTTTCGCGCTCTCAGAACACGTAAACTTACCATTTGCGGGATTGCGTACAGCAGCCGTCCTAAGTAATTCCCACAAATATATGCGGATATCGCAAAATATTTGTCTTACTGGCTTTATGAGAAGCAGTTTTGATATACTAGGAAGCTTTTTTCTATTAGAGATGACTCCATTAAATCCCCACAAAATGCAGCCAGGCAGTTCGCGGAAGAAGAAATTTCTGTTACAATTACTTATGACGACACCTGTACGTCGTCACCCATCGACGTCGTCATCATCCTCAGCATCACCTCGCCCTTCCCACTAACTGCAGTATAATCCGCTTTCAACATTTTGTACAATGGCTAAACTTTGTCAATATGGGCATAAATTTTAAGATGACTTGGCTATTACGGCGCAGGGCTACGCACAGCCTATAACCATCTTCCGGGACCGCTGTCTTGTGTAGGTAATTTTGCAAAGTTTTTGTAACTAAACGTGAACTACTCAGCGGTGAAGTATATGCCACTCAACATGGATTTAGATGCGTCCGGCACGGGAAAGCACAGTGTGATTTGTTTCAAGGTATGAATTACCCTCAAGGGTTCTTCCCCCGGTGCTTCTCCTCCGAGGCGCAGCAGCAGCGAAGATTCGGCCCCTGGAATCCTCAACCGAGCGCCTCCGCCGCCAATACCAGACTGGGCATGTATTTACAATCACACGGTTCCAAAAATATGTCTCTTTGCTCCCGGTGACAACGAGCCGAGAGCTTCTGCTCCCGGAGTGCTTGGCTCTTACGCAGGCTGCCCTAGGAACACCCAGTGTGAGCAGACATGGACGCTTCTTTGAAAGCGCAGCGTGTAAAGACGCCGCGCGAACAGCTTTCTCACTGTTACCTGCGGCTCTGTCGAGGGACTGCGGCAGTTAATTCGTCGAGATGTTCGACGGTATGCATGTAGGCGAGTTCAAAGAGGAAGATAAAAGTTTTTTTGGAGTGCATTTTCTCCAGCTTATATGAAAGCCTGCGTTTTATACATTAGGGTAAATGCAACGGATTTCTAAATAAACAGGCGGAAGTCATTTTACTTTTTGCACTGAAATTTCTAAAGTTTGCAAAGGGCGCCATGCAGTATCTAAACGTGTCACTACCTTACCCGTCCAAACAACTCTGCAGATTCCAACGCTTGACTCAAAAACCACGTGAAGGAAAAAGAAATGTTGCGCAATATAGTTGTGTAAGCCGAGGACAAGTTTTTAAATACCTCGTTTAATTTCACACGCAGTTAAACGTATGTAGCAGTATGGCTCGCGCTTATCGTTGCCAGCATTCCTTTTGGTGGGACATGTATGTCAGGTAGATCTAAATTACCTATTTTGAAATATTCTAGCGCGATACCAGAGAAATAGTTTAGGGATAGCGTAGTTTAATGGTATAAAAACAATATACGCCACAAACGTCAGTTTTCTCTCCAAGAGTCTCCCTGATACCAGCTTCATGGAACATGAACCGCAAAAACCTTCTGATTTTCACCCAGTGGTATATCCTGGAGAGACTATATATACGTAAATACCCGATTCTAACGCGCCCCCGATTCTAACGCGCACTCGATTTTTCTGGCAAAAACCGAAAAATGCCCTCTGATTTAATGCGCACGAACTTGTGAGCAGAAAACAAGCGAGAGAAGGCCGATTTATTTCTCGAAGTAATCTCACTTCTCACCCTCGTCGCTCTCCGCTGACAAAATCCGTCCTCGGTGCCTCAAGCGCGTTGCGATGCCACAGCTGACGAACGTTCAACCTTGCGGGTGGGATTGTGGCATCCTCGCAGCCATCCGCGAGCTTCTCCAGGCACTCAGCCGACCTCTCGTTTGAACGCGTGAGGCCCTGCTGCTTGCTGTTATCAAGCGCGCAAGTGACGATTTGACGATGTTGAACGCCGATAGAAAGCTAGGCGCCTATGCTTCCTGCATCTACTCCTGGTCCAAAATGCTAACTTTGGCGCCATCTTGAATGGCGATGGCGATGCTGAGACGAAATTTCCGCTATTTCGGCAGTTTGTTTCGTACCGATTCTAACGGCATGTGATTTTTCGACGTATTTTCCGAACAGGCTTAAATCGGGTAAGTACGGTAGGTATTAATTTTAATGAAAACATTGCTGTAAAGCCGAGACGTTCCGTTGTCTTGCAACGCCAGATGATGAGCAGAAACTTCAGTGTCCCCACGCGATGCTTTGGGGCGCAATGTTCACCTTAGTGGCTAATTTTCATACAGTTTGTTCCTGGATAGCTCTCGTAAAACACGTTACAGCCGTTTATGGAACCATAGTGTATCCGACGTGGCTATATAATTCCGCAACGTTTGCGACTTCATTGTGAACGATGACAAATAAATCAAACTCAGTGTATTGACAGAGCGTTCGTAACAGCGAATTGTCATATAATTTCTTTCCCGATACATTTGATAACACAAGTGTTACAGCCGTCTTCTGTTTTTTTTTTTTGTGTGTGCACATTGATACTCGGCGTCACCTCTAAACACAAATGCATTGCTGGAAACATTTTTGGTGGACAATGTAATCGGTCTTGTGTCAAAATATGACGGCACTACGCCCTTATGTTATTATTTTTATGAACGTTTTTCTCCTACACGTAAGGTGCGTTTACGATCCCAGAGTGCTGATGGGGCCCCGCAAGTGGCGCTACGCTCGCGCGCGATTCCTATCTACATTGCCATCGTGTCGGAGCTTCCGGAGACAATCTGGTGGATCCTAGCCAGAGACGTCATCGCTGGAAAAACGGAAAAACAAAAAAAGATTATAAGAAATGGAAAGGAGTCGAATGGTGAGCAAAAAACTCTCAGCCACATACAGGAGGTAGTGGAACCATTTCAGGGACGCAGTGATTTGCATTATTCAAACTTCCAGGAATACAAACACCGAAAAGATAATTTTGCAGAGGGATGAAAACATTTGTATAATTGGCCACCAAATATTGCTATCTATAGAGTTGGGCGCAAGATAGCCTCTACGTATTTGGAACCTATCGTAGGAATATGTCCCCTGCGTCGCATTGCACACTGCGCAACGTATGTCATCTAGCAGTTATGTGCAAACGTACGCAGGGAGCTCCAAATAACGTCTCTGCAATAAATAGTCCTGAGACAACTGTGATGAGCAGAACGGCTGAACCTCACAAATCTGGAGTGAAAGTACGAATCGCGAATAGCTTCATCCCAAAATGTGTCAGGAGAGAGGGTGCTTGTCCCAAGTTGTTTTATACGACTTCCCTGTAGCACAACAGTCATTCTGGGTGCGCTAGTATTTTGCTTTTAGATCTTAAAATAACGCTTTCTATCGTTAGGTTTCAACAATGCGCGCTTTTTACGGCGGCCCAAATTGATACCTGTGTTCGAAGGCCATTGAAAAGGCATTCCAAAGGCCTCAGAAACCATTAAATATCGATTGCGCCATTGCAAATACAGAAGGCGCACTTCCAAGTGAGCAATCAACTGTCAATTGAAAGTTTCCGTGTAGCACAGGAGTACGAATACTTAGCTGCAACCACGACCTCGGTTTTTGAGTAATCAAAAATGTAACACAGCCCTGAAGTATAAAATTCGCTCGAGAAATATATGGCATAAGGGCGTTATATACAAGATACCCCAGTACAGCGGGGTTTCAAAATTGTGTGCAGTGCCGTCTCGCCTTCTGCAAGACACCAATGCGACAGAGATTGCTGCCGTCGTTTAAAATTCCACGTGCGCGTGCCATCACACTCCGGCTCCCCCTCCCCTTTCTTCCTATCCATATTGTCTTTCTCTCTTTCTCTATATTTGAATTCCTGTATTATTGCTTTGCATGGCGCTTTACTGGCCGGCCCCGTACGATGCTCGGTGAGGCGAATTCAACACCGACGAAACCGGAACCCCCGATCCCTATCGCATTTCCCTTCATTCCACCGCGAATCGAGCTTTGTCTCTCGTTCGGAACTTCCCTCCCCTTCTTCACTCTCTCCCTCTAACAGGGTATACGCCTCGACTTTGCTACGTTTACAGCGAGCGGTGCCGAATGAAGTAGCTGAGGCTCACGAATGGCGGCGCTGAAAAAGCAATAAGACGGCCAACGAGGTCACGGCATAATGACGAATGGGTGCTACTGCTATACATTACATACCAGTGGGAGGTGAGCTGCCCGTCATATATATATATATATATATATATATATATATATATAGTATATATATATATATATATATATATTATATATATATATATATATATATATATAATGCAGGGAAAAATGCAGGCAACAAAGCGCAGAACACAAATTCTTTAAATATATACCCCACAAAGTGGAGGGGAAAATAGTCCAGCCGGTAGCGTAGTGGTCATCGCACCAGACGCGTATTCTGGAGGTCTTGGGTTCGGATCCCACCCGGCGGGCTATTTTTGCTCCACTTTCGGTCTTCCAAAATTATCTATCTGTTTCTATGACCTACCACATTCTCCCCTTTGCTTTCCGAGGTTTTTTTGACTGCCAACCCTTATTTCGGTGTTAATTCAACGAGAGCCCCATTTTCCATTCCGATTCGCTACATGCATAGCGAGGGCCTCTGTTCTGGCAGTCTTGGTGCCACAGGGAGCTTAAGAGGGTTCAACGCTGGTCGACCACTCTCGACATGTCGTAGACACTCATCTGAAAAGCGTTTACGAAAATAATTAGATATAAACCAAGTTGTTCTAAACTAACCTTTTTTAGTACTGCTGATATGTGCTTTGCATTTAAATATGCGTGTTTAGGTGGCATGGTAACGATATTCTAAACTGGGTTTTCAGTCTACGATCGAAGAGAAAGGTACCATAGAACAGCAGTTCCGAGTCAGGACCTGGCAATATTGTCACGAAGCCAAGGACGACGCAGTTGTTTGGAAAAGAAACAAGTTTATTGGAGCGAATTTGTGCTCCCCTAACAACTGAAAAGAATACAAAGGCGGCGAGGCAGCGGTCAACAAAGTGACGTACGTGCGTCGGCGAGCGTCGCAGAATCGAATGCCCCGGCGTCTGCTCTGCAGGCTTTTTATGTTTCGGCGCGCGTGGTTCTGGAACCGTCGATTCGCATCGAGAACATTGTAGATGCAAGAAGATTATTCCGGGCTGTTCACGTAAATCGGAATGCTCTCCCTATCACAACAGATAACACATGCGGCACAGAAAGAAAGAATGGAACACGCGCTTCCCTTGGCGCAGAGATAACACAGACCGGCGCAGCCGGGCGGTAAAAGCAAAACACAAATAAACAAACCCAATGTATGGTTCGCGGCATTACCCCCCCTCTAAGAGTGCATCGACCCGATGCTAACATAAGCGACAGTCCGAAAATAAAAATAAAATTCGTTATCGTCCGTAGAAAGGTTTTAAGCGAACCACGTGAACGACTTCGGGCCGCGTGCGTCGTCGTGATGTTCCGGAATCACCATCGGGGATCACCTCGTAGGTAAGTTGGCCGACACGTCGTAGAATCTGGTAGGGCCCGAAATACCGTCGCAGGAGCTTCTCACTGAGTCCGCGTCGTCGGATGGGAGTCCAAACCCACACACGATCCCCTGGTTGGTACTCAGCGTCTCGGCGTCGGAGGTTGTAGCGGCCGGCATCCACCAGCTGCTGGTCCCTTATACGAACTCGAGCGAGCTGGCGGGCTTCCTCCGCACGTTGAAGGTATCCTTGGACGTCGGCGTGAGGTCGTCGTCTTCTACATGCGGAAGCATGGCGTCGAGCATCGTAGTCGGCCGTCTTCCGTAGACAAGCTCGAACGGTGTCATCTGCGTAGTTTCCTGCGTCGCTGTATTGTACGCAAACGTGACATACGGGAGGACTTCGTCCCAAGTCTTATGTTCAACGTCGACGTACATTGACAGCATATCTGCGATTGTCTTGTTCAGACGTTCTGTTAGTCCGTTCGTTTGGGGGTGGTACGCCGTCGTTCTTCGGTGATCCGTGTTGCTGTAGCGTAATATTCCTTGCATCAGCTCCGCAGTAAATGCCGTTCCGCGGTCTGTGATTAGGACTTCCGGGGCTCCATGTCGCAGCACAACTTGGCTTATAAAGAACTTCGCCACTTCTTGTGCAGTCCCCCTCGGAAGAGCGGCGGTCTCTGCGTAGCGCGTCAAGTAGTCTGTCGCTACGACAATCCACTTGTTCTGTGATCGTGACGTAGGAAACGGGCCTAAAAGGTCCATTCCAATCTGTTGAAATGGTCTCGATGGGACGGCGATCGGTTGCAGAAGTCCGGCGGGTCTTGTCGGCGGCGTTTTCGTCGCTGGCAGTCACGGCAGCTCCGGACGTAGTGGGTGACGTCAGAGGTAAGGCCGGGCCAGTAGTACCTCGCCTTGATTTTTCCAATAGTGCGGGCTGTGCCCAGATGTCCGGAAGACGGGTCGTCGTGGCACGCTTCCAAAATTTCGTCACGAAGGTCCGCGGGGATGACGAGAAGGTAATTAGCTCTTGTTCCGGGGCTGAAATTCTTCTTCACGAGGACGGATTTTCTCAGGCTGAATGCTGGTAAGCTGCGTTTGAAGGTCCTAGGAACGGCAACGTTGCATCCCTCGAGGTACTCGATTATGACGCGTAAGTCGGGGTCGGCACGCTGCTGGGCGGCTAGGTCGCTCTCCGTCACGATCCCGAAGAACGCGCTGTCTTCATCAGAGTCTTGTGGTGGTGGGTCGACGGGGGCGCGGGACAGGCAGTCGGCGTCGGAGTGTTTCCTGCCGGATTTATAAACGACTGTAACGTCGAACCCTGCAGGCGCAAGCTCCACCGCCCAAGACGGCCAGAGGGGTCCTTCAAATTGGCGAGCCAACACAGCGCATGGTGGTCTGTTACAACCTTGAATGGCCTTCCATACACGTATGGGCGAAATTTTGAAATCGCCCATATAATAGCCAGGCACTTTTTTCTCAGAGGCAGAATAGTTTTTCTCCTCCTTCGACAGACCACGGCTGGCATAGGCGATTCCCCTTTTCGCAGCCGCTTTGCTTTTGGACAAGGACGGCACCCAAGCCTATATCACTGGCGTCCGTGTGCATTTCCGTTTCGGCATTTTCGTCGAAATGAGCGAGCACGGGCGGGCTTTGCAGGCGTTTTTGCAGCTCGCAGAATGCTTTTTCTTGGTCGTTTTCCCAGCTGAAAGGGGTGCTATCTTTCGTCAAGCGCGTGAGTGGCTCTGCAATGCGTGCGAAGTTTGCGACGAAGCGCCGGTAGTATGCGCACAGCCCGAGAAATCTTCGCACGCCCTTCTTGTCTTTCCGGCCTAGGGAAGTTCGCGATAGCTGAAGTTTTTGCCGGGTCAGGTAGGACTCCCGCGGCGTTGACGACGTGGCCCAAGAACTTGAGTTCCTGGTATGCGAAACGGCACTTTTCGGCTTCAGCGTCAACCCCGACGTACGAATGGCCTCGAGTACAGACTCCAACCTGCAAGGTGTTTCGTCGAAAGTCCGGGCGATACACTACGTCGTCGAGGTATACGAGGCAGGTGTGCCACTTAAGGCCAGCTAGCACAGTGTCCCATGACTCTTTGAAAACGTCGCTGGTGCTGTGCACAGCCCAAACGGCATCACCTTGAACTCGTATAGGCCGTCTGGGGTTATAAATGCAGTCTTCTCTCGGTCTCTCTCGTCCACTTCAATTGCCAGTAGCGGTCTTCAGGTCCTCGCTGAGAAGTACTTCTCGCGTGGCAGAGGTGGTCGAGGGCGTCGTCGATTCGGGGGAGGGGGTACACGTCCTTTTCGTGATTTTGTTCATCGTCGGTAGTCAACACAAAACCTTAATGTGCCGTCTTTTTTCTTTACGAGTACGACCGGCGCAGCCCAGGGGCTTTTCGATGGCTGTATAATGTCGTCGCTGAGCATGTCGTCGACTTGAGTCCGGATGGCTTCCCGTTCGTGTGAAGAGACGCGGTACGGTGACTGTCGGGTAGGTCGGGCTCCATCTTCGGTTATTATTCGGTGCTTCGCTAGAGGGGTCTGACGTAGTTTTGCGCTCGACGAAAAACATTCGCTATAGCGACGCAGCAAAGCCAATAATTTGTTCCGTTGTTCTTGCGGTAGCGCCGGATTCACGTCGAATGGCTGCGGGAGCTTGAAGGTTCCTACGGGGGTGCGTTCAAAGTCGGCGACCGCGATCACGTCACTTGCTTCTTGCGTTTCTTCGAGGAATGCAATTGCCGCGCCCTTGTTTAAATGCTGGTACTCCTCGGTGAAATTAGTAACCAAAATGTGGGATTGGTGTTCCTTGAAGCGCGCAATGCCTCTTGCGACAGACACACCGCGGTCGAGAAGCAACCTTTGGTCACTCTCCACGATAGCGTCGACGTCAGGAGCAGCACCTTCACAGTAGACGGTGATCATCAAACTTGCGCGGGGTGGCAGGGTGACATGATCATCGGCTATCCTTACAGCTGCACGGTGTTCGGGGTTCGGCTGCGGCGTCGTGGAGTGATTGGAGGAAAATGTTATCGACTTGGTCTGCAGATCAATTATTGCGCCGTTGTCCGTCAAAAAGTCCATTCCGAGAATCACGTCGCGGGAGCAGTTAGGCAGAACGACGAACGCCGCAGGGTACGTTGTGCCGTCTATGGTGACGCGCGATGTGCACGTTCCACTTGGCGTCACGAGGTGGCCTCCTGCTGTGCGTATGTGCGGACCGTCCCATCTGGTCATAACTTTCTTCAGTTTAGACGCAAATGGTCCGCTCATTACCGAATAGTCAGCTCCCGTGTCTACGAGGGCGACTACGTCAAAGCCGTCGATGGACACCTTGACGTCAGATGCAGTCTTCCTCGAGTTCCGGGTTCGTCGGGGCGTCGTATCTCTGCTTGGTCGGGCACTGTGCGTCGTCGTTGTCGTCGTCTTCTCAACGGACGTCTCGGTCAGGTCGGGTACGCGTCGCGCCGTGTAGCTGTCGTCGTGTTCGGGAGTCTCGTCAGGGTTAGGTCGGGTCGTCGGGATGAGGGCATGTCGTGAATCACTGTCTTCAGCGCGTCCTTGCGTCGTTGGAGGGTTTCTAGTTTTTCGCCGTAGAGCAACTTCACCTCCAGAAGTTGCCGCCTTTAGTTTCCCCCGCGTGGGCTGGGGGACCTTCCACGGGCGAAGTCAGCGTTGCTACGGCGGTTCGGCGATTGGTAGGGGTAGGGCGACGGCGAACGGTTGAAACGGGCTGGTCGACGGCTGGTGTGGGACAGGTACTCTTCGATCTCCGATGGGCGCTGGCCAGTTCGGGGGCGGGGTGCGTCGACGGAGAACCCTCGCAAACCGAGCCTCCTGTAGGGGCAGCGACGGTAGACGTGGTCGGCCTCTCCGCAGTGGTAGCACAGCGGACGATTGTCGGACGTTCGCCACACGTCGGTCTTCCTTGGGGCAGGGGGTTGCGCCGCAGGTGGTCGGGCCGGCGAGAGGGGACGACGGTACGGAGCCTCGTGACGATAGGGTGCAGGTGGGCGAGGGCGATGTACAGCAGCTGCGTAGGTCATGGCTTGCGGCTCGCGAGGTGCTACTGGCGTCGTTGAAGTTCCCAGCGCTTGCTGCACTTCTTCTCTAATGACGTCGGTAAGAGAAGCGACTTGTGGTTGCGGCGGCGTCGGGAGCAGTTTCCGCAGCTCCTCCCTCACTATTCGCGGATAGTCTCGCGTAGGCTGTCGGCCGGGATCCGCGTGCTGCCAAAGTCGTTCGCATTGGCCGCGCCAACAAAGTTGCGGTCATACTGCTTAGCACGCATTTCGAGGGCTTTCTCAATGGTGCTGGCTTCGGTCACGAATTCGGCGACGGTTTTGGGCGGATTTCGGACAAGTCCGGCAAACAGTTCCTCCTTCACTCCGCGCATTAAGAACCGCAACTTCTTTTCTTCCGTCATTTCGGGATCCGCGCGGCGAAATAGCTGCTTAATCTCCTCAACGAAGATCAAGACGCCTTCATTGGGGTGTTCCGTGCGCGTTTCCAACAAAAGGGCGGCTCGTTCTTTCCGCACGACGGTAGTGAAGGTCTTAGTGAACTCGCTTTTGAACTGAGCCCAGTTTGTCAAGGAGCTCTCGTGGTTCTCGAACCAAGTGCGAGCCGAATCTTCCAAGTAAAAGAAAACATGCCGGAACGTTTCTGCGTCGTCCCACCTGTTGAATTTCCGGACGCGCTCCAGTTTCTCCAACCATTCTTCTGGGTCTTCTGCGGGGGCTCCTCGGAATGATGGCGGTTCCCGTGGCTGCTGCAGAACGACAGGAGGATTGGCTTGGTTGAGCATGGTGCTGGTTGCGACGGCTTTCTTCTTCGTCTTCTCCGGTAGTAGACCGAACTCGGGTGGTAAATCTTGCACGCGGAGGCTGGCTCTTGTTGGACTGGCTTGGCGGCTTCCAGAGGTTGTAGTGGGCATGAAGGGTGCGTACCCCGCACCTCCACCAGATGTCACGAAGCCAAGGACGACGCAGTTGTTTGGAAAAGAAACAAGTTTATTGGAGCGAACTTGTGCTCCCCTAACAACTGAAAAGAATACAAAGGCGGCGAGGCAGCGGTCAACAAAGTGACGTACGTGCGTCGGCGAGCGTCGCAGAATCGAATGCCCCGGCGTCTGCTCTGCAGGCTTTTTATGTTTCGGCGCGCGTGGTTCTGGAACCGTCGATTCGCATCGAGAACATTGTAGATGCAAGAAGATTATTCCGGGCTGTTCACGTAAATCGGAATGCTCTCCCTATCACAACAGATAACACATGCGGCACAGAAAGAAAGAATGGAACACGCGCTTCCCTTGGCGCAGAGATAACACAGACCGGCGCAGCCGGGCGGTAAAAGCAAAACACAAATAAACAAACCCAATGTATGGTTCGCGGCAATATCATCAACCCATGATGCAATGAAAGCTGCCTGACATCAACAGCTGAGCGCAGAAAGGCAGCTAAGAATGCATCGGTCCACCATCCACTCCAAAGCATAAGTTGAAAACGCCAACTCCAAAAACATACACAGTACCCATTTTATTCTACCGTTCTTGAAATCAGGGCAGGTAGACGTCTACAGACGTATCATGCAGCTCAGGAATTCTTAACACGCCGCTGAATACCACTGCTGGTACTTCTGCTGTTCAGGTGACGCAATGATGCTCATATTCTGTGCCATTTTATCCTACATCATTGTTCGAGCAAATCATGCATATTACCTTTTTTTCAGGAGAAAGGAGGTTTGGAACACCAATTTCTTCTAGCTAGTGTCACCAGTAAGTCACCGCCCCCAACAGCAAGCGTTGAAAGTCCCGGCACCAAAAGAGTTGGCACCTTTCGGCTCACTAGGTCTTTGGCAGCGTCGAGCCTCGAGCCAACAATTCCGAGTATAGAGCCAAGAAGGGAATCAAATTTATGCAATTACACCACGGTGAAATGTCCAACAGTAACATCTGTTGACATAGTTCTGTGGGAATATAATGTTTATGTGGGGGCAAAACCTTGCTTAGCACACCCCAATTTGGATGCTTTAAAATGCGTTGAAGAGTCCGGGCCACGGAAATGTGCAACACGCATATATGTGGGTATTATTCTTGGGCACATGGCCCTTCAGACTTACAAGTAAGACACTGCCATTCTTTAATTGTCTGTGTGACTATGTCACGTGTGTCAGAATGGGTTTCAAGTAGCAACTGTTTCCATTTCTAGTGAAGTATACCAGACACAATGAATATTTATTGAGCCACATATGCCGCAAAACAGGCCGCACATACACACACAATTCGCAACTTTAACAGGTTATTAGCAATAGTTTGTGGGTCGGCGGTCATGTTTGCTTCTGAGAAGCAAACAGACCTGAATTGAAAACACAAATATTTCGAGCTGCCAACAGCCCATTTTTTTTAATCTGTTCGGCCAAGTGTAATACATAATATAATATTAGATACAGACATGTCGTGATACCCACAGACAAGCCGAGAAAAGAAGGCCCTCTCATAATTGGATACCGACGGTGGCACAAAAATGACCAGACGGGCACTTATCCGCAGTTTGGTTGTGCCAGCCATTTCATCGTTATACATTGTGCGTATAATGAAATAATTCGTTGCACAAAATAGGCTGCCAGTGAGCCTCCGTCCTGTCGCTTTAAGTGTGGGGCACTTTGGTGGCCCCGATCGTCTTTGTAGCTCATACAGCGTCACGGCGTCACGCACTCAAACAGAGGCTTTGTAAACAAAGCTGCTTCCCCTGGTCGAGATCGAACGTGGGTTCCTCAATGTTGCTAAGCTAATGTCTATTTCCAGGCGGGAAATGCTGGCTCTCAAAAATGTCTAAACACCGATGCCACCACGACGCCACGCTGTTGTTGCCGGATCAGTAGTTGAAGATACCGTTAACAATTTTTCGCAGATCAGGCACAAATTAAGGGCCCCAAACTAAACGTAGGAGTACATTTACTACGTATTGTACGATTTTACAAATTTTCTTAACGCATTTATGTTCATCAAACCATTTTTACGGGCTAGTTGGTCTTACATGATGAAACTAAAATTTCCACAATGTCCTCCCACGCCGCACGGGCAGCGACCCTTAACAAAAACTTCAAACCGGCCGGCGACCCTTCACAAAAACTTCAAGAAACGACTTAAGGGGTTTCTACATTCTTCGCAAAGTGACGGTCCTGTGGCTACATGTTAATGCTCCGCCTAGCCTCTCAACTGATTCAGGGGTCTATACTCCTCCCATTTCAAAGCACGCCGCGTTGCCGGAACCGAAACATTGCCGACAAACGCTTGCACTCTTTCCCGCATGCAGGGAAGCGCTGCGGAAGCTATAGTTATCGCCTACACAGGAATTCAAGTGCGTGGTTTATTCCTAGCAGCAAACGCGGCTTCCGCCCTCTGCTTTGAATTTGGTGTAGTTTCTCAAGTCGTCATTGATTGCGGTCATTTCTGCACCTGACAGAAAACTACCAAACAGCCACAAAACAGCTCAAATGTCCTTCGATCGCGCAAACAACGTCAAGACCGGGAAAGCGAGAAAAATCTTGTGAGCAGGTTATCCGATTGGCGCAGAGTCTCATTTTCATCTGCGGTAGTGTTCTTCGCGACACCCTATTCTGAGTCCCTCATGTGCTGAAAGCGTTTCAGATATACCACAGTCGTAAAAACTGTTGCAGCGTCATTTTATGACAGACACACCTGAGATCGTTTAGTCGTAATGTAGCCCATATGTGGACGCCCAATGAGAGTGTATTTGTATAGCATTCGCAAGTATTTTGGTAAGTGGACTTTGCGAGTGAACAAGCACTAAGAATACCAACCTTTAAAAAATGTCATGTTCTGTTGCGGTTATTTCGGCCCCTACACACTAAGAGGGATTTCATGTTTACGGTTCGAGACGCGATAAATAAATTTGTAAATCGGGAGTAAGTACAACACATTTTATAAAGCTCCATTTATTTGGATATTAGCTTCCACAACCCCTGCTCTTCCATAACCTTCACTGAGCAGCCTTGTTGTCAATTTAAACCAACGGTTATTTTTCCAAAGAAAGTTGTTGAGCGACAGTTTATTTCTGTTCATTTTTCTGTTTAAAACATTTATGCTCCTTGCGCCAACACTATTACACGCTTCATTTCGTTTAGTGTCGCCGGGGATAATCGGGCGCAGCACCTCGGAAAAATCTACCCATAACTTCCCTCTTCCCCGCTCTTCTTCTTTTTCTACCTTTTCGCCCCCCCCCCCCCCCTCTTCTGCTCTTCCGAAAACGATTTCCTCCCGGCCTTCCCTAGTCGTCGCGGGCGCTCGGCGCAGTGGCAGCCGGAGGGAGCTTATACGGTAACTCGAGACACCGCCGCACCGGCGGTGACGTATTAAAATGATGAAGTGCACACACTTCATCGACAACCGAGCGACACGAGGGGAGATGAGGGGGGAAACGGGACAGGACGAGGGCCGGCACACGCTGAGCTCGTTGCACGAACTAGGGAACACATGGGGAAAAGGCAATACCGCATTTACTCGCGTAATGATCGCACTTTTTTTTCCCAAAATGTGATGCAAATTTTAGGGTGCGTTCATTACGCGAGGTAAATTTCTTGCGAAAAAAGTTTCAGCGCAGAAAACACAAGTAAGTTGCCGGTCAGAATTTTTACGATAGGTCTCATGAACATAATAACCACAAAAAATAAAAGCATAATAAAAACTACTACCAGCCGCATTGAAAAGTGACGCATAATGCAGTGTTTTCATGAATTTCGGAACTCGCCTGAACGAGTTTCCTGCGAGGTGAGAACAGGTCTACCAATAACGGCTTGCAGCTGTCGCAGTATCGGACATCAGAACAGACACGGCTGCCGATACAGCAAGCTAAGCGGTTTTTTTTTTTTTCTTCTCTTGTGAGTACATTATTTCCATTTAGTGAAAGTTTCTTCTGCAACAATAATGTACTGATGCTTGCCGATATCGCTAAGATCGGAAAGTTTGCGGCAATAACGTAGCCATGTTCGCTTTCAAAGAGGAGGAAACATACGTAAGCACGACCATCTGCATCTAACTTGGTCCACATAAGACATATGGCTGTGGCAAGTTCTAGGTGCGATCGTTGCGCGGGAAATAAAAAAAAGTCGTATTTTGACGACGAACTTCAGGGGTGCGATAATTACGCGAGTGCGATCATTATGAGAGTAAATACGGTAGCTCCAATCCTTGCCGCCACTTCACGCCTGCAAGGCAGAGGCAGGGCATTATAGTCAACAGGGACAAACTGAAAAACCGAGAGCATGGGGATTTTTTGTTGCTCTGTCGATAAATGGGCCTTTTGGCGTTCCACCTTATGTGCTTTCTTTGCCACCGGTATTTTCTTTTTTCACCAATTTACCCCATGCTGGTCTGCTGTTCCAAAGCAATGTTTAGAAGATTCGGTCGTCATTTTTATGCTCCAAGCACGAAAAACACGCACCAGACTGCACTACCAGAAATATCTAATTCTAGCCAGATGTCACATCTACATAAAGAAAGTGAGGCTATAGAAATTGAACTACTGCACCAAATTATACATTAGAGCCGTGGTATACGTGCGATATAAGACATTCAGGCCACTTTTTATGGAAACAATGTATGCGCTTTGTGTTCAGTTTCCTGCTCCTTTATTGCACTTGATGTTCTCTTTGGCTTTTTTGTTTGCTGATGTTGGCTTTTTTGTTTTCTGTGTCATTGTCGTTGCTTCCGCTGGCATCTTTCTTCTTTATTTTTCTTGTTTCTCTTTTTCACCATCACCATTGCTGATCATGTCGTTTTAAAGTCTAACATTGTTCCTGTAGGGATCTTCTGCAATTCTTTCTTCTCTCATCATCAAGGCTGTTCAACGCCGGCTGTAAACGTATAAGGCCGCCGTTAGGCAGAGTCCATCTGCCTTTTTTGCCTCTCTACCACACAGCACTTCTGTCTGAATAAATGGTAAACCAATTTCCACTCTAAAGAAGGATGATAGGCGAAGCTGGCCGCATTACAACGAATGCACGAAAGAAAACACGCCTGTTTGTCGTTTGCGGCCCAGCATACTTGTCGTTTGCGACTGAGCCTGCTTCGTAGCTAATTAGAATTATGAAATGGCATGCCTATAGTTTTATCCTAGAAGACAAGCATGGCGCTGTACGTTTCCATCCGGCGCCGTAGGAATCTTACTATCTGCGGAGCGCACCAACCAAAATTACTCGCCCACGGAGGACAGCAGTCAGGTCGCATCGGGCCGTAAAACGCCCAAGTTTAAATCCCCTACCATGACAACTGGTATGTCATCAGTGAAGATATGAAGAATGGCTGCGCGTGCAACCCGCCCCCCCGCCCCCCAAACTCTGTCCCCGCATAAAGGGGCGACCTGGCATGTGCACAACCTGGTCACTGCACGTGCTTTATACGGAAAATACACCAGCCTAACAGTCGCTACAGTAGCCCTTCATGATGGCCAAAACTAGCTCTCGAGGTAAAAAAAAAAGTTCCGTTCTACACGGATTTACTCACCACGCTGTATGGGGAAACAAGGACATATACAGCTTCGCTGTAAAACCCTTTTCAGTCAAACAATGTTCCCGTAACACTTCAGTGGACTTGTCCTTTACATGATAAAACTGCACTCCCGAGTATAGTTCAACTAATACACAAATATCCACTGTTACTTTAAACATAGAACGTCATATAATAGACAGACAGACCGACAATTAACTTTATTGAAGGTCAGGAGCACCGCCGCCATTCAGGGCGGTAGCGCGGCGGGCCGCTCTCACGCTGAGATGGGGAGGCCGCGCCTCACCGCCGCGTTGAGGGACCTCTGGACGGCCCTTAGCTGGTATAGTAGATCAGGGCTCTCCAGGTCGGAGCGGCACTTTTCCTCGGTTATGCGTTGAGGAGAAACGGGGAGATAGTTATAGCGGCTCTCTGCTCCTTAGTATGGTGAACTGTGCGCTGCTCCTCGAGGGATGGATTACAGCCCAGAACCACCAGAATCTGCCTGCCAGCTGGCGAAGACGACAGCCTGGCAGTCGGACTGTGTGCTGCACTTCAATGATTTCCTCTAGAGTGTAATACAACTTCTCTTTACATCGACCCTCGAACACTGGAACCCTCCATGCTGGCTTTAATTGCACATTTGTCTCTAAAAAGCGGTCTAGCGCGAGCAGTTTAAAGTCGTGAGCCTGCCCTCCTCACCCGACGCGGTCTCTCCAGCCTTCTCAAGGAGCCCGCCTGTTTCAGGTCGAACTGTACGCATTTGAGATGTCCCAAGTTACAAACCCCCCCTTATACTCCCCCTTCCCCCTTTTGACGTAGAGTCTTCCTGCCACAATAAAGGCTACCTCCTTCGCCTTCTCTAAAGTGTTGTGAACTGTGAGCTTCATGAGCGTCTCTGTGCTGGAATTCATCGGGACACCCGGCACGCATTTGATGCTTTTGCGAATTAGTAAATTAAACTTGGTCTTCTTGCTATTCTGATGGCATTGCAAGGTCGCCGCAAACGTGATGTGGCTCACCAAGAATGCGTGGAAGAGCCTCAACAGATTGTCCTCCTTGACGCCTGCTCGACTGTTCGCCACCATAGTCATTAACCCTATCATGCTATGTGTCTTAGCAATGATTGTGGCGATGGTGTGCCTGTTACAACTGTTCGACTCGATGAGCATACCGAGAACCCTGACAACCTCAACTCTGGGAAAGGGTGTCCCTCGCTGGTGCGGAGCGCAAGGTTAACCTCTGACCGTGAGACGCAGCCCTTGGGCTAAATCCCCCTCCTACTAGGTATGTACAATAGAGCTACGACTTGCTCGAGGAAAGGCGAAGCCTCGCCCAGCTAGGAAAGCCTCTTTGCTATCTAACGCTTCCTGAAGTGCTTCCATTACCCTAATCTCACAGCCTCCGACGCTTCATACGGTAATGTCGTCGGCATAGAGAGTGTGGTTGATACCCTTAACCTCTGACAGTCTCTGAGACAATTTACACATGGATATTGTTAAACAAGAGCGGGGATATCGCCGATCCCTGCGGTGTACCTCTCGTGCCGTGCTCGATGGGGTGTGACCTTAGGTCCCCAGTCTTTAGCGTTGCCTTTCTATGTCTGAGAAACCAGCTGATAAACGCGTGAATGTTCTGACCAAAGCCCACCTGCAAGATGTAATCGAATATGTGGGCGAGCGAGACGGTATCGAAGGCTTTCTCTAGATTTAAACCTAGGATGGGCTCTAACGTCTCTCGTGCTCCTATCGGTGATCTGACACTGGATCAGCTTCATGGCGTCCTGTATCTAAAGGGACGGTCGAAAGCCAATCATGGTACACGGAAAGAGACCGCGGTCTTTGACGTACTTGAAGATGCGGTTGTTAACAGCATGTTCTGCCACTTTGCCTATGCACGATGTGAGCAAGATCTGCCTGAGATTAGTCATGTGTGGAACACGCCCCGGCTTCCACGACTCCGGAACCGTGCCCCGTTCCCAGATTCGATTTATCTGCTTCGTAAGGAACGTGATTGACTCGTCATCCTAGTGGCGAATAATTCTGTTTGAAATGCCGTCCGGACCCGGAGCAGAATGTCCGCTGATGGCTGCGAGGGTCTCTCTTCGCTCGCGGACGGTAAAGAACTCGTCCAGAGCGGCCATAGGAGGACCTCTGTAAGACGGGTAGTCCGCATCATCCGAAGTGTCTGTGGGTTTGTTGTGTACGTGCTCCCCAGCGGAAGCGCAGTTCTGTGTCGGCGCCTCCGGGCAGCGCGCCAATCAGTGCCACCCGCGAGAGGCTCTACCATTTCCCTCGCCGACGCCGCCCCCGAATCCGCGGTGAGATGGACAATGGACAGGGAGACGCTTCGGGACCGTGCTTCAGACCAGTCGAAAAAGCCGTGCTCTTCTTGGCTGAATAAACCGTATTTGCAGGTGTTATCGTGCGTCAGCTTGCCACTGACTGCGCGGACATAACAGTGGCGACGAGGAAGTGTATGTGCGACCTACGTTGAAAGGCAGAGTGCTACGCAATGGCTACGCACGCACGCAACAGGACTACTAGCTGAATTTAACGGCACCTCCTGGGGATAATGGTTTGGACACCTTCAATTTAACTTAGAGGCCAACAACATGCCAGGCCACAGCAAGAAGGCACACCTGCTCACGCTGTGTGGGGAGGAGACGTAGGACCCCGTCTGCTCGTTGGTTCAGCCAAGCACCCCAGCGGCAGTGGACTACGACGACATCGTTGCGCCACTAGAGAAACACTACAACCTGAGGTTCTCCGAAGTGTAGATCCGGGCCCGTTTTCAACGAAGAGACCAGATGGAGGGAGAAGCGGCCAGCGCCTACGTTGCGGCACTGAAAAAACTAGCAACTGGTTGCAACTTCGGAACGCTGCCCACCACAAGTGTAGCTACCGAACACGCAGTCGCAACGCCACCTGCGCACACTGCGCACTGGACATTATGCTGCGTGACCAATTTGAGTGGGGAATGCGGGGCGACTTCCTACAACAATGTCTGTTTGCTGAGACCAACTTGACGTTCACAAAGGCTTTCGACATCGCCATTCGGGCGGAGAGTGCCGGCAAGCAGCAGCGTATCCGGAAGCCCACCGAGCCGGCATACAATATGAATCACCATCTCCAGCCCAACCAGAGAATTGGCAAAAAACTACCTAAGGCGCAGCGCTGCTGGCGCTGTGATGAGCAGCACAGCCCGCAGTCATACAAGCTTCAAAGAGCAACCTGCCATTTTTGCAAGAAACGAGGTCACATTGAAAAGCCATGCATAACAAAGAAGAAACCATCGAGGGCACCCCCTGAACGACGCAAGCGCGTGAACGCCTCGCCTCATAAGCCATAACGCAGGCGGAGGCAAACGGTAATCTACCAGGATCACCGGCGCTGTACGACCTAAGCAGCGTTGTCAACCTACGCACACAACCGAAGATCATGATCGACGTCACCATGCATCACCAGCCGATCCACTTTGAGGTGTATTCCGGCGCAGGATGTACGCTCATTAGCGAACAGACGTATCATCAGACCTGGCGGCAGCATACACCCGTCTTGGTCGACGACGATACGCACCTGATAACGTGGTCAGAGAAGGCCTTGCCACTACTGGGCAGTGCCAACATAGGCGTTTGCTTGAACGGCGCAACCTGCCAGCTACCACTGCTTATCGTACGAGGGGCCGGATCTATCCTCTTGGGCCGAAATTGGTTCGGCGCTCTTAGGATAACGATCGCAGGAATCAACCAGGCTACCGGGGAAATATTCCCGAGCGAGAGGATTTGGTACGAAATGGTCTTCGCTCAGAACATACCCGCTCACAACGGACGTCTCATCAACCTGGAGCTCCATCGGGACGCCAGCCCCAAATTTCTCAAAGCCAGGCTAGTACCCTTTGCAATGCAGTCGGCGTACAACGACGAGCTTCGTAAGCTCGAACAGGAGGATGTCATTGAGACTTCAGCTATTGCCGATTACTCATCTTCATACAAGCTTTCAACCAGCTGTTCGTCCTAGCTGGATGTGGGCGGGTAGCCATGTACCACCTTGCATATGCACCTCTTATGCAACCTAATTACGAGACCTATTACCCTTTCGTTAATTGCATAGTGCTACTCTATTTGGTAAGTTATGCTTTTATATACTAGAAATCGCTCTCTCAGTTCTGAAATAAGAAACATAAGCAACATCTTATGTCGGAAAATTCCATGTGATAGCGTGATGTTTGTCCTTCCTTCTTTCTTTGTTTTTTTATTGTTGCTATTGCCCCTGCCAGCTTGTTATAAATGTGTAGTATTATTTGTTTGAGACCTTCTGACAACTTTGTTATATGGCCTGGTCCCTGTGTACATGGAATATGTATATGTTTTTTAGTTTAAATATTGAAACTTCCAATAAACTTCAGACTTCTTTCGACTAGACGATGGTAACACAGCACGTGTCCATTTTTGACCACTGTAAAGGCTTCACCTGTCCTCCTAACCTCACCAAGCCCTATTAAATCGTATTGATTGCCCTTTAATTCTTTGGACAACACCTCTAGACTCGCCTCGCTAGGTAGAGTTCTCGTGTTAAGCGTTGACACCGTCAATTTCCAAGCGTGGCCTGTCCAAATCAAGTTATTCTTAGCCCCCTCTTCTTCGTCACACAACTGATCGTCGCCCTAATCAGTTGCTTCGCAGCCGCTGGGTACTCAGGGCCGAAGGTTAATTCGCGTATTTACGGGAGGTTCGCGATCTATGAATGCGCCAACACATCATTACCTCCTTTCTCGTATGTGAAGCGTTGTTTGAGACTTGAGTTTTATTTAGTGCAGTGGCAACAAGCTCTCGCTCTCGCTATCTGCACCGGCCTGCTCCCCTTCAATGGCGTGGCCGCCACCTGCGGAGCGACTGCACGGCTCCCTCAGTGGCCCTGTCGTGTGAGCGGCGCCTTTTCCCGTCCAGTGTAATAAAAACCAATAAAAAATCCGTCGCATGCCCCCGCGCAGGTGACCCGTTTAAATGCAGAGCATAGTGGGGTTGAAAGCGCGCCGTCGGCACCCCCAAAGTCCCGTTGACGTTGCCCGACGGCTTCCGCGACGGGCGGGTTTCCGGGACGGCGGTGGCCTCCAGACGACGACGCTTGCTCGCCGCCGCCTCTCGTTGCCGTACGGCCGAGTCCGCGGCCCTACGATGACGTTTCCGAAGCAGTGTCTTGCTCTCGGACTCGAAGGGTCCCGCTTCTCGACGCTGACGCCTGGCCGCTGCTTCTCGTGCACGCTTGCTCGGGATCCGCTTGTCGACGTTGACGCCTGGCCGCGGTTTCGCGTGCACGAAGTTCGGCGTCGGCAGCGCGCTTACGGACGTTTGCGCTCGGCGTCGGCAAGCCCGCCGCCTCGCCGCCTTGTCTTCTGCCGCCGTCGACGAAGACGATGGTACGACATCTTGAACTGGTGCTTCGGCGCTGATGTTGGAATTGCGTCGAGGTTCTAGTTGAGGTCTACAGCTACCATCATCCTCCATAGGGGAGAGCAGTAAAATACCTATAAGGAAGGGTGTCAGACAAGGAGACACAATCTTTCCAATGTTATTCACAGCATGCTTACAAGAAGTATTCAGAACGTTGGATTGGGAACAGGTGGGAGTAAGGGTTAATGGAGAATACCTCAGTAACCTCAGATTCGCTGATGACGTTGCCTTGCTAAGTAACTCGGGGACGAATTGCAAAGCATGCTTTCCGCACTGGGCGAACAGAGTAGACCGTGGGCCTGAAAATTAATATGCAGAAAACTAAAGTAATGATCAATAACCTCGGGACAGCACAGCAGTTTGAGATAGATGGCGAGGCAGTGGAAGTGGTAAGCGAATATATATACTAAGGCCCAAGTTGTGACCCCAGATCCCAACCATGAGGGCAGAGATAATTAGAAGGATCAGAATGGGGTGGCGTGCATATGGCAGACATTCTCAGATAATGAATAGCAGCCTACCATTGTAGTTGAAGAATAAAGTGTATGACAGCTGCATCTTACCGGTACTCACCTACGGGGCAGAAACCTGGAGGCTCACTAAGAGGGTTTCAAATGAAAATTGAGAACGACTCAGCGGGCAATGGAGCGGAAAAATGGTAGGTGTAACATTAAGGGACAAGAAGAGAGCGGAGTGGGTCAGGGAGCAAACTGGTGTTAAAGACATATTAGTAGAAATTAAGAAGAAGGAAAATGGACGTGGCAGGGCATGTAATGCGAAGGCAAGATAACCGCTGGTCCATTAAGGGTAACAAAGTGGATCCCTAGAGAAGTCAAGCGCTGTAGGGGGCGGCAGAAAGTTAGATGGGCAGATGAGATCAAGAAGTTTGCGGGGATAAATTGGTCACAGTTGGCACAGGACCGAGGGTAATTGGAGAATAATGGGAGAGGCCTTTGCCCTGCAGTGAGGCGTAGATAGGCTGGTGATGGATGATGATGATGACTAGTTGAAGGTCTTGCTTCCATCGCTTATCAACTGCGACCGCCGACGAGCGCAAGAGAAACACGCGAGGAGCAGCGGAGAGCAGGCCGAGGAGGAAGTGGGGAGAGGGCGCTTATCAACTGCGACCGCCGACGAACGCAAGAGAACACGCGAGGAGCAGCGGAGAGCAGGCGAGGAGGAGTGGGGTGAGAGGGACGCACCTGGAACGGCTTGTTGCGGACGCCGAGGCATGCAAAGACGACAACGCCGGGTGACATCGTGAGTTAAAGAAATGCTGTGCGTTTAAAAGAAGAGTGCTTGGAACCGCTCTAGAAATTGAGTCGCGGCCAGCTGCCTCTTTGTGCTTCCGTGTACTTCGTCTCGGGGCACCGTGTAAAAGCTTACAGGGTCCCCGAATTTGCTTGGGCAGTATTTCATAACACAACAGTAGCCAGGCATGGAGCTTCGTAGTGCAGCAGATGGGGCTGATCCGACCAAACAGGTTACGGTGGTAACTGGGGTTCACCTTGACGTCGCTCGAGCCGCCAACGTGTATGACGTTACGGAAACTTTGTTATGTCATTCACGTCTGGTTAGTGGCACTAGCGATGGGTCCCGATGTCCAGAGCGAGCATCGAAGTACTTTGTAGAAGCGAAATAAAGTATGTATTTAACGTTTACTGTACCCAGTACTTCGTGTTGGGTGTCCTAGCGTACAGAGGAAACCTACAGCAGGCTTTTTACAGACTTAAAAATCCATGTCACAACTTCTTAAGCAAGCAGAAAAATATGGCCGTGTATCTGCCCATTTGGCTGAAAAGGTCATCGAAAGACGGCAGTTTTCGGCCACCCCTGCTTAGTACATGCTCTCTTCTCTCCCTCGCCCACCTTTAACTCTCTTCCCCTGCCGCCTAGCTCCTCCCACGCTAAACACGGTGTAGGTTTCCTCAAGTCAATTCAATTTTACCGCTTTCCCCTGACCGTGCGCCATTTATTGGAACATTATATTTCTGCTGAACTTGTAACACTGTCACGAGCTCGTGGCTACAGCGCGAGCGGTTTTTTGTTTTTGGGACCGAAATGTTTCTTTCAACGCGTAGTTTTCTGCTATGGCATTGGATTGATTGAACAACATTTTATTTTCTCTGATTTGTCGCTTAGCCGTCGGTCAGGAGTCCTTGGTCCCTGGCGGCGGTCGTGGCCATCTGGACGAGCCGGGTCTGGATACCCGGGTCGGAGCTGAGTAGCGCGGTCTCCCACTGCTCCTTCGAACTTATGCTGAATGGAGGCTGCCCTGCCTTACTGCTTTCGGGGTCATTTCTCCGGAGAGGGCAAGACCATACCAAGTGATGCAGGTCAGCCCTGTTACCACACGCCTTGCATTTATCTGAATAGACCCCTGGGTAACATCAGCTGTAAGCCACTGGATTGGGGAAACAATCTGTCTGCAGCCGTCGCCACGCTACTGACTGCCATTTGCTCAGTGTCTTGTCTGGGGCTGGGTATTTGGCCCTTTCCACTCTATAGTGGTCTACTATATCTCTGTAGAACACCTAGCCTGCTCCCTTCCTGACCGTCGTATCGACTGCGCGTCTGTGTCAGGAGTTTCGATATCGGCTCGGTCAATGAAACCTCGAGTCGCGTCATGCGAACACTCATTCCTGGCCAGGCCAGAGTTGGCCGGTGCCCATATCAGTTGTATTCTGCCGTATTGCTCCATAGTCAAGCCGGATTTTAGAATACGAAACGCCTCGGGTGAGATGCAGCCCCTCGCGTAGTTTAGTATGGCCAACTTGGAGTCGCTTACTATAACTTTGGTCTTGGAGGACGCGACCATTCCAGGGCAATGGCCACCTCCTCGCCAACCTCCAGGGTCCGTCGTCCAGACCGAGCCGGAGGCGATGCAATCGCCCTGTTGATTCACTACCGCTAAGGCCACAGCGTCGCGGCTGGTATATTCGGCGGCGTGCTCATACATAACGACTTCGGATTTCGCGTATCTTTCGTGCAGAGCCCTGGCTCTGGCCTGACGTCGCTCCTCGTTATGTACCGGATGCATATTCTTAGGGAGTGGAGGGATATGTATGTGGGTCCCTATATCCGCTGGTATTTCGAATTTCGCGCCTAGCGCTCCTCTCTGGTTTATGTTGACAGAATCTAGTATTTTCTTCCCTGTCTGACTCTTACAAAGCCGTTCCTTTTGGGCGGTTTAGCTGAGCTTCTATGAGCTCACTAAGGTTGTTATGGAGACCGAGCGCTTCAAAGCGTGCGTTCGATGCAGATACAGGTATACAGAGGGCTTGTTTGTGCGCTCTCCTTATCATAGCGTGTATTTTGTTCTCATCCCGCTTTAGGTTCAGGTAAGGGGTAACGTATGTGGTTCTACTAAAAACGGAAGCCTGCACACAATCTTATTAGGTTATGCTCTTTCATTCCGTGGTGCTTGTTTGCGATGCGCGAGATGAGCCGCAATTGTTCTGATGGACGCGTTTTTGCAGAGTGCGTATGGTTTTCTATGTTGCGGCCATTGGTCTGAATTCTGAGGCCCAGAACCCTTATACTCTGAAACTATAGGGATACGCTGAGTACCACTGCAAAAAGGTGAATGTTTGGAGTGGTCGAGTCGGTTTTGCGCCCTCTGCTGGTCGGACGGTATATTAGGAGCTCCAATTGTTGTGGGGAGCACTCAAGCCCTCTCGGTCCTACATACCCCTCTACAGCCCTCGTCGTCCATTGTAGAATGTCTGTACATGCCATTCGCTACCCCCGGACACCCAGAGCGTGAAATCATCGGCGTACAGGCTGTGATATAGTACCTCTAGGTCATTGAGGATTTCTGGAAAGTACAACATGGCCACGTTGAAAAGGAAGGGCGAGAGGACAGACCCCTGAGGCGTACCTCTGCTCCGAGCTCCAAAGTGGCCGATTGGAGCCCCCCTATGGTAAGTGTAGCCGTTCGATCCGTGAGAAGTTCCTGACGTATTCATACGTCCTGCGGCCTATTCCTAGTTTGTCCATGTTCTCTAATATAGCCTGAGCTGTTTTACGTTGTCGAAGGCCTTGGTTAGGCCGAGCCCACAATTGCCCTAGTATCTAAAGGGGAACAATTATCTCCTGTCAATGATATTGTGCTTAAGCCTGAGCATGACGTCTTCGTGACAATTTTCGGGCGAAAAGCTATCATTCGTTTCGGGAAAAAGCCTTCCTCTTCTGCGTATCTATTAAGCCTTTTTCAATATGACATGTTTCATTAGTTTACCTACGCATGACGTAAGTGATCTGGGGATCTGAGGTTCTCTATCTGCAACGTTTTACCCGGGCTTCGGATCATCAACCACCGTCGGCTGTTTTCCACTGCCCCGGAATTGGACCACGCTCCAGCACACGTTCACTGTACCGGGGTCAGGCCCTTGACCGAGACGTCGTCAAGGTTTCGCAAGCATCTTGTTTTCGTTATGCCGCCTGGACCCGGGGAAGATCTGGTGCGGAGGTCCTGAATGGCACCTGCGTACTTCCCCCCACTGTGATGGGACGGTCCATGAATTCATTCTCCTTGCCCGTGTATGTTTTAAGCTCGTCTTTGGCGTTCATCCCTATATATCTATCACGAAGTGTTTCTATTGTGTCATCCTTCGACCCTTCGAATCGTGCAGTAAGATGCTCAGGTTGTGCTTTTCATTCGTGTTCCTAAGCTATTTTCCGGGTTCAATAAGCAAGCGATAGATGCTCCAAGTTTTTTGTGGAGGCCAATTTTGGGTTCCGTGGTGTCGCATGTACGTACCAATTTTGCCGTGTTAGTTGGTTTGCATAGTCATCAATATCCCGGTTCAGGGCTGCCAGACGTCTGCGTAAATTACGATTTAAGTTTTGTCTTTTTAGTCGCCTTTGTAGGCTTTGCTTGGTCTCCCACATGTGCAGTAGCCTAGCATCGGCATGACTGAGGTTTGCCTCATCTGGGATGTCTTTAGTTGCTTGCGCTACGCTACTACGTAGCTGTGCTGCCCATTCCTCGATATCTTCAATATCCCTTCTGCTTGGGTGCTACGCTGTCGCTTGAGTCAAAGTTCGGCTGTTCTGATATGACGGAAAGTTTCAACGTCGATAATTTTGAGTCGTCTCCCCCCCTTTGTGTTTTGCGACCCCTGCCTCGAATGTGGTCGCAATTATGAATTGGCCGCTGCCTAGTTTTCATGTGTATTTAGCCATGTGGCATCTGTTCTGTACCTTTCGTGAATGTGAGGTCCGGTGATGTGCCGCCTTACACTGTTTCCTGTCCGGCGTAGGGTGTGCGGGGTCTGTCATCACGGGTAAGGCCCTCCTGCTGCGCGTCAAAGCCAGAGGTACTTCCCTTTATCGTTTACCAGCTTGTATCCCCACTCAGGATTATGGACATTGAAGTCTCCTACGATTACCAATGTGTTTCCTTTGTCAATTTCTCGTGTTTTGCGGAACAGCTTTGCAAATACCTGGTTTTTACCAGGGGAGCTGTATATATATTAAGTATGAAGATACTGCCACCCCTGTGTTTCCTGTATGGTATTATTTCTACAAGTACGTGATCCGCTGACGTTGTGCCGTCATCAATGTCGTGACGTATGGCCGGCAAGTTACGCTTGACGAGGGTCGCCACAATCGATTTCTTTTTTGGTTTCATCATCCGAGGCGTAATTCTCCAGCTCACAGGAGACTTATAGCCTATAATTTGCTGGGCCACCCGTCTCCTGGAGACAAATAACGTCCGGCGTATCATCTCAATTTTTGCTTTTAACAAATTGCTCTACGTTACCCCTTTTGCACTGGAAGCCCCGATAGTTCCACTGCCAAGCGACAAGCTTGTTCGTCTTATTCCGCGCCATAGTTCCTTTGCTGAGCGTTTTCGAGGGTGGCTCTAGCACTTTCCACCAAATCCAAATATGCCTAGTGGTTTTTTTTATTAACAGTGCTGAAAGGTATGAAGTATGCTTCTAGATCTAGAGGTTCGGAAAGGATTTGGTTATAAAAGTTGTTCGCCAAGGCATTGTTGGAACATTCGGCTTGGCGGCACAGCAAAACAAAACATGTTACCTGCGGGATGAATACAACAATGGTTCGAGATTCAGAGAAACGGACCCAAATTTTCGGGTTTTGTAGCCCAAGAAAGACTATTGCCTATAGGAAACAATTATTGGGTTTCTTTTGCCCCGTGTTTAGATATATTAGCTCTTCGCGCACGCACTTCGTATATATTTGACAACTCACCTGAAGCACTCGGGTAAGAAAGGAGGAAGGAGAAAAGTCAGGAGACACTAAACGACCCGCCCCTCACCTTCAAGATCACTGCCTCTGTTCCTGTTTGGCACAAGGTCACATGCTCACGTATCACACACTTGAGTCTTCATTGCTTGCCCAAAACAAGTACGAATGGGAGATTATGTATTTCAGCTCCGTCTGCCCCAATTTTTTTGCTGGACACATTTCCCCAGTAGGCGATCTGAAAAGCGGCGAAAGTGCAGCTTGGCTTAATATTGCCGCTGTCTCCGTAAATTTTGTCACAACAAGCATTTTATCGACATGTCGCAAGTTGCCAGCTGGATTGAGCCAAGGAAGGCTTTCTTTCCCTGTTTGTTTTAAAGGTGCACTAAGTGAGATTTTTTGTGGTCAGTAACGCAGGTTGGCATTTCCTATACGAATACCAAAACCGGCGGAAAGACACATCATCCGCCTTTGTGTTCTCGTTATGGTTCGATTTTGGTGTTTAACGCGCAAACGTTAGACAGTCTATAAGGCGTGCCGTAGTGGAGGGCTCCGGATTAATTCTGACAACCTGCGGGGGATCTTTAAAGTGTCCCCAATTACCGAACACACGGGTGTTTTCGTTTTTCGCCTCAATCAGAAAAGCGGGCGCTGCGGCCGGGAATCGAACCCGCGTCCTTGCGCTCTGCAGCATGACGCCTTAGCCACTGAGCCACCGCGGCAGGTCTTCTCGTTTCACCCAGCTTCATAGCCAGCGATAAATAACAGACAAACGAAGAGGTGAATAAACGAAAGAAAGAAAGAAAGAAAGAAAGAAAGAAAGAAAGAAAGAAAGAAAGAAAGAAGAAGAAGAAGAACAATGAATGAATGAATGAATGAATGAATGAATGAATGAATGAATGAATGAGTGAAACTTTATTAACATAAGGTCGGCGACTCGGCCTAAGTGGGGGCGGGTAGGGAGGGTGTTGTCAAATAAGCCGGAAGTATACATTCGCAGAGAGACGCCAGTGGCGAGAGCAAAGTCCCACAACGAGGCAAACACATGCTTGGCTTTGGCTGCGGGTGGGTAAAGCCACTTCTCCAAACGCATAACTCTGCTGCGTTTGCAATAAATAAATAAATAAATAAATAAATAAATAAATAAATAAATAAATAAATAAATAAATAAATAAATAAATAAATAAATAAATAAATAAATAAATAAATAAATAAATAAATAAATAAACCCGTTCCACTCAATGTGAAAGCTGTCAGAAGTGCAGAGCAGTGATTCGGCGTAATGGGCTCTACCACCGTTATACGCTTACTGCTACCACCCCATTCCCGCCTTCGCAGTGCTCGCGCGCCCCATGCCTGAAACTGCAGCAGCGGGAGTTCTGTTATTCTGTTCTCTTTGTGCTTTTCTCCCCGCACGTGCCGGCATTGCGCTGCCACATTTTGCGTTTACTATCGTAACTTCCAACCCAACGGGCGTCCTTAACCAAAGGAACGCGGGCACTGCCGGTTAATTACGTACATTTTTCCTCAAATGTACCTATGTACCTATAGTTTTCTTTGGGCTAAACAAGAGGAAGATGTATGAGAAGCGCCAGCCTTTCACAAGTTTCGAACGCTTACGACTATATAAACCGCTTGTCTTTCGAAGAATCTGGAGTACGCCGCGAACAGCGTTACCCCGGGACGCCGCCTTAGTGCTCTATTAACTTGGTTCGAGCGAGCGAGCTAGGACGACAAGGCGAGCGCCTAAAGTGCTCTGCACTTAATAAATAAATGCAGCTATCTCGTATTCCTTGTCCTTCCAAACAATGAAAGAGAGACGTGTATTAGCCCATTGGTATTTTTGCTCAATACCAAACATCAGAAGAGCAAGCGGGCTGGCTAGTTTAAAGTGAGGATCTGTTTTTTCCACCGGGAAATTTAAGGGAATCGAGCGGCGGCTAAAATGTCTCACAGCGACAGCAGTTCGATCCGGGACGACTCATAGCGCACGCTTTACCTGGCGCCCTCCTGCCGGCGGCCATTGCCAACTTTTGCCCGATATTCGAAGGAAGGATACCGCCCAAGACGTCGTCTCGCCTGGCTTACTGCTTTAAAAAATCTTATAATCATTATGCAACCATCCTTTATTATACAGTAATCGTTAAAACGTTCCAATCACTTGCTAATCACGGTACGAATAAATTCCGCGTCCCCACAACGTGACAAAGTATATACGTTCCTTTCGATGCCTATACTTCTGACCTGCCAACTGAAAGCGCAATTAGGCAACCCAGTAATGTATCCGGGACAGCTCTTAATACTCACTAAAAAGCGCAGCGCAGTTGCGCATACAGTCAAACCGGAATATAACAATTCCGGAAAAAGTTAATTACGCTATATATCGAACAAAAACAAGTTTGTTACGAAAACGCATGCGAAGTATATTCCTATAACGATGTTCACGTCAGATATATCGAACTATCGAACTCGGTGGTCCTACAATTGCCGCCGAAATGCGCAGTCTCGGAGAGGCGATTGAGGTGCTGAGTGACCACGATTGAGATGTTGAGCCTCGCACGCACCGACATGACGCCCGACACCTTCCGTAACTGTTTCCGCCTCACGGGGTTCACGACGAAGCCCATCCGGCCAGCGACTCCGGACCAATACGGCATCATCGGCGAATAAAGGTAAATGCTCGGGAGCGTTCCAGATGCTGCGCCGAAACGAGTATCCTCAGATTATTTCCTGAGTGTTGAGACGATGTTCCCGTCACTGTGAGCCCCTCGAGCGCCAACACCGTCGCCGATGTCATGGCATCTGGGGCTGCTGAAAGCACTGAAGAGACTGAGGATGTTGCAACGTAACGCAGTCCGTCGCTTTATGAAGCGCTTTTTCCAGCCGATGTTCTCCGCCAATATTGCTTCGTTATTTAAAAGCACGGACTTGAACTGGTGCTAACGATGTCTCGTGTAGAGAATGCCGCCAAAGCGAAAGTGAAAACAAAAGAAAACACTCCTTTCTTGCGAAGTAGGCAATCAAGGCGGAAAATAGCTTTATTCCGTGCAATAAATGGATTGTTTAGTGTAACGCAATGGCATACTTTATGTGTTCGTTTCATTATGTGGAATGGCATAGGGGGGGTCTCGCGTATTGTGAACTCGGAGCAAAAAAATTCCTTATATGTAGACGGGTTCGGCTATATTGAATGAATGGATATACCGAGCTAATCGCGGCGCATATTACAGCTCGCTATAACTGGGATTGACTGTGCACGGCAGTCCGCGTTGGGAAAGCACCGTTCCGCAGCCTGTAGAAATCAAACGCCTTGTCTATGGCGCAGTTCGTGAATATATACCTGGGAGCAACAAATCAAAGGAAGAACTTGAGTGTCATGTTCCTGTTTCTCGCCCTGTTCCTGCCTTCTTTATCCTCAGTTTACTCTCGCCCTCATTCGCGCTCTTTAAAAAAAGATCTACTACAAACGCGGTGGTCCAAAGCGCGTCAGCGCACGCGAAGAACACCGGGTTCACGGTAACCTGCGGCGGCCTCCCGTGGTTTCTCAGCGTGCGGTCCAAACCCCGTGCTGCTCTCACCGCTTAATTCCCAGCGTGTTGCGGAAACGCTGCTCGCGCAACAGCGTTTTTCGAGTCGCTTCAGTCCCGCTGGTCTGATACGGGCCCCTCTACATAACCGAGGTTCAGGCTCCCGTATGGGCGCGTTTTTTCATTTGGCGTGTCTTTTTTGGCACATGCAGCTGTTTCGTTTCGATTTTGTTTGAATGTATTGTTCTTTGGCGGACCTTTTCGCGGGGCGATGTGTTCCTGGTGGGTGGCGTGCTTTGTTGTTCGCTTACCCGGCAGTACACTTCCCAACCTCGCTGTGGTCTACAGGCGTCCGCAGCGGAGGCACAGCTTAGATGTAGGCGAGCCATTGTTGCCCTTTTTAAAGTCCGCACTGTTGGCCCTTCCCAGCTACTACAGTAGAATCCGTATAGAATTGCTTGACCGCGCGTCCACCGTTCAACGCGGGAGGCAGGCGTCAATGCCTACGCACATAGTCGATGATATATTGTGCAACGTTGAAATTAGGCGTAGCGTTAATAGAGCAGCATCGTAAAAGAACATCCAACTTTGGTACTTGCACAGCTCTCTAAACCACGGAGCTTTATTGTCGAGGCTTTTTATAAGACGAAATAGGGAGGGTAACATGGTCGGAAAGATGTGGAGAGAGCCATTCATAGCAAAGAGGAGGAGAGCAAAAATCAAGCGCTCATCGAGCAAGTGCCCAGTATGCAAGAACGAGATTATTTTATATGGAATGCTTTTCTGAACTACTAAACCGGGTGGCAATGTTTACACTTGTCAACATTGTTTAGCAAAAAGAAAGTATCAGGCGCATTTCGGCAAGACATCAATAGAGAAGGGATATTATTCTTTATTCTAAAAAGTAGTATTATTTAAACTAAAAAATACACAGCTGATTGATTTTTGCGATAGCAAGGACGAAAAATACCCCTTGAAAAATTAACACGCCCTCGCGGCGCACCTCGTGGCACTGTTCCGAGTTCAAAAGTAATACAAGGTTCATTCAGATGGAGCAAGCAGTAGAACACAGCCAAAATTAATTAGCGCCAACAGAAATCGATCTGTTCGCTTTCAGCAGTTCTATGAAGCTTTGCCTTGCGATTGGAGAACACCAGACAACTTCGCCGTTAAGATCAGCGTTCGCGAGATTGTATCAGTGAAGCTGGCCTATTATTTATTTATTCATAATGTTACTTCGATTTGGTTGTTGTGTGAAAGGTCCCGAACACAAAATCCAACCTCGATTCATTAAAAAAACAGCTTTGCCCCGACAACAATGGTTCTATTTTAACAAAAAATATAAAAAAATGATCTTGACACCAAATAAAACAATGAATCAGTGGAGGAGGAACAGGAATAAATGTTTACTTGAGGAGAGTTGGTGCTGGTATGAGGCCGCCCGCCCTTTGGGGGCGTCCCTCTCCTGAATTCGGTTGTCTTGGCTGGCAGTGAAGGCCTTCTTCGCCAGCATGTGCTGGCTCCCAGGGTCCGGACGTTTTACTCAGGCAACCCACTGCTCCTAACACGTAGAAGAGTTGGGCCGTAAGACTAGAGTATGTGCGCGCTCAAATACTTGATGGCCGGGGGTGCTTGGAAAGGGACAGAAATTACGAGTCTCTTTTTTCGCAGGACCTATCACGTCACGTGTTCTTGTGTGTGGGATTGGCGGCCCATGACGGTCAAAACCACCGTCAAGAAACACGAAGGGGCAATTATAGTGGGACCTCAAGTCCTTTTTGATAGCATTACTTGAATGCCAACGTTGCTAACTAGTTTACGGTAGTCCTCCGATACGTAACTGCTGCCCTCGTGTGTCATAAAAACACCACACACCATGCAATGCGATATTTTGAAGTTCCTCAATATTTCTTCTCCTTTTTTTAGTCCTAAACACATTTTTTTCTGTTTGAAGATTGAGGGAATTACTAAATGCTAGTTTAAACACAGATATTCGTCGCACCGTATCTGCTACCTTCAACAGGCTACTGACGTCGTTCACAATTACGCCTCCTCGGTGGGACTTCAATCCTCCCCCTAATAATCTGAGCTTGTCAACATCCGCTAACATCCCCTACTCTACAGAAAGAACCGGTCTGCATACATCTCAACGGCCATACCATACGGCCCAGCTCCTCACTTAATAATTTAGGCATCACCATCCAGGCCAATACACGCAACAATGAAACGTTCAGCTTTCTAAGGATTTTAACCAAGTCTCAAACATGCTTTGACGCGTTTCTAATCGCCGCGGTGGCATGAAGGAAAAAGGCATGGCCCGACCGGTCAAAGCTCTCCTTATCTCACGTGTCGCGTACATCACACCCTACCTCTTCCTCAGCAAAAGTGACACAGACCCCAATGACGGGCTACTACATAAAGCATTCAAACAAGTGCGTAATCTTCCTATGAACACCTCCACTGCCCGTCTTTTACAACTGGGACTCCATAACACAGTGTCAGAGCATATTGAAGCATATTTATCTAGTCAACGTCTCCGTCTCAACCAAACACCTTCGGGCTTAGCCCTCCTGAAAAGGCTTCACGCCCCATGTCAATCCACTGCCTCTCAACCCCTTTCCCTCATAACTGGAGAAGTGTTATCGGGGTTCACCCCTTGGCCAAAACAATGCACTTTGACCTCCATCCCGGCCGCTGAAAAGGCCGAAGTCAAGCGCCTGAGACCATCTATGGAAAGCCTGTAGGTGTCTCTTATATGGGCGCTAGTACCTACCCTAACGGACAGCATCAAGAAGCCGTAGTCATCACCAAGACTACCCTCGTAGCTTCTGCAACAACCGACACGTCCTCAACATGGATTGCCCAAAAGTTCACAATTAGATTAGCCCTAATTCTTAGGAAGAACCCCGTCATCATCACAGATTCTCAAGCAGCCTGCAGAAGCTTCTTTGCTGGAAGGGTGGCCTGCTCAACTTTGAAAGTCCTGTCGCAGCATCAACCCTGCCAGAAAGAAACTCTAATTTCGATTCCTGGTCGTTACTTCCTGACGGTCAAAAACTTTGCTCACCAGTAAGCCTCCCCCTGTCTCTCCAGGCTACTGAGAATACCACACTGTCCGTCCCTCTACTGACTTTTCAAGATATTACACAATATCACCGGTTCTAACGACAGCACTTTTTCTCCTACACATCCTAAAGTCTCAAAAGAAGGAAGATCCCTACTTCGCCGATGTCCCTCACCCATTCCGCCTGCATCGCATGTTCCAAATGCAATTTCCGGCAGAATGGAAGTTCTACTTGCAACCCGGTACACTCCCACATATATTAGAGTGCAAGCACAACCCCACCTCCTCCATCTTCCATCCCCCTTCCCACCACTGAGCAGTAGGAGAACCTAGTGACCAGCAGCGATCTGGACTTCCAGACACTTTTGGCCCTCAGAGCGAAGGCTACCCGCTCATTACATGGCTTCCTGGAATAGAGAACCACTCCCACATCAACGGCTCAATAAAACGTTTTCCACATACTCACTACAACATGACAATAGCATTTCACCAACTGTTTTCCCTACAACTACACAACATGCAGTACGCCTAACACCACCTATTACCTCGTATGGGAGTGCGTCACAAATCCCAACCCAATTCCACCGGCTACATTGTAGCAGTGGTAACATAGGCTGAGCAGTTTCCACCTCGAGGACCAGGAATACCTGATCTACCGGGCTTTGGCTGCTGGGGGGCCTGAAGGCGGCCTGGACGGAGACCACCGCCAAGTCGCCTTTGCCCCTGCCCTTTTCATTAAAAAACTAAATCTTATTCCTTCTCCTCCTCCTTGCATTCTGTGTACACTGCTGAGTCAAGCGCTAAAGTAGCTCTCTTATTTTAAAATAGCTGTCTTTAAAATGGCTCTATTTTAAAATAGCTTAAAATAGCCTTCTTATTGTTTTTACGTCGCCATCTAGAAAACCGCACATTTTTTCCCGTAAACTTTCCAAATGAATAATTAAAACATACAAAATTTATGAATTAAGCGTACATAGAGTCATTCGTATTTATCCCAATAATTCTCTTGCCGGCTTGGGGTGTTCTGTATGCCGATAGTTCTCGGTTTCAATATTGTCTATTCGGCGTTGGTGTTTTAAAGATGATATTCTCTTTTTGACTAACCGTGGAAATTCTAATCTCTTCCTTTTTCAATACAATTGAACAATAGCCACCCGTGGGAAAAACCGCAGGGGTATCTGCTGTCTTCGCTGCAAAAACATGCTTGCATGGCTCATATATGTCCGTTGTATCAAAAACAGCGTGAGGTTATTTTATATCTAGAGAGTACTTCCAGGTACACAGGCGGCAGTACCAGCAGTAGTTGGACTAATACATTCTGAAACTGCTATTTTTGTATTTTGGGTCCCAAATATTGTTTTAACACGTGTTTGATTTCCTATTGTAAATATAAAAAGCCCATCTAGTTTTGAAATAAAAGGACACTGCCGGTAGGAGGGATGTTTTCATGTTTTGCCTGAGATGTCCGTACAGTTTTCTTCTGCCAACAATGTTGACACGTATGGAAGCATGGCACCTGATTTAGGGAGTTTGGCAGAGGTCATGCTTCATAAACTTTTCTTTCAAGGATTCTATCACCTTTGACAGGGTGGCGTAACTGAGGTGCATACACACAAACGTACATACATACAGTAAAGCCCGCTTATATCGAACAAGGATATATCGAATTATTGCCTATATCGAACCCTTGTATAATTCTGGTAAAAAGTACATGCATTAAAACTATTTATATCGAACGCGATTTTGCTCACAATGGATATATCGAACTCTCCCGCGCGCGATTTTTCGCTCTCCTTAGGCATGCGGCAGGCTTTCCCGCAAGTACATCGGTGCGTAGCGGTGGCGCGGGTGCCGCTTGCGACTCCCGCGCGAGCTCGGGCGCGTCGAAACCGTCCGTGGAAGAGTGGTCCAGCTCCACACACGCATGCCGTTGGAAGCCGAAAGCACCACGTTGGGCGCTGTGGGCTGCTGTGTCACCGAACTTCAAGTCCGCGCCACTCGCTGCGCACTCTTGCTCGGTTCGTTGGGTTCGATATTATTCACTAGCTGTATCCATGCTTGTCTCCGCTCTGTCGAAGACGCCGAGGACTCCGTACCACTTCCGAGAACGAGCGCAGCCGTCGCTTCCGGGGTCTTCTACGGCGATACTGCAGTGCCATTGAGGGCAGCGGTCTTGTGCTTGTCCACTGTTTAAATATCGTGGAGAACTGCGTGGAGGCTACACTCATGCAGTTCTTCCGCCCCAATTGATGATTGTTTTCTTTCCGAGAAAGTGTATCAATAATGAACTGCCGGGTGGTAAGAGCTCAGCATTAGCTCGTGACTACGTCGGAAAGATTGCTCTCGTATAAGTTTTTTTTGCTTCACTTTCTATATCCAATTCTTTCGATATTCGAACTATTTACAATCCTCGCGCTGTTCGATGTAAGCGGGCTTTACTGTACAGATCAAAATTTTCGCCTTTAAGTAACCATAGAAGTTAAAAAAAGTAAAAGTTCTGGGCTCCAGCTCAGTATGTAAGCGTTAGAAGCCGCGACCTACTAGGACGAATTGGCTCAACAGCGATTGGTTAAGTACATTGCAGCGGTGTTAAAAGCTAAGCACTAGATGGCGTTATATGTGTAACAATAAGCACCTGACCTGCAATGGGTTGGAAACAAAATGTCGCTCAACATCCAGCAACCCGCTGGCCCCTCGCAACAAGTAAGCTGGTGCTATGGAGGTGCATGACACGCCGCGGCCCATAGGGACGTCAAGATGGCGCAGGCACATTTTTAACCGCAGAATGCCTTTAGCGCAAATGCGTTTTGGTCGCGTTTGGCAGCCGTCCCGGCAGATGTCATGCGGCCAGGGATGCCACCAAATAACAACAAGCCGATAGCTTCTGGTAGTTTTCGGTCAATTCGCCGTATGGGGCCGCGAAATGAAGGCCTCAAAGATAAACCGCACGAAATGGAAAGCTCGTTTATTTGGGCTTTACACTTTATTTAATAACATCAATTTACGTGTTTTGTTTGTTGATTTCTATTATTCTTCGTTATTAAGAATGACTTAAACAGAACGATGCTGCCTTTACCAAAGTAAGTCTGGAACTTGGATCGGAGAAGGCTCTTCGCGCGTCTCTGTGGTTGCTCGCCCTCTCCAACGCCCGTTCCGCGTCGGCGCCAGGCGCCGCAGACGGTTGCAAGACGCGGCCAAACGTTGCATGTGGTTGCCCTTTTATAGTCGGGGGTTGTCGTGCGTCCCTTGGCCGGCTTGCGCAGCGCGTCTGATGATTTGTGGCATGATCCCCCTAGGGATTGGCCAACCAAACAATCCATCACGAGATAGCTTCGCGTTCAACCACCATCGTCATCTTCCCGTAGGGGAACCGCTGAAGAAGAAGGAGAAGAAGACAAAGCTGCGAAGAGGAGGGCTGCGTGAGTTTTGGCTACCGTTATCCTCCTCGGCCGGCGCATCTTCCCGATCTGAACCCGGTCGAAGAGCGGCTCATCGCGCCTCGACTCCCCTTCATGAGCATCAGGCGGCTGACTCGAGGCAACGGGCAGTTTGGAATCAAGGGACAGGCGGTGAACGTGCCCATCGACGTATCGAAGGTTGTGCGGTGCCTTCCTCGCATGGTACCCGAGGACGTTGCGTTCGACGTTCACATCAAGCGGAGGCTGATGAGTCCGGCAACGTACAAGCGCGGGTTGGTGAAGCGCGGCAACATCCTGGCTTGGCTCAAGCACCTGGAACACACCCGCTGTATCGCGCCATCAACGTTCGGGTCGATTGGAGTCGGCTCGATCACTTCGATGACGGCGGCGAACGAGAGGAACCGCAGGAAGACGACGTCGATGATGCTGACGGTGAGTTCGAAACGATTCCCGACGACTTTGACGTGAACGATCCTCTGCAGTTGGCGGTTGCGCTCAACGCGGTCTCGAAGACGCTTCTCTATAAGGAAGCGGAAATGACGGGTGTGGGAAAAGAAAAAAATAAATGATTACGCTCACACTCTCGCCTCTCTCTTCGCCATTAATCACATCACACTCATCGGTGCACCCAATGCATTTCTGCATCCTCACAATCCCTCACGGGGAGGTGCGGGGAATTTTTTTTTTTAACCGCATGACTCTCCCAAGCTTTCGGAGCGTTAAACTGGCCCCTTTGCTAGATTGGCCAGCAAGAGAAAACTCAGCTTAGTTTAATTTGAAGCAACTAGCCTTTGGTAGATCACTCAGCTACATTCCAACCACCAAAGCATTTTGCAACCGAAAGAAACGGAAAATAGTATTAAGAAACTTTCAATTTTCCCGCTACATTGACGTAATATTGGCAGGAGTAACAAAACGTGATCCAGCACTGAAAACATTAGCGGCCAGTGTGTTACCAGTGTTGTTACTGTTTGCATTCTGGTGATACGATCAAGTACAACCCGAGGCTATACTTCAATAGCGCAGTTATATTTTTATTTGCGGTGGTTTTATTCGGCGATCGCCTATCACACAACCAAAGTACTCTGACGTCGCAGAAAAATAGCCGGAATGTCGCTGGGGAGCCTCTGCTGCAACATCTGTTTTCGTTCATATCCCGATCGTTTTCGTGAAGATTGGAATGAAATTTGTATGGTTGTAATTGGGTCAATGCAACCTTTGCAATAAACCAAGCTTGTCCTTTCTCTCCATGAGATTGATCGACCCGATTCTCGGCCCCATTCCCTAGCAGTTGTAGGGTATCTGACCTGGGTGGTGGTCAGGGCAGCGATACAGATTGATTGATTGTTGGGTTTAACGCGCCGACGCAACGCAGGCGATGAGGCGCGCCGTAGTGGAGGGCTCCGGATTAATTTTGACCACCAGGGGATCTTTAACGTGCGCCGAAATCTCGTACACACTGGCGTTTTTGCTTTTCGCCTCCATCAGAAAGCGGCCGCCGTGGCCGGGAATCGAACCCGCGACCTCGTGCTCAGCAGCGCAACGCCTTAGCCACTGAGCCACCGCGGAGGGCAGCAATACAGAACAGGGGGCTAAAAAATACCCGGGCCGGGATGGGCCACCCCTGAAATTTTAACTTGGTAACGTAAAACGGACTAACTCTCTCAAACCAGAAAATCTCAGCTGTACTGAGCTCAGATGAGCTCTCAGACATTATAGGGACATCATAAAATTAGGTGAGGGTAAAAATAGGCAACAGAGAGAGAGAGAAAGAGAGAGAGACAGACAGAGAACTGTTATTGCAAGCATTTTTCATGTTCTTATAGGAGTGGTTCCTTCTTCATGGAAATGCATGAGCTGCCCTAGCATCGGCTGTTTTCACAGTGAGGAGGCGATGGTCCTTGAAAGAGGCTACATACAGTTGAGACAGACAGAACACCTCTAATGAAAGCTGAAAATGTCAGCCCCACTAAAGTGGGGCTTGCTACTCCAGATGGGGTTAATACAGTGAGGTGACAACGCAAAATAGAGAGAAAAAGAAAGGAAAGAAAGAAAGGGTAGGTGGAGGGTAATGCACACATATATAAAATGTATATGCTCAGAAGGTTCACAGAACCTCTTCTAGCCCTGTTTCCGCAAGAAAAGAAAGCAGTTTTTGTACCCAGCACTGCCTCATTCTGATTTCGCCAGGGTCCAAGGAAGTGAGAGTGTTCTAGAGGACCTCCCCGTCGTAGTGGCACAAGTGCCTTCGATGCTGTTGCCCGCTGACTGGAATATCGCGAGCAGTGGCTTAAAATGTGTCTGATGTTGTCGGTAGTAGAGCACACTGTACACAATGGCGACTCCACCAAGCCCAGCTTAAACAAGAAGCTTCGGGTGCATGCAACGTTAAGTCGCAGCCGGTGCAGCACGCCTTCAGTGCGCTTTGGGAAACCCCGTGGATCCCGGAAATCGCACTAATGGTCTATACCATGAAGAGGAGAATAACTTTTCATAGAATCCTGCCAAGCCGGCCGCGGGATTTGCCATCCTAGGTCGATTGCAGCTGGTTTGCTATCTTCGTTGGAAAACGGGATTACAACAGTGAAGTTGAGCCCGCCGGCTTCTGCGGCGACCGCATCGGAGATATTGTTGCCCGTTATACCAGAATAACCTGGTATTACTGAAGGAAAATAAATGTGCTGCGCGCACCACACTTGAAAATAATTCATTCCTATCGCAGACAAGTTGATTGCGACAATCAGGCGGCTTATTTATTAGATGCAAGGCTGGCCAGGAATCGGAAAGAATTACCCACCGCCGAGCAGGAATTCCACTTATGTAAGGAAGTGCTGCTCTGACAGCTGCTAGCTCAGTGGCCGTGGAACATGTTCTGTGGGTGAGCTTTGCTGTTATGGACCGTCCCGCTGCCGGAATCCATACGCCGATTGCCGAAGAGGCCAAAGTCACGGACCCATCCATGTACATTTGATTTTGGTCTGGATAACGGGTGTGGATATGCTCGAGGACAAAATATGCCAAGGCAGTTGCGGGCATAGACGACTTTTTGCCTATTCCAGGTACAATGGTCACACAACCCATGGCGCGTACAACCACGGTGGAGTAGCAGGCAGCTTGGGTAGGAGGTAATTAGACGGCAGGACGTGCACCACGCGAGATGCAGAAACGGCGGCCAGTGGGTGAAGAAAGCTTCGAGAAGCATGTCGAAGGCTAGTACAGAGCATTTCTTGTGAACGGAGAGTGGTCGCAGAAAAGCACCTTGCCTCATAGAAGGTTCCTATAGTGGAGAAGCATTTTGGAAGGCCCACGCATGTTCGTTGTGCTCGAGCTTGGAAGCCTTCCAGAACCTTCAAGTTCGTCCTGGAAACAGCATGTAAAGCTTGAAGGCTATATCGCAAGAGGCCTACGAAAAGCGCTTTGTAGAGTCGCAAGAGTGCTGACACTGAGCAGCCACAGGTGCTTCCTGTCATCATCCGCAAAACGTTAACGAACGAAAGGAGTCGCTCCTTTAGCCGCCTGATATTGGGAACCCAGGAAAACGAATGGTCAATTGTAATGCCTAGAAATTTGTGATTGCAAACATAGGGCATCTGCACGCCATTTATCTCCAGTGGGTATCGCGATACATGGCGCTTGGTGAATGCCATGGCAGCGCACTTTTCAAGAGACAGAAGCAGCCCACAGCTGCTGAGGTATTTTTCAACGCCGAACAGAGCCTTCTGCACTTTTGATCGTGTGTTTCTGCGGTTCCTACCCGAAACCCAGATGCAGATGTCGTCAGAATACAGCGAGATGTAAATTCCTTCAGGTAATACCTTTGTGATGCGGTTAAGGCATATACTGAGCAGTGTAGGGCTCAGAACACCACCTTGTGGGACACCGTGCGTGTTGGCATTGTCGTGTCGTGTCCCCATCTTTGGTTGTCATGTTGACATACCGATCCTTTAGGCAATCACTGATCCAGGCTTGCATTGGGCCTCGGAGTCCCACAAACGCCACCTCCCTTCGAATTGCTTCGTGAGCAACACTGCTAAATGCTGCCTTTATATCTAGGCAAAGATCAATGGTGGACCTTTTCGCAGCCTTTTGTGCAGGAACATCTGTTACCAAGGCCATCACATTGTCAATGCTGCTCCTTCCTTGCCTGAATCCTGACATCTCTGGAGGGTAGACATTCCTGTTTTGGAGGTCCGAGACAAGAAGCTGTAGTACCATTTTTTTATCATCTTAGCAATGCCGCTTATTAGAGCAATTGGTCGGTTAGAGTTTATGTCTGTGGGGCATTTTCGGGGATTCACAACCGGTACCAGGCGAGCAATTTTGCAGCTTGCCTCAACACAGCCGAAAAGCTAACTCCATCAGGCGTAGTCGATGTGGGCAAATTAACAGATTTTAACGCTGCAAATAGCTCATTAATGGTAAAGGGCACATCCATCATTACATCATTCGTGGTAGGAAGCCACTCGGTCAACTGCCCGGGAATCAGAGAAGGGTTCTTCGGAGCGCTGACTTTTATGCAAAATTTTTCTGCTCCACCTACTTTACTGACCCCACGCCTCAGGTGTACTGAAAAAAAATGGGTGAATCTGACTGGGTGGGGCTCTCAGGCTGCGGAACACCTGCCATATGCGTGTCAGTGGCTTGCGTGAATATAACCTTGAACAAAACTGGGCCCAGCAGTTTTTGGCAAGCGTGGTTATGTGCTTCTGAACGCGCTTCTGCCCGCGCCTAGAAGCTCGAATGTCGTCTGGCAGTAGGGTATTTCTGGCCCGGCCCTCGGCTCTGCGGCGAATAGAGCGCAGATGTCCATAGTCCCCATCAAATGTAGACCATGGCTTGGGAAGTAGACTTTGCTGTGCTGATTCTGATTTTGCCCGAACAATGGCAACTGCGGGCTTCTCGCTTGCTGATAAGGCTCTGGCATTATCTTCTAATAGGGTTTTTTAGGAGTACCAGTTCACACATTATGCTATCCGCTTAGAGGGTCATCCACCAATTCCTTCAAATATTATGTGGGCACGTGGTCACTACCAAAGCTTTGAATATCGGAATACCAGGACACGGACGGCAGCAGGAAAGTAGACGCCATAGTGACATCCAACACACTTCAAGTTTTGCTGCAGAACAATGAGGGGCATCCACTGTTTCACACGTCCAGGCCCGCTTCGTTGGCAGCACGGAGCAAACTGCTTCCCCTTGACGTAGTCTTTGTGTTGCCCCAAGCTGCGTGGTGTGCATTGAAATCACCTGTGAGCAAGTGTGGGGGAGGTGTGGTGGACAAAATGTTTTCCGAAAGATGAGTAGCGGAAATATTTCATGCTCCTCAGGACCTCAGGAAAAGTAAGAGCACTTTGTGAGATTTTTATTCACCGGCAGATAGCACGGTACGCCGACGAATCCGTAAGTATGTCTGAAAAGATCGGAGCCGTGATAAGCCTAACAAATGAAACGGGTTAACGATAGTACAAGCATATGCACCAACAGCTAGCAGCGATGATGAGGCAGTGGATAGTTGCTACGTAGACGTTGATTAGGGAATAAATAAGGTAACACCGCATTTCATCATTGTGATTGTAGGCTTTGACGCAAAAGTTGCTGCAACATAGTAGTAGAAGTGTGAGCTCGTAACTTTGTAATAGGCACTCGCCCCTGTCGAGGTGATACACTTGTTGGATTTGCACGAATATATAATTTCAGGCTAATAAACACATTCTTCTGTTACCAAAGTAAATTAAGTACACATTAAAAGTTCCAACGTGACGACAAAAAATAAAGACATTGATTCGTGAAAAGGGACAACCGAGGTACTGCGGAGGATGTGGGGATGCTAGGGAAGATTTGGAGCAGCGATCACACAACGGTTAGCAGCAAAATGAGTCTGGATCTCAAAAGAGAAAGAGAGGAAGTAGCGATATTCACCATTCAGTCAGTTATACCCACGACGCACTAGTTTCATAGAAACCTTCACACAAATGCACCGTTTTAACCGGTGAGAGAGACGAGAGTGTTGACACGCTAAACGACCGACTAACCACTGCAGCTGTGGAAGAAGCAGTATGCAGGAAACAAACTGGCCAAGCAACCCAGAAAGCGAAGAGACTGATTACGAAACGTGAGAAGGTGTCGAGCACGGTGGATCAAATTTAATTACCTGAACTGTAAAAATTGGTTAACAAACAAAAAAGGAACTATAATTGCTGCGTACAAAGAACTATAATACCGCCGGACTCTTTAACCCCCCCGCCGAAGGCTGGGGGCCCTGGCAGATGGATAAGGGTCAGGGGACCCTTTCAACAGTAACGGCAGCTTTCCAGTATCATGGACGAGGAAATAAACGTATCGCAACGATTATACACCAAACTATACGCCAGGAACGTTGCAAAAGGAAAAACTACTGAACCATGAAGCTCAGCTTGCGATGTCCTCCTAATAACTTAAAGAAAGTACAAAAGAGACTCAAGGTCATGAGATCAGGAAAACATGGAGGCGACGACCCAACTAATCGTAAACAATTTAAACGCGGGAGAACATGTTGAAATAAAAATACGCGCTAAAGCCTTCTCAAAATGCTTAATGACTTTAAAAGGTCCTGGGCCTGGAACTCAAAAGTTACTCGAAGCCTGGAAAAATTACGGCCCCATCAGCCTACCGTCGTTTGTATACCCGCTGTTTACCAATGTATTAGTTAACCGGATATGAGACACCTTAGATTAAAAACAACCCAGGGAACAGAGTCGGTCTCGCAAAGGATACTCTGCAATGGATCAGATGGATGTCATCAATAAAGTAATACAAAAATCCGCAGAGTACACTATTGCCCTCTACATGGCGTGTATACAATACGAAAAAGCGTTTGACCTAATAGACACCGCAGTAGTGTTGGAAGTATTCAAGGACAAAGTAATAGAGGATACCTACATAACACTCCTGACGACATATATGAGGGTTGAACGCGCAGGAGAGAATCCTTCAGAAGCAAAGCGGAAAGTTCTGATCCTAAAGTCCGACAGGGAGGTGGAAGCATGCTAGCATTGTTGAGAGCAAGTCCAAAAGCGCAAAACCGGGATGAAATACTGCCATTAGTCTTCGCGGGCAATCCTTAATCTTCAAGTGGAGTAACCATGGCAGAGTGTGGCCCGTGTGCACAAATGCGGAGTATATGTTTGTCCCCGCCGATCTATAAAGCGTAACGGGAAGCCGAAACAAAGCATTTTGTCTCGGTGCCGCGTCTTTAATCCTTTTTAATGGCGTGACGTTGCCATTTCTCACATTCGTGTGTGGAAAGTATTAGATATCCAAAACGCAAGGGGTCTTCGACGCACTTTCGCGGCAAAGGCTGACTCCCTGTCCAATTAGGACGAAGTGACTTCCGCCGTCTACAAACAAACACGTTTTAATACTCCAGGAGACTACCCGCCATTCACCCCACACTCTATACCCCGTGTGCAATTACTGGGACAAAGGCGCATTTTTCTATATCTAATTGTCTAGAAAAGGCAGAATAACCCAGGCTTGAAATGAATTCCCAGGACTACCTACGAGCATTGGGAAAGTGAGCTTGCCAGCTCTGACGCGAATGGGCAGTACTGACTGACCGAAAGGGCGAAGACGGCGGGTAGAACCAAAGGAGTCGTGGACTAAGGACCCCTCCCAACTAACAGCTTTTTAATGGAGTAAATTTTTCCTCCTCCTTTTCTGCAGAAAGCCATGCTAGGAAACATCAATGGTAATTATCAGAAAAGCGCCTAGGCCAAATGTAGCGACGGGTAATGACAAGAGGCGGCGAAGCGCGATAACCAAAAGCTTCTCGGCGAGTTTATGGTAATACTCCGGTTTGAATGGGGTTCGCGCGAAGTAATAACGGCCAATCAAAGATTTAAAGCACGCAACAATAAGACAAACTGTGAAAATAGCAAGCGTTGATCCCCGAGCGTAATCAATATATACATATATATATATATATATATAGTCTGGAAAGATAAAAACTCACACAAAGCGCGAAAAAATAAGGTTAGTAGAGACACAGACACACGAGAAAGACGTAGAAAATGGAAATAAGTTTACTGACGTTGCAGGAAGAGGACTTCCTTTCTTCGGTCTCTACTAACCTTACATATATATATTATATAGTATATATATATATATATATATATATATATGTAGAGAGAGAGAGAGAGGGGGAGAGCGAGAGAGCGAGCGAGAGAGACAGAGAGAGAGAGAGAGAGAGAGAGACTGATGACAACAAACTATTAAAAATCCGCGCTGCTGCTAAGCGCCTTGATGTTGTCTTTTACACGCTGTACATATTTGCCCTGTGCACCAAACTGTAAGAATGTTGCAAACTTATTTAAGACACTGCTGCATTTCCCTGTCCTGATCATCTATAACTACTAATTTCAAGAGTTCAGGGTAAGTAAGACTGAATTGGCTTCGCCTATGAAGGAAAATATGGTCTGTTTTTCTATTCTGACACACACGGCGACCACCGCTTTCAAATACGATACTTAGCCAATAAATATGTTGCGCGCACTTAGAATATTCTTAGTTTGCGCTAATGTGTGCGGGAACAAATCAGTCATCGAATCACCCAGCCACCCATCGCAACTAGGCGACGAGGTCATTATTGTTTGCAAGAAAAACTATAGTTGTGAGGCTCTACTTAGAATAGAGCTGAAGAATAGTCGCCAGAGTAAAAAAAGCGCAACGTGGAAATCACGGACACGACCACTTGCACAGATAGAAATTCCACAACCAGCAGCAATTAATCGCCGCTTTGTGCACAGTACTGCACGCTTTAGGCTTATACACATTTTCAACTGAAAATTCCCTCTGGCCACGTGGCCTAGTGGTAGCGTATTGAATTCCTTGTGTACTGTTCCGGAAGTGGCTAGTTTGAACCGTGCTGGTGCTGTTCTTTTTTTCTTTCTGCGGCTCCCATCCAACAGTTCGTCCTGGGAGAGTATCGGAATGGTCCAAGGGGGTGGCGGACTAACCGTGCGTGAACTCTCCCCGGGTCCGTCCATGTTGTGGCCATATGTGTACCAGACTGGGACTCAAAAAGATTTTGCATCAGGCACGCCGTCAGCATCTCTGCGCCATACGCACAAGTAGGCAATGTTTCTTGGTCCCTTACATCACACTCTCCCGTGGACCCGCCTCCGTGGTCAGAAAACTACAAACCTCCTCACTTCTTACTCCACCTCGTGTCCCCTACATACAAGGCATCCCCTCCGTCCCACTTGCCCTACACGCAACGGTCCTGCGTATACCCATCAGTTCGACACCTTAACTGGGAGTGCCTTCCACCAGACCTACCACCACACCTGCGTTCCTGTGTCGCTTCCTGGGAGGACTGGTTGAACCCGCGTCCTGGCGTGGGTGTCAACTCGACGCAAGAACTCCTGGCGGCCCACTGCACTCGTGATAGTGAGTACCCTTGTGAGTTTTACGGATGAGCCATGTGCTTATAAGAGACTGCTGCACGACGGCCCGGACTAGGGCTGTTTAGAGGGTAACATTCTCTCTCTCTCTCTCTCTCTCTCTCTCTCTGTCCTCTTATATTTGGTCCCTAAGAGTTTAATGAATGTGGCAAAGCTAAGCAGTCCCCCTGAAGGCGAAATTTTGGACCTTCTTGCCTAAACGTCTGGAGGGGGCCAACAGGAAGCTTGACTGGGACAACTCAAGTTTGCTGATAATGTGGACAACTTGAGCCATTTGTGACTTGCCGACGACATAGCCTCGCTCAGCGATTCTGTTGAACCGCAGAACCACGAAAACGGGTTGAAGAAATACAATAATATTTTTTCCAAGGGGCTACAAATAAATATGATGAATCAAAACTAATGATAAAACATGCTTAATGTGTCCGCTACAGTATCGGTAACAAAACAGCTGGAAACAATAAGAATAAAATCCCCAACGACAGGTGGTCAATGGTGGTCTCAACAACGAGAAAGAGATTCGGCGCAGAGTAGGAAGGTTTGGGGGTGTACTCAGCAAACACTCACAAACAATGAAAAGTTAAATGCCTCTATCTCTAAAAATAAGAGCATAGAGCATAGAGCACAAAAGAGCATAGGCGTTCTATCATTAATTACGTACGGCGAGGAAACTTAGCGCTTACAAAACAACTGGAAAGCAAACTAAGGTAGGCCCAGCGTGCCATGGGGCGCACAATTATACGAGTAACCCTTAGGGTCTGGAAAGGAGCATCGTCGACCAGTGAGCAAACTCCAAGCGAATACATCATAGTTGAAATTCAGAAATAGCAATGGACCTGACCGGACATTTAGTGAGGCAAACTGATAACCTATGTAGTACAAGAATGGCGCAATGGATACTGAGGAATGCCTCTAGAAGGAGGTGAAGGCAACTAACTTGATGGGATACGAAATAAGAAAATGCAGGTAAAAAGAATGGACTGCGGCCGTGCAGAGCAGGAGCGGACATAACTTGGCTGTGGATGAATGATGATGGGCCCTTTTAGAGAATTCACAGCATCGTCCGCAACCGCATAACGTCGTCTCCGGCAAAGGAAACGTCAGGGCGCCGGATACACGTTTTTATACAATCTACTTGCTGATACCCACGTTACCGTTATACGCCTCGAGATTCGCGATCGCTGCGCCGCCTGCCGCCGCTTCTCCGCGGCGTTTGCGGGATTAGCGCTGCGTGGCTGATGGGTGTTCATGCAGTGTTTTGGTCCTCTTTCGCTTCTCTTTGCCTTTCCGCGCACTAAACAACTTGTTCTGGTGACGTCTGTAAGCTAACTGCACGTTTAGGGAACGAAAAAACAAAAAAAAAAACAGCTGCGTCTTGTTCTGGTAGAGCGCTCTAACGCCAACAAGAGCTACCCGGGGAGGCGGTTCTGCGCGCTTCTTGGCCGCTCTTGCGGGCGTCGGCGACGGCAGCATGCATATCACCGCTGTCACCTTCGAACACGTCAGCACAAGTGAATACTATTTATCGTCGCCTCGTTTAGACCTGATATTGTCACTGTAAAAGGTTGGGTCGATTTGCAGCGCAGACAACAAATGCGGCTTTGCTTCGAATATGTACGTCGTAGAAAAATGTGTTTCGCAGATGTGATAACCCAATAGCTGACAAAACTTGTGCCTTTTATGGGAAGATAAGCCACGCGAAAAATGTTAAGTACACTCAAAGGCTGTGCATTGTCAGATATATTCCCACTCATGCCTTATAGTAAGAACCAAGGTATATGTTAATGAAACCACGGGAAAATGTATGGTCTGCAAGTCAGGAATAAATAGAATAAGTCGTACGGCAATGAAAAAACACCGAGTGCAGCTTCTGAAATGCTAAAGACGTTTTGTTTGAGCAAGGTGGTATTCACCAGACCAACTAGATGCGAAATGCACTGATATTTCGCTAGAATATGGGGGGGGGGGGGGGTGAGGAGGAGGACGCTCAACTATCGTGTTTACAAAGGCGGAGGCAAAATCAACGAATCAACGTTTTTAGTAATCACAACACACAAGGCTGCGTGTTCACTTTTCGTTTGTTTTTCGCCTTCAACGAACGGTGATCACTCGGCGGACGCATTTTTGAAGAATACAGGGTAGGCAGTTCACAAGCGGTACGAGGTGTCGTTGGAAGAGTGATGATTGATTGCAGGGTTTTTAACGCGCCGACCGAAACGGAGACGATGAGGCACGCCGCAGTGGAGGGCTCGGAATTAATTTTGTCCACCTGGAGATCCTTAACGTGCGCCGAAATCTCGTACACGGGCTCGTTGGAAGAGTGTCATATCTGATAAGGTTTCTTGATTTCGGTTTATGCTAGATTCTGCAGTCTCCCTGGTGTCATATGACGATGTTTCGAAGAAGAGTAAGAGTTTAGTCACGGACGCGGATTACTATATAAGCCCATCTTCGCGCTTCTCGTGGAGGATAAATGTGAAGATGTATCTTTGCGAGCGCTCACCTCGGGACAAGACGACCCAGCATTAAATTTCTCGTCGTGTGCTGACTCCGGAGTGTAATTTTGCATTATCCATCGTACTTCTTTGATACAATGTTTGCTGAAATTTATGCCGGGATTGGCTTGTTCATGCTAATGATCAATATCTGATATGTGTATTGGCAGGCGTAAACTTGCGTGCTGTCAGGTATGAGGCTCCGCTGGATTTGTAAGTGCACAAAGTCGATTTGCATATAGTGATATGGCCGCAACATGACCATCGGAGGAAACACTGCTTACGGAGACACTGCCACTAAATTTCAGGGCAGCGGAATTGCAATCAGCTGCATGCAAATGCTGGCTTCGGGACGCCAGCCTGTGACACACGCCCGGCGCTCATATCGATCTCACTAAGATCGCGTCATAAACGTTTATACTCTCGTGAACACAGCACGCTTGCAAACAGAGTGCCTGCTGCACGTTATTCGGTATTTCGAACGCGGACAAACGGTAAATCGCTGTCTTGAACGAGCCTCAAAAGCAACGGCGACAGGGGGGAGCGGGCAGGGGACTCCCGCGCCTGCTTTCGAAACGGGCCGCTAGGGGGATTTCAGTGGCGCCCCTACAGGCCGCGCTCGAGGCGTATATTGTCACGAAGACAAAGACGACGCAGTTGTCTTCAAGGAAAACAAGTTTATTGGAGCGAACTTGAGCTGCCCTAACAACTCAAAGAATACACAGGCGGCGAAGGAGCAGTCAACCAATTGGCGGTTGCAAGCGAGCGTCGGCGAGTCGAATACCGCGGCGTCTCCTGTGCGGGAATTTATCTTTGGGCGCGAGTGCTTCTCGAACCGTCGAATTACATCCGGAACGCTGTAGTTCAAAGAAGATTATTCTGGGCGGCTGACATTAGTTCCTAACGCTCTCCCTATCAAAGCAGATAACACCTGCTGCGTAAAATTAAAGAATGGAACAAGCGCTTCACTTCGCACAACGATAACACAGACCGGCGCAGCCGGGCTGTAAAAACAAAACATAAACAAACAAACCCAATGGAAGGTTCGCGGCAATATTTAAATTCTGCGGTCATTTTGCTACAACACGAATCAGGTACGCTTTGCCGACGCCAGATTTTTTACTGGCTTGGCCACTGAGATCGTTTGCACGAAAATTACACTTTTTTCGCATTGTCTTTGCTGTCTCCAACACACTATCAGCAAATATGGACGCAGACTTACCTGAGCCTTTTAAACATGTACAGCGTTGAAATAGTACGCGAATGATTGTTCAATTTACAAAGCATGGAAGGTGGTGTCTTCAAAAAAAAAAATACGCACAAACATAAGAAAGAAAAATGTTCTACGTTGCAACCCTAAAATCACTGACGTTGTAAAGTGCGTCGCTTAAATTGCACGTCTTTAAAGCACTGCGACTAAAAACACCAAGAACACTTGCAAGGTAAAAAAAAAAACACATTTTCGAAAACCATATTGTGAAAAATTTATAAAAGTAACCTAAATTTTATAAAAAATGTTTTGTTTTGTGATGCGGAAATTGTGGTATTTTATGGACACCTGTTTTTGACTTGTTTCATTCAATTATTTTCTTCCGCTTAGTTAGTAAACTTGACAACCGTTGCGAACCTCCGAAGGTAGTGTGTTATGGGATGTGAGGGATTTTTATGCTACCAGCACTGTGACCCGAGTCTAGAATAGAGCGTAGGAGGTAGCAGAAGTGTATGTGGCAAGGCTTCCTTTCCGCGTTTCGCCCTGTTATTCTATGTTACACGTACAGTAAACTTTCCAGGTTTCTGCCATGTTATTCTGTGTTACAGGTGCAGTAAACCCTCATAATAAACAAGCGCCTGCGGAAATGAACTCGCTTCGTTATACGCCCCGAGCTTCGCGAACGCTGCGTCGCCTGCCGCCGCATCTCTGCGGCGTTTAAGGAGTGACCGCGGTGTGGCTGATAGCGGCTCGTACCGTGTTTTAGGTTCTCTTTCGCTTCTTTGTGCCCTTCCGCGACATAAGCAACTTGCTATGGTGATGCATCTAAGCAAGTATTACGCTTCGGGCACTTTTAAAAATTAATGCCGTTCCACACAATGCGAAAGCTATCCGAAGAGCAGAGCAGTGATTTGCAATATTGGGTAGTAGCGCCGTTTTCCGCTCACTGCTACCGCACAATACAATTCAAATCTTCCGCAGTCCTCGCGCGCCCCGTGCCTGAAACTGCGCCAGCAGGAGTTCTGTTCTTTTTGTGCTTGCTCTTCCTCCCGCACGTAGCGACTTTGCACTGCCACTTTGTTTCTCTTGCTATCCTATACCCCAACCCAACGAGTGTTTCTAACTAAACGAATGTGGGCGCTGCCGCTGAAGTACGCATATTTCGCCTCAGATATACCTACAGGTTCCTTTGCGCTAAACAACGGGGAGATGTATGACAAGCGCCAGCGGTCAACGAGTTTTGAACCTCTGATGACTAAATAAACGCCTTGGCTTTTGAAGCCTCTGGGTTATGCCGCGACCAAAGCCGCTGATGACGGAACGCCGAGTGGCTCTACTTGGGTCGAGCGATCGAACTACGACGGCAAGGCCAGCCCCAAAAGTGTTCTGCACTTCAAGAACAATTGAGGCTTGGTAAAGTGCTTTAACGCCAACAAAAGCTACCCAGGGACGTGGATCTGTGCGCTACTTGGCCGCTCTATATGAGCTTGGCTGATGGCAGCAGTATTATATCACCGCTGTCACCTCCGATAATGTCAGGCACAACTCAATTTTATTTTCTCCTCGTTGAGACCTGATACTGGCACAGTGAGAATTTGATCTCGTGTTGCAGCGCGGACCAGAAGTGCGCCTTGCTTTGGAATCAATAAGTCGTAGAATAAGTTTCGTCGATGTGATTATCCATAACGCGACAATATATTGTGCCTTTCATGGGAATATAATCCACACAAAAATGTTAAGTGCATTCAAATGCTCTTCGTCGTTATGTATGTGCACACTCACGCCCCATAGCAAGTACCAAGTAAAGTTGATGAAACCACGGAAAAATAAATGGTCTGCACGTCGGGAAGAAACAGAATAACTCGTAGTCAATGCAAAACCCAGTGAAGCTTTGGAAATGCTAAATAAGTTATCCTAGACATACGCTGCAGGCAGGAATAAGCAGACCAAGTAAATGAGAAATGCCATGGTACATCGAATTGAAGGGGGGAATAGGAGGGGACGCTTAACCACCATCGTGTACGAATGCGAAGCGAAATCAAGAAATGACCGTCTCAGAAATCATACACAGAAGCTGCGGATACAATCCCCTTTTGTTTTTTTTTTACTTAAACGAAGAGCTGATCACTCAGGGCACGCAATCTTTGAAGCATAGGTTGAGCAGTTCACAAGCGATAGAAGGTGTCGTTGGAAAAGTGTAATATCTGATAAAGACTTGTGATTTCACTTTGTGCTAGATGCTGCAGATTCCCTGTGTCATACGGCTATGTTTTTAAGAAGCGTTGAGTCGTGGGCGCAGATTACTCTATAGGAATGTTTTTGCGCTGCTCGTGGAGGAAATATAAACAGATAATGAATGTTGGCCGGCTCTCGCCACACCACAAACGACCGAGCATTACATCTTTTGTCGTTTCCAGATGCCCCAGTATAATTTTGCATTGTCCATCCATCATTTTTGTTTCGTAGAATGGTCCTGGAATATATGCCACACTGGCCTGTAAAGGGCCAATGATCAACATCTGAAATATGGCATTGGCAAGCGTAACTGGCACGTTGTCAGGTACGAGCACTCCGCTAGATCATGTAAGCGCAAAAACCCAATTTACATAGTGATTAGCCGTAGCAATACCATCTGCGGAAACGCTGGTTACGGACACACTGCTGGTGAATTTTGGGGCAGTGGAGTTACTATCGGCTACATACGTATGCCGATTTCACGGCGACGGCCTGTGGCGCACACCGGGCGCTTGTACAGACGGAATCAACAACACTAAGAGCACGTCCGAAATGTTTACACTCTCGTAAATGCGCCACATTTGCGAACAGGGTGACCGCTCCACATAAACATGTATTTCCAACACATGCAAACGCAAAGTATCAGTCGCGAACGTGCCTCAAAAGAAACGGCTACAGAGGTGAGTGGGCCGGGGACTCCCGCGCCGACTGCTTTCGAAACGGGCCGTAAGGGGGATTTCAGTGGCGCCCCTACACGCAGCGCTCGAGGTGTATAGGCGCGTCTCACACGCTCACAGCGAATCAGTAATGGTTGCCAGAAATTTTCAACCCCTTTTCCCGTATTCATTAGGTTTGTGAAGAAACGGACTACCTAAAACACATCGAATGCGCGCCGTTTTCTCGAAGGCAGCCGTGGGAAAATCGGGCGGCTGCACCCACTCGATTCCTGACCGTTACGTCGCTTCCAGCTGACCGTAATGGCTGCCCTTTTTGAAGTTTTGGTTGGAAAAGAGCATTTTTGATCTTCGTTTACAATGCCGCGACGAATATTTGGGCCTCAAAAATTTCCCCGTAGCACCTTTTAATGTAATATCGGCTGAAAATTTTGCGTTAGAGGGCCGAAAATTTTTCTGAAGTTGGCCTTTAGGAAACACCCATTTTCCTTGCTAAAATGCGATACCATGGAAATTGCGCTTAGGGCATTGAATGCGACAACGCAAAGGAAATAGTCGCCTAATTATGCGATTCCCCGGAGTTGAAACGCGAACATTTGGTTGTCACACAACCAATTTCATAAGTCAAACCAGGCGATTTCATGAGGCGTTTTCATGAGTCAAACCAGAATCATCGGATCGAATCCGACTTCGCTGAAGTCTAAGTGAAAAGGATGACGAAAACTGTACTGCACAATAAAGAAATTCAGGACTTGTTACTATACATTTTTATTCGTCTCCGGCCTGCGGGAAAAAAATGCGATGCAGCGGACGCCGCAAGATAAATTTACGAGAGAGAGACTATGAAAGCACCCGCCGCGTTGGCTCAGTGGCTAAGGCGTTGCGCTGCTGAGCACGAGGGCTGTGGTGCTTGATCCGCAGGTGGTTGAAAGTAATCCAGAGCCGTCCACTAAGGCGCGCCTTATAGCTTGGGTTGCGTCGGCGCGCTAAACACTACAATTAATCAAATCGAGAATATCGAAACCTGTGCGCAAATGCGTCCTGATTAGAGGGGTGACAGCAGTCGAGCCAAAAGCAGGAAATAAAACACTCGAAGTATGTTGCAGTATTTTAAACACAAACCATGTTCAATTATAATCAGGCCGGTAAAATTAAGGTCCGCGTAATTCTGTTGGTGTGGTGTAGTCTGGCATTAAGGGAGAAGCTTCTAAACTGAAATGCTAGTAATGGCGGATAATGACAGCGAAGAGCCCTTGCGCCTTGTACCATACGTGCAACGTCATAACAGAGTGCGAATTCAAACTTGAACATTGCCGGACAGTTTTGTATGAGTAAGGTTATAGAATTGGCCAGCCTTCAAGGTGGGTACGTCTTTAATCAAAACGGCCACCCATTCCATGCGATTAATCATCATCATCAACAACAACAACAAGAACAACGTCAGCTTGTTTAGGTCCACTGCAGGACGGAGGCACCTCCCATTGACCTCCATCTGCTACTGTCCAGCGCTGCCCGAATCAGTTCTTTGCATCAGGACTTTCTTATTTCGTCTCTCCATCCATTTATTGGCCTTCCCCTTCTTCTTGTCCCATCTCTCGGTGTCCACTCTGTTACACTAACTGTCCAGCGGTTGACGGTTCGTCTCCTTACACGGCCAATTCAAGTTCATTTCTTTTTAATAATTTGAACTTGGATATCTTCAGCTCCAATTTACTCCTTGATCCGCGAGGTTTGTTTCCTGTCCCTAAGTGTTACTCAAAAAATGGACCCTATTTTAACAGCCCTGTTTCGTTTCCTATTAAAAAAAACAATCCATCAGGCATTCTCAATAAAAGAGCGCGGTTACTCTTGGTTAAATGCTGTAGCGGTCCCAGAGATCGGTTTTAGGGGAGGGGGGGGGGTTGTGGGGGCGAATAAGAACCGCTTCTCTCCTTGCGCCAGTTCTGCGGAGGAGGTGACAACCATGCCGGCGTGTGCGCGTATGTGGAGTAACCAGCTAGCCAACTAATCACTTAGGGACACAGTGGCTTTTGACTCCCCGTAGGCGGTGTAACGGCTGACGCGAGCCCGCATTTCTGACGGTCGCAACACGTCTGCGACCTCGCACAAGTGGAATGCTTCGAGAAAAAAAAAATAAGAAGCTGAGGACCTCTTTAGGGGGGGGGGGGGGGGGGGCGATCGCCTCTCTAGCCCCCAACTTTGGCACCGCCACTGCTTACATGCCTACTTATTGCCTCAAATATTCAGATATTCCTGATATTTTGTTTGCACTGAATAATGTGGCAATATTTGGGCCATGGCAGCAGTTTAATTTGGTATGGCCTTGCCTGTATATACTTTGTGTTAAGCACTCTGTCACCTTTCTCTTTTATGGCGGAAGACTTCGGCCTCTATGTTTAATAAAACCCGCTGCGAAGCATAGAAAATAAGAGTGCAAGCCGGAGCGCGCGCGCCGGGAAAGGGAAACAGGGGCACGGGTAGAGGGTAGGCCTTTGCCAGACGCGCTATTCAAGCCGCTTTGAGACGTATGGTACCGACGGGGGCGAACAGAAGGCTCCTGGCGATGGCTAGCGCGCGGAAGGAACTTCCGAGGGTGTTGTCCCCGGGACTGGTCAAGCAGTGTCAAAGTGGCGGTATCTTTAGACTGAAAGTTCAGCAGCAGATCTGGAGGAGGTCAAACTGCGGTTTCACGAAGAATGTGACGAGTATTCCCCGTAGTAACACGCGCACATACATACATACATACATACATACATACATACATACATACATACATACATACATACATACATACATACATACATGTATACATACATACATACATACATACATACATACATACATACATACATGCATACATACATACATACATACATACATACATACATACATACATACATACAGACAGACAGACAGACAGACAGACAGAGAGGTAGCCTGAAAAAAACATCGTTATTAAAACCAGTGTAACAACATTGTAGAAGCAGACGCCAGAAACAAAGGTTAAGACGGAGCTTGTCCGCAGAGATTGAAGGGACAGACAACCGATTTTTGTCGAGTTATGGTCTCTATTGTATATGAAAGAGCATCCCTTAAAACACCTTAGCGGAAAATGTTTTCGCTGATAACGTCCTAGAACTTTATAAATCAAAATTTTCAGAACTACGAGGCGTATGTGTCCTCCCAAACATAGTTTCATACAAATATATACTAGAGGGAAATCTGGCGCCACTGCCTACGGGACCCACGCTTCAGCGAGCGTTCCGTTATGTACCGGGCAGGTACGTTCCGCTGGTCCTTGGCATGGCTCATGAACAGGCTCAAAAGTTGACTCTGGCTGCAAAAAAGCAACAGTGTTACTGTAGAAAGTTCATGACATTCGTGTTGTTATTATAAATTGAAACTGCAAACGATTAATTTGTGAGTGGTTATTTAGAAGTTTCATGTACGATAAACAAGAGAAAAATTTTACCCGTTTTTGCTGATTTTGCCTTGGAGACAAAAAAGAAGCCATATGGGTAGCTAAGCCAAGTAGGCGAGGAACGTCTCTAGCGGCAATGGCTCCGCCCACGGCGGCCCGCTACTGCAGAGAGAGATTTCTCTCTAGTATATTTTAGTATGAAACTCTATGCTACTGAAAATAATGCTGGCAAGCATGACGTACAGTAGCTCAGCAACGTACTTCTGTCGGTATGCGAGATAAAAAGCGGCATTTAAAAACTTGTCCCCAGCTAAAACATATAGTGAATTGCAGGGTTTCCTATTACTGTATATGTTTTCTTATTCACTAGTTCATTTTGCACTAAGGCACCATCTATTAGGATGAACGAGAACGATAGGTGGAATACTGGCTTCGTGTTGTGCAGTCGGCAGTTAGATCCTCCCCGGCGTGTCCTCGTTTATGTTAGGCTGCCGTTGGCGTTTGCGGAAGCTTAAAACGAATATTTCGTCAAAAGAGACGCCCCCGACTCCGGCAGAATCGCCAAACAACGTACAAAACAAACGGGAAGCTCCTTCACTCGGTCTGTTACTCAACGCTGCCGTTGACTCTGGACTAGGCCTACAAGTTCATTTAGCGACACTGAGAGCAATGCAACTGCGGCGGAAGGACGAGACACAATATTCTAGTGTCAAGTTTGTACACTACGAACCGCTACCCTTCCGATTTGGGAAAGTACAATGACAAATGAAAATATTTCCGCCACTTTGTTTATAAATTGCTTGTGGTTACCCCAATATATAGGGGGTATTCGTGTGACGTCAGCAACAGCTAGTCGCCATTTTGAAGTTCTCCCCAGTGGCATCGCCATCACCGCGACGGTCGTGTTTTGGCCGCTTCGGTGGAGGCAGTGTCTCGTTGGTGATTCGTTTTCCGCAGTTCATTTTCGCGGCCGTCGTTCTTGCGATGGCAGCGAAATCTGTGTCTTACAGTGACACGTCAGAGTACGTTGCTAGCCTCTCCAGGGATGATAGGGCCCGCTACGCAACGAAAATTGGCGTGTGCGGCATCGACCCCTTCCTACTCGACGCGCGTGATTGTGTCTTCAACGCCGACCTTTGGCCCCACATCACGGTGATGGACATCCATGATTTTCTCCTGTTAAGGACAAGTTTTATCACGAGCAAGCAGCTCAAGAACTGCAAAGCGCTCGAGGCTCACAACTATGTTACAAGCGGCTGGGTGAAGGAGCCGTGGGGGAAGCATGTCGGCCAGGACGCGGTGATTGTTGTGACCAAGGTGAGTGTTTTGATCTTCGTGATTTCGTGGTTATTTTTATATGCACCATTTAACTCTTGCTGCTTTACCTTTACTGTTCAGGTCAATCATTCACAAAGCCTGACGAGCCCCCCCTTGAAGGCGTGGATTTGCGCGAAAAGTGACGGCGAGGTGGTTGCGGCGCACTGTCTGTGCATTGCGGGCAACGGAGAAGCCTGTTCTCACATCGCGGCGTTGATGATTTACATCGAGTACGGCATGCGCATACGTGCTGAGCATTCATTGCACGGACGGAGAGAACAGCTGGCTACCGGCGCACATAAAGAAGCTCCAAGTGCGTCCTGTCGCCGAGATGGACTTTGCGTCGGCAGCCATGAAAAAACGTCGACTGGACGACCTCGGCCCTTCATGTTCGCCCCAAGTACTACCCAGGGCTCCAGCGCCAGCGAGGGCACCAGCACCCCCCGTGTCTAAGCAAGAAAAGGATGAGTTTCTGGGAAAGTTGATTTCGTCGGGTCTACAACCTGCAGCAGCCAGCACAAGCTCAGTGAACTGTACACCTCCGCGATTAGGGCGTGTACTGGTGGCGACCTCCGCCTTCTCTACGACAGGAAAACTGTCGACATGAGTCTTCCTGTACTGGCCGACCACTGCGCCAAGGTCTTTACCAGGCTGGAGATAAGTGAGAAGGCCTGCCAAGCCATCGAAAAAAGGACTAGAAAGCAGGCATTGAGTGTCAACTGGTTTGCGTACAGGGCTGGCCGGATTACGGCATCCACATTGTACGATGTCTGCCACACGAGTGTGAGTGCTCCATCACTGAGTCTAGTTATGCGCATTTGGGCCCCGCAGGGCATTAGTGTTTCTGCTCCTCCTGTAAGGTACGGCCGAGAACATGAAGCAGAGGCACTGGAAAAGTACAAAAAGGTTGCTGGTGATGTGCACTGCAATGCGCAGTTCAAAGAAGCTGGGCTCTTTGTGTCGAAAGAGAACGTGTTTCTAGCTGCAACACCAGATATGCTGGTTGAGTGTGACCGCTGCGGCGCGGGTGTGGTGGAAGTGAAATACCCCTGGAACGCCGGAGATGGCCGACTGACCGATTTGCTAGCTGACCAGAACAGCTGCGTCACTGAAAATGAGGGGTCGCTGGAACTGAAGGTGACCCACCGGTGGAGTGAAGTACGCAGATTTCGTGGTCTGGAATGCGCGGGAGATAAACATCCAGAGAATCGAACAAGACTGCAATTTTATTTTGTCACTTGTGGACACAGCAAGAACATTTTTTCATAACGTTTTGTTGCCAGAGCTGGTAGCTCGACGGCTCACTGAAAATCCCCACAACACTGCAATTTCAAAACAAGCTGCTGCACAAGTTGCCGAAGGGCCTTAAACTGCAAGTGTAGAGGCTGAAGCAAGCAAGAAGGTGTTTGGAGTCGATTCGCCAGTACAAGCTGCAGTGCATGGCATGTCTGACACTTTCTGTGTCTGTAAAGGGCCCGAAGGGGGAAAGATGATCGCCTGTGATGATGCCGACTGCGAGATCAAGTGGTTCCACTTCACGTGCATTGGACTGAAAAGGGTTCCCAAAAAGCGGCAGTGGTTTTGCCAGTTTTGTTCCGAACGAAGCAGTAGGAAATGAAGTGGTAGTTCGCCTTGTCTGAACTAAGCCAGTGCCGTTAAGGAGACAATTCATCAGTACGAGCTGTGATGCACAGCACTTGTGATACGTTGTGTATGTAAAGTGCCCGAAGAGAAAAGATGACTGTCTGTGATGGTGCCAACTGTGAGATCAAGGTGTCCCAAAAGCAGCAGTGATTTCGCAACGGGCTGTTTGGTACATTTTCAAAGACAGCAGAAACAAGATGATGTGGGATACTGCACATTATCCTGATGTCCTTCCTTGTCCCGTCCATTCCGCTGTTTCTGCTGCATTTGAAAATGGTTTTGAAAGTTTTGTTCCAAACAAAGAACTTGGAAAATGAACAGTGCGACAAAGAGAAATTTTTATTCATTGGCGAATCAACAACATAGCCTTACACATGGTGACAAACGAAACACAGTTCATGTTAATATAATACAATTTTGTGACAGGGAGCTAAACAAGGCAGTATGACAGGCAGCAAAAAAAATGCACCCCTCCGTCTAATAACGACGATGGCTGAATGCGAAGCTTTCTTGTGATAGATTCTTTGGTCAGCCAATCCCACATGGCAGGTATGTGCTACACTGGAGGTACGCACCGCTTGTCTAGAATACCCACAGCAACTCTCGAGTGTGCACTCCGTTGGCCTAATGTATGGGTTTGGGGCGTAGAGTGTGAACTGGTGCCTGCTGCTTGGCATCCGGTTCAACCATGTCGAAAAGGAGCAATTGGATAGACGCCGGCTTCATAACGCGAGGAACCCAAGTTCAATTCCAGCCACAGGAAGAATTTTAGGGGTGAAGCACCCCAACAGCACTCGTTTTCCAACTCCTTGCTTTAGAACACCAGGACACTCATTTTCAGACACGTCGCAGTACTTTTCAGCATGCTGCGGCATGACTCGAAGACAATTTATGGCCAGTCTGTATTATTTAATTGATTAAATTCGGTTCAACGCAAGACAGGGTGCCACCGCCTCAGCAAGAGCGCAATTGCTTCTCGAGCGCCCAATCAGCACATGTTACGTGGCAAGAGAGACTTGCAGTCTTTGAATACACTGCATGCTTCGCCCCTCCCCAGGTTTCAAGTAAGTGGAGATGGCCCGGAATTTTTTTTCTTTCACTTCACCCATGATCATTCACCATCATCTCCAGAGGAAGTTGGCTTTCCTGCAGGGCATAATGGCACACAATGGCATCACTGAGTACACTAAAGCTTAACTCTAAAAAGCTCATACAGTGAAATGTTCCAAGTTCACCCAGAAAACACTGTGCATGTGCAGTGTTGTCATGCTGCACATTCTCACGATATTGATACAATGCTAACTTTCGGCCAGTTTTGTACTTTAAAGTACGAAGGCAAAGCTGTGGGCTGTGTTGGATGAGTTAAGTTGCACATGTGCTCCCATAATTTCGACTTCATGTTGCATAGGTGCAGACATGATCGAGAAAAGACCTGCCACGGTGGCTCAGTGCATGGCTAAGGCGTGCTGTTGAGCACACGAATGTGGGCTCGATTCCTGGTCGCGGCAGACGCTTTTCTGGTGGAGGCAGAAAGCGAAGAACCATGTGTTCGAGATTTCAGGACGCATTAAAGATCCCCAGGTGGTCAAAATTAATCTAAAGCCCTCCACTGGGATGCACCTCATAGCCTGTGTAGTGTTGGCACATTAAATTTCATAATCAATCAATGATCGAGCAAAGGGTTTACGAAATCTAGCCCATAAAAAAAGTCTTTCAGTCGAGATTCGGCCACTAAAAAGACCACTCCTGTGGCATAACTGAATTACAGATGTTGGTCAGTCCACAGCACACCCTGACAATTTTGTCGATTTGGCACTCCTTGCTGCCATTTGTCCTCAGTACCTCTACAGGCAAACTTCCTTTTAGTAGGGTGTACTTATTTTTAACCATTCCAATGACCCTCTCGACATCAATACGCACATTCGCTATCTCTCGCGTTCGCTCCACCTCGGAGCTCGACAGTTGCCTCTTGCCTCTGGTAAACTTAGGCATTGCCAGTGTGGCACAATTAACACATGCCAACACTCTCCTTTATCAAAAAACCCCTGTCGGCAAGCACAATGTCACCCTTGTCTAAGAGCCTAAGGACATCACACTCTTCCGTGGTGAATTTGTCACTTGCACGCCCACCAAAAAGCCTGCGAAATGAACGTGACAGCTCCCTGGGGACAAATTGCCACGAGGAATTTCACGGTATTGTGATGCTTTTAGTGGGACCATGTTTCTGCACGTGGCTGCATTGAACTGGGCCGATCAATAAAAATTTCAAAGCAGTCAAGGATGACGCGCACTTTTAGCCCAAAGTTTTCTACAAATGCAATTGGCATGGTTCTGATTACGTCTTCTTTCTCCGGCCAATCCACGAAAGAACTCAAGCGGCCGAAGCACACGGCAAGCCACTTTTCAAAAATTCTCGAGGCTGTGGGCTGTGATACGCTAAAACGGTACGCAAGATCTTTGAGTGTGCTCCCAAGCCTCAACCTGACTTAGAACAGCATCATCTCCTCAAACTGCGTGAGGGCATTCCTGTGCGAATTTGGGACGTAGTCCTTCATGAGCGTGAACAGGGACAACACTGAGAGAAAAGAAGGCAGCCCTGAGTAAAACGCCACTTTTTCGTTGTCTTCTCTCAGGGCGTCTTCTGTGAACCGTGTTGCGGCGAGGTTTTTTTCAGATGTGGCGAGTTCGTTCCGGATGTTCACCGCCTCCGTTTGCAACTTGTCAATGTCAGAGCCAGTAAGTCTGTCTGGCACGAGACTTCTGTGAATAAACAAAACAATAAAAACATTGTGAGTACAAGCTGCAGTGTGCAAGGTTCTTTTTACTGTTGTGCTAAGCAGAACCATGTTTCCATGCAAAACTCATAAATGAGAACAGGTGTTCCAAGCACAAGTGCCCGGCCCACAGCTAAAATTTTTTTCACAAAAGAAAAACTTACCACGCAGGTCTGACGCTGCTGCGCCTGCTGAGGCATCAGACCCGATAGCATCGTCTTCGGGAGCTGCAACATTCAAATGTAAAAGTTTTGGTGTGCATTAGAACCAATCTCTGCTTAAGGGCTGAAAGTAGTCTCACCATTTGTCGACTCCTGTCGGCATCTTGCCTGCCGCTCCTTCATTCTCCTGAACCTATCGCCTTCCCTCTCGCTGGTAGCGTACCCAAGGTGGAGGGTCGGAGACCAGTCAGGGTTGCACCGGTCAAAAAGAGCAGATGGTGAGCCTGTGGTCAAACGAGTTAGAACACAATTAAGAACAACGCAGGTGGAAAAAAAAAGGTTTTGGATTGCGTGGTGTGTAGTAGTTATCGTAAATTTATGAACGCTATGAGCAAAAATTGGTTGCGTGTATGTGCACGCACATGTTGCGGTGTTATCGCCAACATGTGTCGTTTGCTTTCTAGTCTTACGATTAGAAAAAAAAATTCTGCGCGTGCAAAACGACAGTTTTCAAGCGCCGCGACGCGGGCCCGGCTTTGGCCTAGGCTTTTCCGTTTACTAGGCGCAACGCCAATGATTCCAGCTGCCGGGTCGCCTGTTCTGTGCTTTTCAAGCGCACCCCGGACATTCATTCTTTATTTTTTTGCGAAGAACGCGGACAGCGATGCGGCAGCTACACTTTTCACCATCGCGAAGCTCTACATTGCGTCGCTCTTTTTTTTTTCTTTAATACCTAGCAATTGCCCCTTAGGTCAGTCTAAGTGATGTACATACCTGACACAAAATGCCGGGAACAGACGCGGTACTTGTCAGGATCTGCGGCGATACCGGTCCGGTTGATGCGAGCAATCCACTCGCGGCGCAGCTCTTCTGACAGCGTCTGCGTCTTCTGGCATTCATTTCTGCGCACTTTTGGGACTTTAAAGAAACCTGGGTTTTCTTTCGAGCTTTTCTGCTTTTGCGCCTTTGTTTGCGTACGGCTATTGCAGCCGACGATCGCGCAATGCACCATCACTATTTCGGACAGCCAACTCACAGAACGGGGGAGGCTTTCCAACTGACCGGCGTCGGCACAACGAACGCCAACCGGACGAACTTCAAAATGGCGGATGGCCACCACAACGCAATGCGCGCCGCGGCTCATGAATAGTCCCTATAGAACGCTGGCTCAACAAAATACTCGACAAAAATTTGTTGTCTGTCCCTTTAGAGTAAAGAACGCTTATCAGGTACTGCCACCCTATACTCAGATGTACACCGTTGCAGGTGGGACGCTCCCTTACGCTATGTGTTATTGTAATGACAAGGAAGAAAGCCCCTTAAAAAAAGATAACGTGTTTTTTCAACGCCCTCGTACATTTGTGCTCGTGTAAAAATACGAGCAACCTTTAACACTCGTTGGCACAGCCGACTTGCCAAATGTGACAGTGTACGTCCGCTCTCGTGTGCAACTTTACCTAGGAACGAGGGGTCTGCGAGTTCATAAGCCGTATTGCGCTCGTCCAGCTGTATATAGTCTGCGCCTAAGTTATGCGCTGCTGTTGGGCTGCGTTAGCTCCGAAAAAAAAAGAGCAGTGCGACATGTAGGCTTTGGGCCGCGGGCGTACGGAGGGGCGCAGACTGAGCCCCCCCTCCGCCTCTTTTGCGTCTTCACCGTCTGCTGTACACGAACAGGGGGCGCAGACAAACCGCCACCGCCGCAGTCAACAGGCGTGCTGCCCTACCCGCACTCAGCTGTTCCTCCCATCTTCGCCGGCTGACTGTACCACGGCTGCGGAGTAAAGACGCGGAACTCAACAATGGCGGCCCCTCTGGCCGAATAGTATGAAAACACATTCCGTCTTAGTCCAAACTTTGCGAGGGCGCACGCATGTATGCGCCGTCGTTGTTTGCGTGCGGTTCCAGAAGCGGGGAAAGAGGGGAGGCGAATGTAAAAATGCAGAGACGGCAAGGGGGAAGCTAAGAGGGGGAAAATGGGCTGCTACAAAGCGCGACTAAACATCCCTAAACGGCCACCGTGAAAAACGTACGTGCACGCACGCGCACGGTGGGGGACGGGAGCAGGGCTCTTTCGGTTTTGTACTGATCCAAGGGCGCTCGCTAGCTTTACGGCGGGGAATCAGGGGTGCATGTACCGCATTTGCTCACTCGTTACTTGTCGGTTTGGATAGCTCTCAGCTGGAGCAGACGCACCGTACTTTTATCAACTAACTACTCTCCAGTTGTTGTGTGATACGGTGCAGAGGATAATTCCCCTCCATTATAGTATAATCAGGTCGGGTGTCCGAAAGAGCGCAGTTCATTACCAGCGAGAAAAACAAATATTATGTTTTCCCCCGTCCTGTAATAGTAAGGTTCGAGTCCGTGTGGCGCGCACTGAGTAGTGTTATCTTAGTTTCCTTTCCAAACTTAAGAGATTGGCGTGGCGTCACTCCAGTAGTTAAGCCAGAGGCTTAGCGACGAACTGAATGTGCCTTATTCTAATACGATCAAGAATTCCTCACCATCATTTCCATAAACGTGCCAGGATTGGTACAACCTATCGAGATCACTAAAAATTATTAAAGACGCTATTCATTTCAAGAATGCTTTCATTAACTCAGCAGAAACTTCCACTGAGTGTACGAATTGTGCACCTATGCATGATTGTTTCGGTTATGTTCTTCTTACGGACCATATTTATTTTAGACAGGCTTTCAATATTGCAGTGTGAATTCGCCGCCGTGTACTCGAATTTTATTTCTGCATAGACTTTTACAACAGTGTTCTATTGTTGTTTATTTACACATGATGCATATGTGGTGACTTTGTTTATTGTTGTAACCCCTACCCCTATATGTATCCTACCATGAGGGTAAAACATCTAAAATGAAATGGGATGAAGTTTAGCGCAGCTCCAGGGTGCACGGAATGCCACTCGATATAGCGATTGTCACCTCCGCCGTCCTGTCATCATCGACCTCCAAGTGCGAAAAGCCTGCGTGGCATAAGGAACTGTTGCGCTGTACAGTGTGCGTTTTCCACAAAAACCGAGATCTATCGCTCGGGCAAGAAAATTGCAAGAATGTGCGGCGATTGCGCGGTGTAATTGCTTCCATTGTAATAGTTAGTTTTCGGTCCCTGTGTTTTTCCTCCTGTTTTTGTTAGTGAAGAAAAAACGTATTTGTTTGCACTCAGCAATTAATATGCTTAGTTTTTGATCAGCCGTATGTGTGTTTTCTTAACTATTCGTTTTTTAGAGGGCTATTTCTCTGTTTAAGAAAGTTGTTCGACGCACATAAGCGTCGCGATAATTTCACGACATTTGACATTTGCTCGGTTGCATTGGCTTACACATTGAAGTCGCGCCAATGAAGAGCTTCTTTTTTTGGTCCTCATCAAGCTAGCGCACTAACATGAACAAGTATGATTATTATTCAGTTTCAATATTGGGCGCAGTTATTTCGCGAGTGAGATTCCCCTTGGCGTGTCGCGATGGAATACGCATTGCGTCGTGTGGCACAATAAAATGACGTGCTTCTCCACTAGAAATCTCCGGGCTCTGAACCTGCCCGTACAGACTTTGCAATAATCGCAAGCCTCAGAAACGCCCACAACATTCATAATCCAAACATTCGCTCACAGATATGTTAAAGTTGAGCGAAAACCGAAAAATCAATCGCAAAATGTAGACACACGGAACACTTGTGATAAAAAGCACGTCCATTCAAAATCTTACCCATAACGAAAGTTGACCCTTTTTGAGCAGGCAAAGTCATTCGCATTTTTAGTGAGTATACAATTTGTCATAGGACCACAAAAGAAGCATATACAAACCAAAGCGTATCAACATGGCACTCCAATTTATGCAATACACCCGCCGCCCATTTCAACATTTTTACGGGGGAAGCCCCTTAGGGGGTGGGGCTCTCCTGTCGTCGTCGCAATTGTCGTCTCATATATTCACGGTACTAAAACACCGGGGAAAGTCGCTTACACCTCGCGCTAATTTTAACGCGTACAAATAAAAATACCGGGACTCTCGTTTACGCCTCGCGCTGGAGCGCTTCGTGACGCGTACTAAAAAACAACGGGACACTGGTTTGCGCCGCGCGCTCTTGAGAGCTTCGTGCTTCAAAGACAAGAGACGTTTACAGCAAAGCAGTATATTCGTCTCCGTTGGTAAAAACGGCAAGGCGCAATAATACACACTTATACAGTGCTTGCTTCACCCCCCCCCCCTTCCCCCAGTTTTCAGGGTATGCCCCGGGATTTTTTGTTACGTCGGTCTTCACAACATTGAATCTTTTGTGCGTGCGATTCAGTGTACCTATCTTAAATTCAGTCCACCGAGTTCGCGACTAGGCTTTGTTGGATTGCCCGCCAAAGCATCTACTGCCCTTGTTTTTTCAAACAAGCTAATAAATCAGCATTCATTGCGGTGTAGGCTTGGAAACGTCGCTTCTTGCATCCTTTCCTCGTTTCGTAGCAGACCTCGCTTTTCCTTCCGAACCGCACAACGCGAGCGCACACTGTACAGGATACGGCGACATTGTGCGGATTGTAAGTGCCTTCAAAAGAGCAATTCCCTTCCAAAGGGGCCTGCAGAACGGGAGGCGCAACGAAGGAACGAATAAAGAGGAGAGAGTAAAGAACCAATGCTTGTGGGACCACCCAGAGTAGTACTAGGTCTGCGCCTCCATACCTCAGTTTTTTTATTACTTCACACGTCTAGTCCGCACCCCGCTTCTTTGGGCTTTTGTAGGATACGAATCTGGTTTGTCGTGACCGGATGACAATACGTTTTTGTCTGTGTACGTTGTGCGCGCGTAGGTATCTGTGGGTGCAGATATTTTCACTATGCCTACGGCAGGGTGTGTCTGTGTGCGTGGTCTGTCAGTGTGTGTGTGTGTGCGCGCGAGCGTGCGTGTGCGTGAGTGTGTGTAGGTGTGTATGTCTGTGTGTGCGTGTGTGAATTGAGGTCGCTTGCACAAACCTCCCCCCTCCTCCCCCCCCTGCACGGGCAACGCAGATCCGTCCATCCGAGGTGGATGGCTATTTCCGCTTCACGCTCACACCCCTGGCCCTTTCCAATCCCTGCCGTCCCTCTGTACGCATTTTGCCATTCTATGTCGGAACATTCACACTTAGGGTGGCGCTAAATACAGGACATTCGGTGGGCCGTTTAGCACTCTATTGAGGGCAGGCTAACACAGCCTGCTGGCTTATTTTATTGCGCATTTCGTGTCCCCTCTGCCTTCAACTTCTTGGTCCTCCTCTCCCGTTCTTCCTTTTATACACCCTCGCTTTGGTGTGCTCGGAAAAGAAATCAAATTGTTACTACTCTCTTTATAGAGACGAGTGCGTTTCGCCCTGTTTCTGTACAAAACATTAATTCAACCCGTTTTTTTGCGCTTTGGATACCTTGCTTGATCGATAAAATATTGCATATTCATTAGTTATTACCTTAAAATCACCGTCGTCATCTTCCCGTAGGGGAACCGTTGATGAAGAAGGAGAACAAGACAAAGCTGCGAAGAGGAGGGCATGTACGTTGCCCTCAGCCGGTGCACCAACGTCAACGACCTTTACCTCACCAATGCTGACGGAGACTGCTGATTCTACCACAGAGACAACATTGACAAGAACATGATGGACGAGTTTCGGCGCCTCGAGAACCACCGCCTACTCACCGTCACACAGCAGCACTTGCGTGCCTTTGCCACCGGTGTGGACCCGGACGCAAAATTCCCTCTGCCGCTATTAACACCAGATCACTGGACATAACGGCAACACAATGGAACCACACGAAACCCCCATGATGCTTCCCATCTTCACCAGGGTTCCCCAAGGGAAGATGGTGTAAGTTTTTTTGCTCAATAAAGTCTCTTTGTCTTCCTCTTCAAGATCAATAACAATGTCCAGCAGAGGCCCATGATGCATTGCGTTATCTGGGTACTTTTGAACATACCATATATCCATGTTCTTTGTATACAATGTTTAAACATGCGTGGTCTGCCTGGTCTTGCGGTGTAGAGGTTCCGCTTCAGGGAAGCTATTGTGTGAGCCAGGTTCAAATCCCAGAGGGGCTGCTTTTCTGTTTCAACTTCAAACACGTTTCTTTATTATCTATTCCAGTTTATGTGACGTAAACCTTATTCCTGGTAGTTTTCTTCGATTTACCTTAGTTAGAGGCTTGTTTTACAAGTTTCAGTTGTTCGGTGCCTTTTATGGCGGTTTCGGCGACTTTTGTGGAATCATTTTTGGTCATTAGTGCGATTTTATGCGTGGTTAACGTGGCTTTGGTAACAATTTTTTGAAGGTCGAGCCCCGTTTGTGTTGTAGCTTGAGCACACACTATTGAAACTGTGCAAGGCAAGTTCGCGCACTAAGTAGCGGCGAATGACGAAACAACCCTCTAACGAAACAAACTTCTGGGATTGACAAATGCGAAAAAATAGTGAGGAAGTCCAACAGATACGTGCGATCGTTTTCATGTGCGGCAAAGCAAACTTTGTAAATGTTATCCTAGAGATGTCACGACCACGCCTTAAAACCGCTTTGGAGCATAGCTCCCTTCCTTTCCCTTTCCCTTCTAAGCTCTGCTTGCTCCCTCTACCTCTTTCTTGAGATGCTCTTCGAACGTTATAATACTATTTAGGTACCAGAGAATGACGTTTCTTCTTGTCGTCACAGGGAGAATAGTTCCGGAAAACTGGCATCGGCTTTTCGTATGAGGAGCGGGCTATTGTTCGCGGGGCATTTGAGACACAGTGCTAATGTCCCAGTGCTTTTGCGATGATGATTCTGCGAGCGGGGCAATCGTCATACACCCATTCAAAACAAAAGACATTATTGCGAATGCAAAAAAAAAAAGAGGAATAAGCGTAGACCCCTGGCCTAAACCCGAACAACAAAATCGGGGCGTTTACGCGCACACAGAGTTTGCACGAGACGAGGCTTGGAAGCAGCGTTCGGCGAAGGATTAACTTCTTTGATAACCGATTAAGCGTTCTCTTGAACACGAGTGTTTGTACACGTGAAGTGGAGCCCCGTGGATTCGTGGTAGCAGGGAGACAACAAAGAAACCGAGGTGTGCTATTTTGTTTGGTGTACAATACACAAAGGAAAGCCCCTAGCGCCATCTACTTGATCACTTTCAACGCTAGGCATATTCCTTTCACAGACTGCTTAAAAAGTGCCCGCTTTTCGACCTCCGTGGCTTTGGATTGGCATTTAGCTCCTGCTAAAACGCCTTGTGCTCGAGACCGGAAAATCCTGCGATTTATTTCCTAATTTTTTTTACATAAGTGTTTGTCATCAATATCCGTACCCATAACTGTGCTTACGTAAAATTTATACTTCGATAGGCAGGGATCAGCCTGCCAGTGGTTTATCTGATGATTGCGTGGTGAATTAAGGGTAAGGGCGGCTTCTGTACGCTAGACGAAATTAAAAGGCTTGGCAACCAGGCTACGCCATTGGTTCGGGCACACAAGTACTTCGACAAACACTTCATGCAGGACGACTTCGGTTCGGTTTGCAGTGTGTGCGCGATAGACTGTGGTTTCGACCGGATGTGTCGCCTGCCCAGAAAATCGAATCACGCCGACGAAGCACCGAATCAATTCAAAACTCGGCGTCAAAAAAAAGCGCGAAGCAGCCACACTGATGTAGCCAGAAAGATAGTTCCGATGCCCTCCGGCTGTGGTAGCTGCATGATTTTTTAAGTTATTGTGGCTGTGATCTCCCTGCGAAAGCGTTTTGCAGCCCTGATGTGGTAGATCAGTTTATAACTGTTTGGTGTGCTTTAAAGCTTGCCACCTTTCGTAAACGCATTGCTCGAAGAAAATGTTTCTGTTAGTTGATATTTTTATTACAGAGTTTACTAGGGGAGACATGTAAAGGAGAAACGAAGGGGCAGTTAGAAAGACACCGTTATAAAATGTCCATTCTTACAAAGTAAAGAATACATCGCTGAAGTGAGCAGAATGAAGCTATTACACGCCCTGTGGTTGCGGAATTCTTTTTTTAAAGTTCCCTTCGGTCAGCACAAATACTGTCGAAACATCAAAACGTATTATCCATTCCAAAACTGGATCTTTTGTTAAAGCAACAACGGCAGTGAACGTCGTTGCCTTGCCTGAACCTATCATGCTACAGCAGCCGACTCAGTTCGGCGATGTTTGCTTAGGAACATTGTGGTCGGCTCGTCATAAAACTGGCGAGGGATTCCGCACTGCGCTTTTGGGCCTTTTCCCTGCAGCGAGGCCGTCGCATCTAAGAGAGGGAGCAGCGACATTTCCCTTTTCGCCGCTCCTCCTCGAAGAATGGCTTCTTTCCGCCGCTTCCCGCATGCGCTTTTTCTTGCGGTCTCTCTCAGACTTCCGCGCCCTCCTCCTGCCCTTTTATGGCCATTATGCTCCCTTGAATGGGGACCAATGCGACGAGACCATATAAAGATGTCGCTGCTCGCTTCCAGCACGGGCGGAGCGTTCAGGGGACGATGAAAAAAAAGTCGTATTCTACGCTCCTTCACACTGCTTCTTTGGACGGCAACAGAAGTACACCATGCTGAATACGGCGGCCCTTCTCATTGTGGCGTGCCTGCATTATCCGGCATTGCTCTCGTAGAAAAGGGACCTTCAATGTTGGCGGAGAAGGGTCGCGAAGAGAGCGTTCTCTGACTTTTTATGGTTGCTTGGGGGGCCGGATAAAAGTTCGACCTCCACCCCACTCCACTCATCGCCCGAACGAGTGTACCTGCAGTTGATTTCTTGCTTTCCGAGTTTACTTAGTACTTCACACCACTCTTGACGACTAAATAAGAAGCCGCTTTTGTGTACGCGTAACTGTCGTGCGCAACTCCCGTTTACACAGCCTAACAATGCGTACCCTGGGTCACAAAAGTGCGGTACGCGGTTTTCCAGCTACCAAATAGTATTTACAAACTTCCTTGCGGCAACGATGGATTACTGTTGGATACGCGATGCATTAGCCGCCTCTAAGCATCATTTTGAATGCGGAGAGCGCTTGTCGAAGCGATGGGGAAATAACTTTCGGTAATGAAGACCGGATCGCGTCTACATTTGCTCCATTTATTTTAAACACGTTTTGAGCCATGTAGGATAATTTGGAATTAGCCATTTTTCCGACGAAAGTACGGGCCTTTCGAGTGTAAAATAAAGTTTTTCGGCATTTAGAGAGAGTACGTCACTGACAACCGATGTAACTTTGGTTTGAGATGCGCACTCCGCGCATGAAAACCGGCGCTTGGAAAGCAACCATGCAAATAAAATAGCTAACGCATTTTATCGTAGATAATTTAGCACTTTATTTTTGATCCGCGCGCGCCCAGCCATGTCTGACAACGATTTTAAGTAACTAAAAACCATTACAGTCCACTACGTTTAAATAAACTCTACGGTGATCGCAAGATCCATCGATTTAACCGAACTTCCAACTAAACAGAACAAAGAACAGCAGCATTGCGTTTAGTGCGCAACGGGCCTACCTTCGTGATTTTGTTCACCATGTCGACTTCCGTCGGCAGTTCGAGCTTGCGACGCACACTAAACTGATTTATTGATTGATGATTGATTGATTGATGATTGATTGATTGATTGATTTGATTGATTGATTGATTGATTGATTGATTGATTGATTTGATTGAGTGATTGACGCGCCGATGCAACGCAGGGGGGGGGGGAACGATGGGCGCGCCGTGGTGGAGGGCTCCGGGTTAATTTTGACCACCTGGCAATCTTTAACTTGCGCCGAAATCTCGTAGCGAACACGGGAATGATCCGTTTTGCTAAATTGTCGCCCCCCAGCAGAAAAGCGGGCAAGAGGCGCCGAACCGAAATCGAACCCGGACCTGCCCTCAGAAGCGGAAGCCTAGCCACTGAGCCACCGCGGCGGGTCGCTAGCACACTAAACTTCCTTACACGGTTTTTGGCCGAAAAAGGTGTAGAAATTCTGTCATAAATAAAATTGCCATGGCAAAACAATAAACTAATTTTAAATAAAAACTAAAATAAAACTAACAAAACTAAATAAATTAAATAAAACTAAATAAAACTAACAATAAAACAATAAACGCAATTTTATTATGAAGAAATCTTGTCCCATGGCGCACGCCTTTAAAATGTGTTTTCGCTAAAAAACGCTGTAAGGATTAATAAAGGGTGTTCGCGTGAACATCCCACACAAAGGGCTGTAAGATCGCTTAAAACCGTAAAAAAAGGTGTGGGCACAGCAGCTACGCGAGACAATGTGAATCGGAAAGTGCGCAGCCTAACATACGACACATTCAACACGCACAAGTACCACTTGGAATACAAATGAATTCAGCGAGAAAACCAACGGGACGGATAGGGACCGCCAGCAAATACGTACAGATACAACTGATCTTCTTGCTTTTATAGTAAGCGGAGGAAATTTCTGCGATAGAGTCGGTGTGCTTTTCGCAAAAATCGATATTTTACCCGTAATTTTGAAACTATGCATTTCAATGTCATGACATGCAAATCAGCATGTGGATTCCCAAAAATGTTTTAAAGGTTAGGACGTTTCTATTTTTAATAAGTCAGATAATTTAAATAATTACCAGACCCCTATTCCACATCATTTCAGCACCCACCAAAAAAACGAAAATGATTATTTCAACAACCTTTTGGGAAGAAGGGTGTTGAAACAGTGCCAGGCTACAAATTAGGGTGTTGAAAACTAAGAAAAATGGTGTAAGAAAAGTCCGGCAACTGAGAAAAGGGTGTAAGAGATCTCCAACTCTGGTGGTATTTTATACCCGTTTACACGGTTAGACAGAACATTTTCTACAAGCGGGGGATGGTTTGTAGTTCACGGTGTTTAAAACAATATGAATTGGCATGATTAATTATTACCAGTGAAGTTGTTCATGCTTGAGCTAGGTTCGGTGGCGTTACTAAAAAAAACCCAAAAATAACTGCGCCTCCTGTAAAGGGTACAACACCACAGGTATGGTAGGGTATTAAAACAGCGAAGCCGGCTTTCGAGCCCGTTCGAGTCTGAGCAGAAGAGGCACATGCATATGCGCACCTCTTATAATATGCCATTTCAAAGGTGCTTGTCTTTTGGGGGTCCTAAAATGCAAAAAAAAAAAAAAAATCGCCGCAGCTCCCACAAGCGGCGCAAGGCTGGAGAATCTGCAGACCTGGGCGTCGACTTGGCTTGCTTCCCCCTTAGATGCGCTTTCAGCGTGGGGAACACACTGGGACAGCCCTTTAAAATCCAGCTAAACTTGGCCTCACCCTTCAGCACTAAGCCAAGCTAGCAAGAACATCGCAAAACCTAACAAAACTTAGCAAACTCTGGCAAAACGTAGCAAAACTTGGGAGCACCGGAAGAAGGCAGGTCGACCCCCAGCTCAGCTGTTTTTTTTTTTACGCAACTGGACATCTATTTCACATCCTTTCAACCTCCTGCAGAAAGCCGAGCGTGTTAAAGTCGTCAAGGCCCTTTTCGCCACACAGATATAGTCTTTTGATTTTAAAAGTTCGAATCGATCTTTCCCTTTCCAAGCTAAACTTGGGCCATGCGGCCGCACACCGTATAGGGCAAAAACAGCGCTCGTTGCAGACCAACTATTTTTTTTTTTTGCTTATGTAAAATTTCCTACCGACGTGGAGAGGAGGTGTGGTAAAGGGATGTCTTGTACTGCACACGTTCAATTATACATCCATGCATCGCCGTAATCAATCAACAGCTGGGCACATTTTCCATACCCTTTCAACACACTTCTAGGATAATCTAAGGGTGATGAAGTTTGTCAACACCCTTTTTGTACCACCACAAAGGGGTGTAGAGCTACTAAGAGGGTGTTGAGATTCAAGAAAGAGGGTGTAATGGCCTCGCAAACTACTCCCATGGAGATGTGCGCAACAGAATAGGTTGAAGACCTGAAACACAGGAATACGTACGCTGGCGCGAGTGTCAGCTGGCCTGCCAATTTACAACTCTACGCTCTGTTAGCTTGCGTTGGCGCCGACATAGTGTAGAGCAGAGCACTGCGGTGTATTGACGCCTGAAAAACTTGAGTTTTATCAAGAGATGACGGCCACCGCGATGCGTTTTCTTCGAAATGACTTCCATTTAGCCGTAATGTACGGTTGTGGCTTGGAAGTATCAGGCGATTGTTCAGTTCCATTCAATGTAAAATTTCCGGGACCGCCATGCGACTTCCAAATAAGGTAAAATTCAAATTAAGCTACTTTGAATAATCGAGAGGAGACGGTTTCTGTTCGGTTATCGCTCACTGAGGTACTCAAGATGAAGCGTCATGCACGTGTATGCAAGGTGTCGTGCTTAATTTGCGTAATGTTTGGTGCAGCGATTTTCCGGAGTACGCATCAATTCTAGGAATATGCAAGCGCACTGAACGGTTGACCCTCCACGGTGGCTCAGTGGCTAAGGCGTCGTGCCGCTGAGCTCAGGGACGCGGGTTCTGTTCCACAAGCGGCGACCGTTTGTCTAATAGACGCGACAAACGAAAACTCCAGTGTGTCGCCGCCGATTTTTTTCGGCATGGTAAAGATTCTCCACTGGTATCAATCGTTCCGCTGTCCTCAATTCTCGCTCATAATGGCAGGTAAATAGCTCTGGCATGTATGGTCCCAATTTCAATTTCAACTGCAGTTCCCCGAAAAGTAGGAGGACATCGATAGGTTCTTTGCAACTGGCAGATAAATGGGGCACCGACCACATACATTACTGTCAGTGTGCTTTCACCCACTCTGTCATGTTCAGCAGTTCCCCAGAATGACTGACGCGAAGGCACCTCAAGGTATGACTCCATTCTGCTGCTCATGTAATCTCACCAGATACGGGAGCAAGCACGTTCGTATGCTTCTTTTTGACGGGTTAAAATACAAAACACCCCTTTCTAGTTGCTTGCTGACTATTGGCCAAATCGAAAGCGCGAAAAATTATCCACGGGGTATTATTCCCAATGCGCTTCACTGCCAAAATGTGAATGTCGGCGCCTTAAGCTAAAATCACACGTTATACTGGACTCGAACGTGTTGAGGAACGTGTTCTCCCCTGCGTTGAACGCTTACCTGGTTAGGCTCATTTGCAACCCGGCGGGAAATACGCAATTACATCGGGGTTGTTGCGCGATTCAATAATTACGCTAAGAATACAACATTTCGAAATAGAATTATCTGACATTTTCACGCTGCTCATTGGGGTGGTGGTGGTGTAATAAATTTCTTATTTCTTTTTTTTTGTTACAAATAAACTTCCTTTACTTGCTAATTATTCGGCTAGTTTCTCGTCATGGGTATTTGCGTGTGACGCATGGGTGACTTGTTCATAGCCGTGCGAAGAAATCGGCCTTTTTAAAACAAATTTCGTGTATCAAGAGTGCTCGTAAATCGGCAGAACAAGTCAGAACGTGGGCTCGACACGTTAAACGTCATTCTGGAAACTCATTTACACAGTGCTTGCAGTCCCCTGAGTGTCCATCTAAAGGGACTCTGCAAAAAGATGAAGTATGTGCCAGATTGATCTGTTCAAAGGAGAGCTCTTCGTTCTATCTTCTGTCGCCTTAGTCCAAATTTCCGGCCACTACCGAACTTCCTTCCTTAGAAATAAGACGTGTAGCTGTTCGTCGCATTACCTAATCACTGAAGCTTGTTGATCGTGTTAAAACTCTTGCTGACGCCTTTCTGGTAATCATTACGTAACCTTTGCTGGGGAGGAGCAACACTTTAAAACCGATCCTAAGGGAGAGAGCTGGCGGAGGCTGCGATAGTCTCCGCGAAGTCGCTGGCCGGTTGGTTCCTCCACTACGCGTTGTCGTCACCACCTTAACGTTGCCCTGTACTTTTCCCGCACTCAGATATCAAGTATTGTTTCTCTCTCAATACCATAGAGAAATAAAGTGCACTCCCCAGCTCATCCCGCTCTATCATTTTGTCTAATGTATGCGTCTGATATCGAGAGTTGAATTTTTTTCTCTGACGTTGCTTCCGAATTCACCTTGCTTCTTCTGTGCGCATTGCATCTGAACCACTCCTGCAAAAGCCCTCCCTGGCGGCAGTATGTGCAGATACATAAATTGTGTAATTTTTTGGAAGGGTTAAATATATCAGTGTTCCCCCTAATCTGTAAGGCCTATACGCCAACTTCCAGGAGTTCTCTGCCAGAAATATGATTTCAGAGATGTCGGTTTCCTGTCACCTTTCTCGGCCGACTTGTACCGTGAACTACGGCTGCACACTTGGCAATTTGCAAAACTAAACGAATCTGAAAGTACGGTGAACTTGTATAAACAGCACACGCATAAATAAACAGACAGTATTCACTAGAAAATGACAAAACATCGAAACATTTAAAGCTGGGATAGCTACAAGCAACCTCGGAAACCAGCGGGAGGTCAATGAAGCAGTTCCTGCTGTTTCTCGTGGTGCACATGGCGTTTATTCTCCCGCCATGCTTTGCAAATAAGCAAAGACACTGGGAATTCGATACGTAGTGAAATGAAGGATCACGTTAGCTGAACACAATGCCAGGACAAACATTAGCTCGGGAAGCTCAAATTGGTGTTTCTCAAACTGTGAGTCAACATTACATTACATCGTGCTTTCGTGCAGTGAACCCTTTCTCGTTACATCTATTTTCAGTGCTGGTACTCATATCGAAGGTTGATACCCACAGCACTACCGGCTCCCGCTCGCTTCCTAACTCACTCACTCACTCACTCACTCACTCACTCACTCACTCACTCACTCACTCACTCACTCACTCACTCACTCACTCACTCACTCACTCACTCACTCACTCACTCACTCACTCACTCACTCACTCACTCACTCACTCACTCACTCACTCACTCACTCACTCCATTGAAGCACAGCGCTCACATTCCGGCCTTCACTGTTGTCATCACAGCCCGTGAAAATCACTACGTCTGCCCACGAAAAAATTGGCCGTGTGTCTGCTCCTTTTGTTGCAAATGTCGTCAAAAGACGATAGTCTTTGTAGACATTTGCCAAGGAAATGCCCCCCTTTGCTTTTCCCCTCACCTCTCATGCTGTTCCTGTACCGCCACGCGCATCCCAAGGTAAACACACTAAAGGTTTGCTCAATGCGATTTGAATTTACCGCATTCCACTGCTACAGGCTGGGTTCCTCGATGCCAGCGCTGCAGTACGGCGGAGACGCGCGTGAATGGAGGCGGCCAACTACAAGTTTTATAGAACCGCGTGCCGTGCTCCACGTGCGTTTCAAGCAGAACGTGGAACCTAGCTAGTGGAACCTTTCGTTGCTGTTGCGGCGTGATTTTCATATGCCGCCAGGAGGGTAGCGCGGGCAACAGCAGCAGGCAGGTGGTTTTCTGCAGTAGTTGTAGAATATCTTTGCTATCTAAAAACCAAGCATCATGGAATTTTCTAATAAAGGAACACTGAATATATCCCCTTCTCACTAATTTCTTGTCTTATATTTGCGTAATGTCTTGCTCTTGTTCAACAAAGTTGACAGGTACGAACATATAAACCGCGTTTAGACTTTTAGGTTTGTCTCTGAGTGTATAAGACTCATTGCGCAGGCGAGGTTCACTTTGGCCGGGTGGTTAAATATCGAGTCACAGGCAGACAGACATACAACACCGACATACAGACAGACCAAAATTCTGGGTTTAATTAAGCCCAAGAAAGACTATCGCCTTTAAAACACCGTCGCTGGGAAACCCAGGCGCCCAGCCGCCCAGCGGCAGTGAACCGCCTTACTCGTGGGGCCCACAAAGCTATCTTTTTTGTCTCTATCTCTCTGTTGCGTTCCCGCCGTCACTTCCGCCAGGGCGAATAGGGCTACTCGTGTGCAAACAGTAAGCCCAATCGAAGCGCTGTTCCGATATCCGTTCGACGGTGCTATGTTTGCCCACAGGCCAGATACGCTGGCGAAAAAAAAAATGCAACGCTCTCGCGTGTGTCTTCCACCCCCTGTTTTGCCCCGTTCCCACACACCCACACTTTTTCTGGAGGCTGGGGCGAGCGGCCGAAGACGCGTCTTCGTGTTCAACAGGCGGCCGAAGTTCGGGGCAATAGTCACGCCTTCGTGCGGCCACGGCCCTAATCCCTCGCAAAGCCGCGGTGATAATCCTCTGAATCGGCGCACGGCTGCCGGCGCTTAAGCCAACGTAAATGCTAATGCGTAGCCCCCACCGGTCTTATTCCGAGCCGGCACTTTCATTGAACGCTGCTCGTAGTACAGCGACGCAACCAGAATGCCTCCCGAGCCGTCCCTCCTCCATCGTACGGCGGTTGACTTCCTTGTAGGTAGAAATTACCTGCTCATGTCGATTTATGTACGCGCCGCGCCGCGCAGGAGGACTGAGCGTGTACGTTTATTTCATTCAAGCGACGTAGTCCGGAGGCTTTGTCCTTCCGAAGGTGTCACCCTTCCTGTTCACCCGAGGGACCCGTATGCTGGCGGTGTTGCGACGCTCAAGTGCCGTTTTTGAAGGTTTCAATACACGCGGGCCACAAGTCTGCGCGATAAAAAAATGCGTAATACAAATAATGGGCTGACAAGGTCTGAAAACGAAAGTACCGATCAAATGAAAGCGGGTTAACGAACTTGTGCGCAAGTATATCTTCAAAGAAATTTTTTTGTCGAATGTTTCCGTCGCTAAAAAAGGAGCAGCAACGCAAATGTGCATAGAATGAAAGCGTCTGAAGCCGCTCTTAGCCAATATCTCGTCGCTTTCATCCTTCATCTCATCCTACTTCCTGTCGAAACAGTCGTTGTCACTGTATCTGCTTCGTTTAGTTAAATAAGGTATCCAGACTTGTTCCGGAACGGCAAAAAGCTTTCGAGACAGTCGAAAGTCGTGAGTGTACTGGGAAGTTGGTGTTTAAATATAAGTGTCGTTTTCATGAAAATTACTGTCAGTGCTTTCGCAACCCTTTAGATTGCCTCGGTCCGTTTTTCCGCGTGAACATATGTGGAGATATCTTTTCCTTCATGATGGCGCATGGCGGGGACTCCTGCGATTGGTAACTGCAATAAAGGTGGAGTTAAACACGCAGTGAAACGATTTTGACATGGAAACCGCTTGGAAACGATCAACCGCGTTGAAAGGCAAACGAACACAATGTGCACCATTTCCAGTGCAAACTGAAAGCGTAATGCGACAGACACGAATGGAAAAACAATCCAAAAGGTTTGCCTTCCATGAAGTTACTCACTTAACAGACGCATATGTCGCAGTACAGTACAAATGGTAACTAAAACAGTACCAGCTTTATGGCTCCCCAAGGAAAGTCAAACATGAGCCATATTCCTAGTTCCGGTCCACAAATGTATCTGTAGCGGGGCTGTTAGATCTTAGAGACTTCAAACCCGATGACGTAATTTAATTTAGAGAGAACTACTGCTCAACTTCAAATCTATGTTCACCGCTTCGGTCATCAATATGTGTTCTCAATTTGCGCCAGGAGAATTCAGATACACAGTGGCAAAATAGAAGTGGCTCTCGTATATTGCTTTATACTCGTAGGCCGGCAACGCAAGAATTTTTGTGCGGTTACACTACACGTCTGCCGGACACGAGCTGTTTTGTGTGTGTGCACGTATACGTATTCTTGACCCATCCGTGCTTGCGCATCGAGCCAGCGCGGCAATATCAGGGAAGTTAGCGATGATCCCTAGGGAAAACTAGCTAATTCGGTCCAGAGATGCAACAACAGGCGCGACACAGCCAGTGACGCCTTGGTGAGAAATAAAAAGGACAGCGGAGAACACAGGCATCACGGAAGAGGTGCCCAGGCGCGGTTCTCCCCTCAAGTACCTAGAACAAGGGATTATGTTACCGCGTAATTTACCGATGAAAACTCTATAGCACCGCCTTACCTCTGAAGAGAGGCGGCGTTTGTAACACCTAACAACTAACCACGTTTCAGCTAAGAGCGCCTGTAGCTATTTATAAGGGGGGGGGGGGGGTAAATGCACAATGTTATTATTAGTTTTGCTTATGGTATGTCTTTGGTCGCCCGTCAACAACCTGCAATGCGGTTGTCAAAGAACTTTTTGTGACGCTTGTTATCACCCTAAAAATATCCCTTTGACACGCTTTTGATCGTCCCACTTCTGCTGCGTTCTCTCATCTCACAACTGAAATCAGATATGTGCGCATATTTTTCTTCGTATATTTTTAACAGAAAACCGCCCGCATCACCCCGCCTTCTCCCTCTCTGACAGGCGCTGCTATGACCCCATCTACAAGTGTTTGGGGAGATCGGCTTTTTCGGACAGCTTTGGTGACACGTGGTGAAGTCCTCAGCACTTAGTTGCGCTCATTATCAGGCACACGTCTGGTATTGTGCTTGTAACACTTCGGAACCAAATACAGCCACTGTTGGTAGACGTCGCCGTCAGTAAATTAGAAAGCCTGAAATGGAAAGGAACAGAACAAACAACGTTGAGAGATATATCGTAATTCCTGTTGCAACGTCGCAATGAGGGCATTGGGCGGACCGGGATAAACGCGGGGGACCATCAACGGACTGACTCGCACAACTAATTCTATTTTCCACTGATGAGTGGCTAGTATTATGCGAATCTGCTTTCAGTGCCGCTACTTCCGTAATCGCCTTCCTCTGGGCTGGAAAAATATCACTGGTATCGGTAAGGGTACCGGTCTTTGCAGAAGTCAATGAAACCTACAAAGGCATGAGTAGCGAGTTCTCTACTACAGTGTCACATTTAGTATCGCGATGGCTTTGGCGCAATAATAGCCAGAGCAATTAACAAACAACACAGTATTATTTATTCACTTATTTATTTTGACAGTACCCTGCCTTTCTCTTTACAAGGGTATTCACTTATATACCTTGACAATACCCAGCTTTTCTCGTTACAGCGGTAGGAGGGGGGGGGGGGGTATTAACATTAAAAACCGCGTAAACAGGCAAGGCAACGTCAGTTCAGCAGGCATTAAAACAAAACCAAAAGCATAAAACAGAAAAGCTCGTAAGTCCCACGCACATTGAAGCAGATGTGATTTTTTGCAACCCTGCAACAACGTTGAACAGAAGGCATCACTGTTTTATACACTAGCAGTATGGCGCTGTAGACGCTTCCAGTCACTCGTGGTTTGAGAGAACGATGTGTATTAAACGCTTCAGTATTACAGGCAAGTTCACAGAAATCGAACTCATGGTCTTTAAACAATTCGATGTATAACGCTGTTCTTGTGTGTACTGCTTTCGTTAAAGACCTAAAGTGGAATGGTAAATTGAACGATAAAATTTCAAGGAAAGTTCTTTGATGCGGCGTTGTAGGAGAAGTGCTATTTGTATTTAATACTGAAGGGGACCTATTGCCAGATAATATTTCGGGCTTTCTGTACATTTAGCAAAAGTAATATTAAGAACACTTGAGACTGCTCACGGGTCTTCAGATCCGAAGGATTATGACAATAAAACAAAGATGTCCAGAGCCTACCAAAGCATCTCTCCCTGTCATGTGACCATTGACGTATATGTGACCGGTCAGTATGTGAGCAGTCAGAATACGATTCGGAACTCTGTGCTAAGAGGCTACTAATCTGTAATATGGCAGCATCACGAAACCAGTATGCCACACTTGGCTATGCAACGATACGGTATCGCCAGCAAAAGTCACAATACGTCTCCCACGTCAAAGCCCGTGAGCCGACCTAAAGAATGGCACGAAGATAAAATACAAGTTCATTCATTAAAAAGGCTGTTTTGTTCCGAACAACAACAATACCATTTTTATCGCCCACGTCGAGCAAATAATCGAGATGTAAAAAAAAAAATCAACACTGGGGACTCCCCGGTCACTTTCCCGCAACCTTTCTATGTGGTCACTGAATCTCGCTTGCCCTATTGGCGGGAGCAGACCCAAGCCAAGGCTAAATACGCAAATGGGATATTGTATTGGGGCCCCTATTTCCGTTTTATCGCATCAGTTGAATGTTAACGTGCCGTTAACACACTGATGAAAATGTTTTACTGCCGGTCTATAACACGTCACTCGTACCCAAGTCACTATGGCGCAAAATTCCAAAGTTGTTACACATTTATTATTTTTTTCGGTTAAAAACGTCTTTCGTAGCTGGAATGGAACTGACGGAGCTACCAAAGTCTGGTACTTCGAAACAGAACAAAGTTGTGTTTTGTCTTCATGGCCCATTACGTATATCTCGATAGCCTTGTTTTGTGTGGGGAAGGTTGTAGCGAAATGGTTAAATGACTTTTCTTTTAACGTGTGTCCCTACGATAGATTCCCGTTCCTGTGGCGGTTTTAATTTACACATTTTTACACATTTTTTTACATATTTTAATTACACATTAATTTACACAAGTACACATTTTTCCCCCGGACTGTGTCTGAATGCAATTCTTTGTCAAGAGAGGTTTTTGAATCTGCTGATTTTATGAAAGAGCTTGAGTCCCACATTGTAAATTTTGATGGTTGAACGTTGCTATAGTCTTCGTGTTGTCTTGATTGTTGTTACTAATCTTCCTTATATTGTATGTATACGGTGTAGCCCATCCTGCCAGGGCCAAAACACTGGCCTGCAGTATCGTTAAATAAATAAATAAAAAATAAATAAATAAATAATTTACTCAGCCAGCGAGAGAGAGAGAGAGAGAGAGAGAGAGAGAGAGAAACTATTGCGTGACAGCCCGCAATCGCAGACATCGGTCAAGAGCCCTTGTGCTTTCGCAGCGTCTTCGGCCAGCTGAGTGACCCAGATTTGATGAGTTGGATGGGAATCACTGCTCTTTTGGTAAACGCCTAAGATAAGAAAAGGCGCCCATGCGAATACCACGACACGGCGGAAGCAGTCTTCGAGGAGTCTGTCTACAAATACAGAAGGGTGGTGTATATGGGCACTTTTGTTGTAACTGCAAAAATGGAATAATCCCGACATGGTCGTAGTGGATGAGATGGGCTTTATTATAGATGAGACGGCCGGTGGGCATGGAATACGTAGGCGGGGAGCAGTCAGCATAGAGCGAGTAGCACGTAGAATCAACGTTTTCCTCCTCTTCCACCATTCGCGACCGGTAAGTTGGTTTGCGTTGTCTTCTCGCACAGTTTCGCTGCTTCCCTTACCGTCATACCATTTTCCTCCGGGGCTGACAAAGCTCGACGAGGGAGTTAATGGGTGTGAGAGTGACAGCGTTTCAGCCGAGTAACATGCACGACCTGGGCCTGGCTCCAGCAGCGACCGTTGGACGTGACTTGGCGACGACATAGTTCACATGGTTGAAGCGGGAGAGCATTGCGAACTGTCCGGACTAAGTGGAAAAGAATTTTGTGTGTAGTTAATAGGCAAACTTGTTCACGTGGAGTGTAAGTGACGGGAGGATGTCGGCCATCGTAGCAAGCCTTGGTACGAGATTGCGAGCTCAGACTACGAAGACGGGACAGCCCCGCGCCTCTTCAGCACGGCATAATGTTTGGGCGAGTGAATGGCGGTTATGTGGTGAGAAGGGCAACATGCTGTCCAGAAATATACGTGGAGCACGGCCATATAGTAGGAAAAAATGACGACAGCCAGTAATTTCGTGTTTGGTGGTATTGTAGGCGTACATCACGATTGGTAGCACAGTGCCCAGTTCTTGTGATCGGATGTGACATACATTGATAGCATATTAATCAGCGTGTGCTCCGTCAGACTATTAGTTTGCGGATGGTATGCGGTGCTACGGCGGGACACAGAGCCACAGCGTCTCAGTAGTTCTACAACATATGCCGTAAATGCTGCCCGCGGTCACTGATGATAACGCACGGAGCGCCATTGCGAAGGGCAACAGAATACAGAAGGAAGGCTGAGACGTCCTCAGCTGTAGCGGCAATGAGAGGGGCCGTCTCGACGCACCGTATTATGTAACCGACGCACACGATTATCCACCGGTGCCCTGTCGAAGACTTCGCTAGAGGTAGAAGGAGATCTATTCCCACGTTTTCAAATGGTGATTTTGGTGGAGTCACGGAATGCGGAGGTCCCGGAGAAGGGCTGCCCGGTTGGTTATGACGCTGGAATTGCGGGCAGCCTGCAATGTATTGCATCTTGAGTCGCTGCATAACTGGCCAAAAAAATTATGTTTCAGCTGATGTAGCGTGCGCTAAATGCCAATGCGACCCGCTGTGTGGTCGTCATGCGTAGCATGCAAAATGGCGGCACGAAGGATATCGGGAACAACCAAAAGAAATCGGGCGCCATCTACCGAATATTTCCTCTTTAACAAGCCGTCACACACGACAAAAGGGCACGACGGCTGCGCTCGCTGCGCTGTATCAAAAAGGTTTTTAAAGATGTATCCTTGAGTTGTTATTCCATCCAATTGGAGGCTATGGCCACTGCAGTCGACAGCGATGCCAGGCCGCCATCAAAGTGATCGTCGTCCCATGGTTGCATCGGGACAAGAAGGCGTGACAAGCAGTCCACGTAGTGTGTCGCAATCCGCTCTGTACGACACAGAAAACTCGTATACAGAGTAAGCGCAATGCCCAGCGAGCTGGTCGGCCAGATGGGTCACGCAGACAAACCAGCCAGCATAGTGAGTGGTGTTCCGTGATGATGGAGAAGTGACGCCCATACAGGTATGGACGAAACTTTTTAACGGTGAAGATCACAGCTAGACAGTAAAGTTCTTTACGGTGTAGTTACGTTCGGCTTTACGAAACATTCGGCTGGCATAAGAGATGACGTGCTGCACCCACCCATGGAACTGGACGAGTAGAGCACCAACGCTCACTCCACTGGAGTCGGTGTAAAGTTCAGTAGGGGCAGCTGGGTTAAAGTGGCGAAGAAGTGGGCTTGAAGTAAGTAAAACCTTTAGCTGCTGAAATGCCGTTTCACGTTCTGGTGTCCACAAGAAAGGGTGTCTGTATAGCATGAAATTCAGGGGTGCGAAAAAGTCGGACTAAGTCCATAATAAAACGTCGAAAATAGGAACAAAGGGCCAAAAAATGTCGTAGGTCTTTTAACGAACGTGGTCGGGCGAAGCCTCGAACTGCTGAGATCTTTTGCGGGTCGGGCGAAATACCGTCCTTGTTCACGAGAAACCTTAGCACTATTGCTTGACGTTTGCGAAATCGCTCTCCTTAAAATTCAGAACAAGACCTGTTTTTTTAATCCTGTCAAGAAGAATGCAAAGGCGTGGGTTATGCTCGCTAAACGTCGTGACATAGATTATGATATCGTCCAAATAACACATACATATTCCCACTTAAGGCCGCGTGAAATGGTGTCCATAAACCTTTCAAACGTCGCAGGCGCGTTGTAGCCCAAAAGACATGACGTTGAATTCGAATAGGTCATCTGGTGTCCGGAAAGCTGCTTTTTTCTTGTCAGATGGGTGCACCGGAATTCGACAATATCCAAACCTGAAATCGAGATAGGAGAAGTATGAAGCGGAATGAAGGCAGTCGATAGCGTCATCGATGCGCGGTAGCGGATGTACGTACTTTTTAGTAACAGCATTGAGACGACGATAGTCGACACGAAATCGCCACGAATTATCTTTTTTTTTGACCAAGACACAAGTACGGGCCAGGGGCTTCATAACTCGTGGATCACCCCTTTGCCCACCTTCTTTCGCACCTAGTTTTCCTTGCTGAAGTAAACACTCGATATTGCTTTTGGCGTATAGGGGTCGCATCAACGGTGTTGATTCGATCCCGGAGCCGGGACCCAGGAACAGGAAACGAATGATCGCCCTGTGGAAATGCAAAAGTCGACACAAAAGGAATGAGCGTTTCCAGTAGTTCGCACTGTTCCACCTACGAAAGAGACCCGCTACTCATGCGGTTAAAGGCGGTTGTAAAGTCAGATTTTTTGCCCTGGTATGGTCGGGGTTGTGGTTCACCGCTTTGATGGCGACATCGACTTGTTGGCCAAAGCTAGCAATCTTGAATCCACAAGGAAGAACTACGGGCTCAGTAGATGCATTCATCGTCCACACATGACTACGTCCGTCTGTGGCCTCGACCACAGCTCGGGGTACCAAAATATTTTTCTTGCTCATGTTGTTCGCATCACCTTCAATTAAAATAGTGCAGCTTTCCGAACGAAGACAAGGACAGTTGACCGGAACAAACGAAGCTGCCATAGCTGGTAACAGGGTACCTGCGACTGGTGGTCTCGCTGGGATCTTCAACTGGTGGGGCAGAATTTCGCCCCGGAAAGAAATTTCGCCAGTACCACAGTCGAGCGTAGCTCCACTATGGCGTAGTAATTGCATACATAAGACGACTTCATTGGTAGATTGCGCCGGCACAGTAAAGTCCGTCCGGAATGCCTTATCACTAAACGTAGCTGTCGCGGAACAAACTCCGACTGCTAAAATGAACGTTGCGATCACACGGAAACATAAACTTTGTGTCCACGACGATTCTTGAAAGCAAGGCTCAAAACCGAAACTGCAACATCAGTGTCCATTGAAGCTAATGTTTTCAAACCGTTCACACTAACAATCACTGTGTACTTCGATATTATTACAGGTGGGAGAATTGGTGAAAGCGACCGTCTCACGACCTCACCCCCGTGGGTCGCAGAAGATAGTTTCCCAGCGCCGGTGACCCCCGACTCCAGCGCAGCGAGATTGATCGGGCTTGGTGCGTTCGTGGGGGAGAGCAGCTGCAGTCGGACACGAGCTGGTCGCTGCGCATGTTAGCTCGATTGGCTGGACCGGTAGAAAAGGAAGTCAGTATAGTCGTTTCGTAAGGCTGGTTGTTGCGCAATACCTCGGGTGGTCTCGCGAAGTGTCCTTGAGGATGCTGTGTGCGATAGGGACAAAATCGGCATATGTGACCAGGGAAGTCGCAGTTAAAGCAAACAGGAGGCGATCGGGGTGCAACATATTCCCGGAGAGGTCGTCTCTGGTCAGCGGTTGGTAGGGGCAGAGTGTTACTGGTGGACGATGCAAACCTCCGGAACGGGTACCGATTATCGCGGGCGCCACAGCGTTCATCTTGAATAGTGGTCGGCCGACGCTTCGAACTTCTGTCACACCACGGCATTGGACACTTCTGGTGACTCATTGAATGCACACTGACTGTAGACGGGGTGGACTGCAGCGGGGCAACCGTGGCAGGGCGAGTCGCTGCTGACATTTTGCTGGCCAAGCTTTTCTCTAATAATTCTGGAAACCAGGGGCGCGTTACGTTCGGAAGGGCTAGAATTGAAGTCCACAATCGCCACGGGGGTGAAGTGTGCTAGACGACAGAGATTGGGTGAAATTCGACGCATTTTCAGTGCCTCAAATGCCCTGCTGTGGCTGATCACGTCATGTGCGGACGCAAGGTCTTCTTCGCTATTAAAAAGTTGTATGCGTCTTCAGCAATTCCCTTGAGCAGGTGACTTACCTGGTCTTCATCGGACATGGCGAAGTTCATCAAGCGGCACAGCTTGAGCAAGTGGCAGGGTGAGTCGATGTACGCTGTGCAGGTCTCTCGAGGAACCTGAGCTCGTTGCGCGAGAGTGTTAAGCCTTTTTTTTCTTTCTGGCCACTGAATCCACGAAACACTTCCTCGTCTCTGTAACAATGTTGTCCCATGTAGCCACTTTTCCGCGTTGTTTTCAAACCACACGAGTGCAGTTTTTTCGAGAGAGAGAAGATCACGTTGGTGAGCGTTGACGCCGGGTCCCAGTTGTTGTACTTGCTGACCCTTTCATAATGTTTCAGCCGATCTCCTACGTCCCCCTCGCAGACCCCGAAAACATGCCTGGTTCCCTCTGGTGGGGCCAGACGCTAACCTCGCCTGGGGCGGCAGCATCAGTCGTTCGGGTGTTCGGCATGTGGGTCTGTCTTGGGGGTAGCCAAGCAATCTGCTTGCTCCGTCGAAACCCGTTGGTTGTTTCCTGGGGGTGTCGATACCCAGCACCTCACCAATTGAAACGCTTGTAGGGGATGAGATGGGCTTTATTATAGATGAGACGGCCGGTGCGCAGGGAATTCGTAGGCGGGGAACGGTAAGAACAGAACGAGTAGCGCACAGCACCAGCGTCTTCCTCTTCTTTCATTCGTGGCTGGTCACTTGTTTTCGTTGTCTTGTCGCATAGTTTCGTAGCTTCACCTTCTGCCGTAACAATATTCTTTCCCTTTAGCGTTTTGCTCGTCAGTTTGCTCAATAGATATGTCCAAAAATACTTTACTTATTACATAATGAGAAGGCGTAGACAACAGAGGCCTTCACGCTCTCACTAAACGAAGCCGTCATCTGTTCCGCAATGGCTCTCACTTGCACAAAAACGCATCCGGAATCGACGGTTGAGCTAAATGAGAGTGCGTGGATGGGCTTTCATTTATAATCAAACTGGTCAAAGATGTCGTCCTAAAGATTTACCGCGGTGCCGCACTTGAGTGCACTGGTGTTCTACGCACCCCTGGTCACGATCAACATAAGGACAAAGTGAAGAACTGTAGAAATAACCATAAGCTAAAGTGGGCAGAGTGGGTGAAGAATTTCCAGTGCCATTTTCAATATTTATGGTGGACTCACAAAGGACAAACCCGTAGAGCAGACGAAGTATTATCAATGTACTAAAAAGGACTAACAGCCACCTTTTTAATGCCGGAGAAGAGCTACGCCCCAAAGGCTGTAGATAGGCTCATTGATTAAACATTGCAGTTGCAGTGCCTTTATCAACGTTAAGTTTTCCTCACGGACAGCCACGCAAAATCGCATGTCTGTTCCTTACAGTGATAGAGTACCGCTTACGACAAGTTTTGGACGGATTCTGAAACTAACTTGGGAACAAAACAAAGCACGTTTGTGAGGATGCAGCTTCAATATTCAGCACTGTCGCAAATTTCAAGATTGTTAACACCAGCTGTATCAGTGTTTCACACATGGGGTGTTGAATAAGGAAAAATATTTTGCCAATTGTCTACTTATCTAGAGTAACAGATTAACGATTGTCAGTGGCTGTCCCAATGAGTTCATTATAACCCGAAACAAAATGCAACGGAATGCTACACCTTAAAGAACCCCATTTTCCAGAAATCCTACTGTAAAATGTTTATTTTAAACACAGATGTTTAACTGAAAGTGGGAACTAAAGGAGAGAAGCTTCGACAAAGCTTTTATTAGCCGGTATGTCTATGCCATGCCACCCCCGCTCTTATCTCTTTCTTTCTCACCACCAGCCAGACGGCCAGAGAAGCCTAGGGATACCTCAAGTAGAAGGCCGTTAATTGAGCGAGCGCCCCCAAATTAGCGCTTGCTCCAAGTAAAAGTGTATGATCCTCTCTCGCTCTCTCTCTCTCTCTCTCTCTACGCTCAATTTCGTGTTCAATTTTTTAAGTACCCGATCTAGTCCAATACCTCTACCCCCTCAAATTTCCCCGAAAAATATCGAGGCCCTGTACTTGGGACACACTAGAGGTCCCTGATTCCCATCTTTATCGATATTCGCTGTCTCCAACCATCTCTCTCCGTCCATTGCAGTAAGCGCTCCTTAGCTGCTGCGCCCACTGACTCAATATTCAGGCGGAACTACAATAAACTATCCAGAGTGCATGAAATACACTGGACAGTAGAAAAAGCACAAATTCATTTTTAATTTTTTTTTTCGTGTATGCGGGAATGACGCGCCGTTGCTCTTTAGTTCCACCCAGTGATCCGGGGACCTTTCTTCTCCTCGCCTGCCCGATGGTTGAGGCGTCTGAACGCACTGTCGCATGCCCGATTGGAGAATATATTTCGCTTGTCTTCCAACTAGTGAGGTAAGGACACACTTGGTCCTCCACCATGCCCGAATGCACAAAAGGCCCGCATGTGCGTCGTCGTCCCTCCGGCATGCTCCTATATAATGCCACGTCAAACGGTCACAGCCTGGAAAATACGAGACCTTTTAGTTATACCAGGTCACCTTCTTAAATGGGCTGCCTAGTCAGCTCTCTGTTACCACTTGAATACTAAGGATTTACCTCTTTGCGTTCGCATGGATAGATAAAGACGGCAACTTGAGGCCTCCTCGCGCCGGTGGGGTGTTTGGAACGCAGGAATCAATGGCTGCAATGCGGCAAGGAATTCACGGGGCAGTGCGGAAGAGCGGACCAGGCCAAGAGCGAGAGACCGGGGGCAGGTGGTAGAAATCCCAGGTATGTGATGCTGTAAAGGCCACCACCTCCTCTGCGCCCTATGAGACTGATCTACTCGCCTTGCTCTTAATACGACCAGATAACCAGAGACGGCACAAGAATAATGCTAAATCTGCGAACACAACAAGGAGGCGAGGTGTGGGAACTTGACACAGTTTAGCAGTACTTGTTTTTAGGCAAGTTGATGCATCTTTACTAAATAAAATACTGGCTTTGTCGGAAAAAGACACACACCTTCGGAATGGACGCGGTTGCGCTGGTCCAGTATATCCTGAAGGTGTCCGCAATTTCCACGCAAAGCCTGTGGTTGTTCACCAAAAGGAATATGACCCTTCCGCTAAGAGGCTTTGCTCCCTATTGGCAATTTTCAACAAAACTTTAGAGCGACCGCTAGAAGGGCTTCGTTCAGTGTAAACCCGGCGTTGTTTTCTGGTGTTGTCGGGTACAGACAATGACTGCCACTGTAAACAGTAAGTAATCACATTTGATGTACATTGGCAAAGAACCCGGCCTTCGGAGTACGGACGGAGTGCGTTATTTCGGGACTTCGGAAGTGGAGGAACAGTCCGGCCCGGAAATGCGGGGCTGACATCATATTCAGTGAGAGGTGAACAAGACGCCACATGAGTAGAAAAGATGCATGCCAGCAACAGAGCACTCTGTTTATGCGGGTGCTGTGACGGGAAGTCTCGCTAGCGTGCTTGTCCAAGTAATTTGCGACGACAGAGGCGATAGCAAAGAAAATGGCACAAATACCATGTAGCTGTGAGGACGTATTGGATAAACATAACTAGTGCAATACACAGTGCTTGTGAGAGTGCGGGACGAATCCTTCGAGGAGAGCCGCTCCCTAGCAGACTTGATGCAGTCATTCGTTCGTTTTCCTAAACTTCGTCATGCAGCTAGGCCAAATTTGCGAGGCCCGCGCTTGCACCGACCGAATTATGGCTAGCCAGCATAACAGCTCTGCTCAACCTGTGCCCACAATATTGCTCTGTAGAGAAACTTTTATTCCTTCCTCAATGGGAGGTTACCAAGATAAAGTACATTAAGAAACACGCGTATTTGCGCCAAAGAAAACAGACAAGCAAACAAAGATGAAGGTGCGTTGCATGTTTTCAGTCTAGAATGCCGCGGGCTGCCACCGCTACTCGGGCCCGGGCAATCATATTGTTACGGGACTCAGGTTGACAATGCCTGACAGCTCCTTGAACCAACGACGATGACGACGATGACGACGACGACGACGAGGAAGTGCATGGCGCGAACCTTGCGCGGGCTCTGTCATGGCCGCACTGTACATAATGTGAATAGATCCCTTCACTCCATCGCATCGTTCGTCTCATCTGTGTCCTGCCGCCACGTAACAATATGTTCTATACGTGCGGGCGACGAGCTGGTCAGCTCGCAATTCCACTGCTCCGGGGATGGGGAAAGAAGGGGCATTTGGTGGCAGGGGCATTGTCGCATGAGGTGGCATGCGATCCAGGGAGTATCTCAAGAGGTGCCGTTTTGGAAGCATTGGCCAGTAAGGATGTAGGATGTGGTATATATTGAAGTTGTTAAAGAGGGTTCCAGCTGGGAGTCTACGCGAAAGCTGCGCGTCGCGAACATTTGGAGACGGAAGAGATACATGATAGGGGAGGGGAGTGCAACACAACACCTCCTGGTGGGCCGAAGGATATATAATACAATGACGTAGATAGGCTGACGTGGCGCGGAGAAAGAGGTGTATTGAAAGGGTCACGAAGAAAAATACAACTTTATTTGATTTGAGAGAACTAGGCTTCAGTGTACCTCACTCAGCTCTATTCCAGCCATGAAAGACGGGTCGTTAAAATTAAAATCACAAGAAGTACTGCGAAATTTTCAAAACATGGGCTACAGTGATGAGATATCAGTAGGAGGTAAGTAGTATGGGCAATTGCTAAAAACATAATTATCAATGTGCTGACTCCAAGTTAATTCTCAGGATGCCATCAACTGGATTATGAGGACCCCTACAATCGCGCAGGCCGGTTTTTTTTCGCATTTAGGGTGGTGGCTGCCAATCGAAATAAGAAGTTTTTGTGACATCATAGAAAAGCTGCCAGGAATTAGCTGGGGAGTCAACACATCTTCACATATATGTTTTCTTTAATACCTTCGTGAACTGTCCGACGCTTCGGGGTAAAATTGGTACAGTTTTTGTCGGAACAAAGTAGTCTTTTTATTAAACCCTACTTGTATTTTGTCTTTGGCGCCATTTAAGCTTTGTATTAGCTTTGCATTGGCAAAGGTCCGCTAGCATTGAGGGCGTCTAAGTGCTTTTTTCTGTTTTCTCATTACATCAAATTCTTCCCCCTAATTCTCGATTTTTGTCGTTTACGCTTTTGTTTATTTGCGGTTTGTTCACCCATTTGCTCTATTTTTGCTCTTGTGACCTCACTAACATCACGGCCCTCAGAAGTAGTACTCCCTGTCATTAGTGGGGCTAATCCCTTCAGCATCCATTAAAGCTTTCCCTTCGTCCTTCCCTCTTTCCTTCGTCCCACGCACTGTGTGCGGCTTCAAAATTGCCTCTAGTACTTATTTTTAGGTATTTAATCCTACGTCTTATCCTAAGCGGTACAAGAAAAATAACATTACCATTGGTTCACAAAGCAATGGTGATATCAGTCATGATGGTTTTGAATCACATCAGATGTGATTCAAAACCACGTGGAAACACACTAGCATTCTAGTTGAACTCAAGCAAATCCAGCGGTTGCCTCGTGTTACCACAAATTATCCCGTGTAAATTGTGATAACAAAAATCAGAATACTGCGGTCGCCTTGCCTCGCGGTTTGTTACCTACCTTTCACCCACTGCTGGTTTATAACCATACAGACTGCAGCCCAAGGAGTCGAACTAAAAATGATGAAAGAAAAAAACTGTACTTGAACGCCCCATTAGTACAAACACATGCACGTGTCTGCAAAAATGCAAAATCTGTTTTTTTAATTTAAAAAAATTGCCAAAACCGTCGTTTTTTGTTTGCACTTTTAATAAAATATTTACTTTGCGTGCTTCTTTAAGTATATATTTGATGTTTGTTTAAATATGTAAATCAATTTTGAAAAAGGAGAATAAAGTAATAAAAAGTTCAGGATAAAAATTGCATTTTAAATGCGGCTTATCACGATATCACAGAACTGAAACAACTGGGCATACACGAAATAAATCACTGAGCGTATCTTGCCATTTCATGTTTCAGTTTCTCTCACATCCAGACACTTGTTTTCCCATGTACGAGCATTAAAGGAGCCATGAAGAGAAAACACAAGTTTGGTTCATTCGAAAGATTGCCTCGTTAGAACCATAACGACACCACTTGTCACGCAAACTTAGCTCAAATGAGCTACATAATTAGGAAAAAAGGAAATGACCATGCGACCCACCAGCTCATTTTCCGCAACAGAACCTGTGATGTCACTTGGGAATGCTCTGCGATTGGCGGAGGCCGGCAAAAGCAAACGCATGTTAGGCAGGGCATACAGTTTGCATAGCGAGCTAAATGCCCGTGAAACATACTGCCCATTCTTTTTATGACAAAGAACGGTGGAGTAAACGGTTGAAGGTCCGAACGAACACGCAAGCGTGTGCGCCAATTCGTACGAAACTAGCGCCGGCCGAGCTCGACATCTCGCCGTCGCGCAGACGAATTTTCGGGTTCGAGGCTCTTCGGGGCCAACGAACCGTTCCAGCACGCACAGCCGCAACCTTGCTTCGTATCGTAATCCCTTCACAGCAGGTTGGCCGTCACATCGCCAACCAGCAAAGGTAAAAATAGAAACGAGGGGAGTAAGGAGCAGCAAGAAGCGACGAGATAGTGCCAGTCGTCGCGTAAGTTCGAATGGTGTTGGCTTGCTGCTGTTGTTACGAGCTCGTTTACAGTTTACAACCACTGAAAACTTCAGTTTGTTCGAGTACTTTATAATGAAATTTCGCTGCTGCGTTTTGAAATGCCCATGTAGTACGGGCAAATCGTCGAGGGAGTGCGACATCCCCGCCGGTGAGGAGATCTCCTTTCATGTGCTGCCCAACAACGAACCTAGGCGAAGCAAGTGGCTACGTTTTGTGAACTTTGCAAACGGAGGAGAAAGAGAGCTAAAGTAAGTACGAGTGTGCTCGCTTCATTTCCGAGGAAGTGATTACGGCAGGGACCCTTACGTTAGCTCACTCCTGGGACATGCTGGCGCTCGTCGCCGACTTCGTCAAATCGCTCTGACCTTGGGGAAAAAAATGCCGTAAACACCACGCATTGACGCTCGTATCTTTCTGGTCGAAGCAGAGAGCTCGCGCGAACGGCTTTCCATACACGACACCGGCAAACTGGCATAAGTGATACTGCTACTGAAATTGAACTATTATTAACCGTAATCAAAATACGGCACATACGTACCAGTCTATATTTGTCCGTCGCGACGGGGCTGACGAGGCAGCGGTGCCGACGGCTGGGCGTTCGTCTGTTGTGGCTATCGTGGAACGGTCGCTTTCCCGTCCACCGCGTATCCCACAACTCTTGCCGCTCGCGCACTTAGAAGCATTGAGTGTTTTAGTGGTGTGAGGTTGTTAAATGCAAGCCCCGAGCTCCTCGGCGAGAGTTTTGTTCTCCGGACCGGCTCTATGACGCCATTGTACGCGTCACGGAATGTTCAATTTTAGCGGGAGATTTAAAATTTTGGCTTAAATTGCCTTATTTCTCAGTGAATAAAGCATCATTTGCTTCCGGGAAAGCGCTTGGGGTACTATGAAACACCTAATCTTTCGAATAAAACAAACTTTTGTTTTCTCTTCATGGCTCCTTTAAGGTTATGCATTCACGGAGAAAAATTAGGAGCCATTCCACTCCTTTTATCGTGTGTTTTTTTTTCGTTGAAGCGTCTCCTTGACCTCAACTATAAGCAGTGCTATTTCTAACACAATTAGAGTTCTTATTTTTAATTATATATTTCGTATAATTCAAAGAGCCGTCGCATGGTAAGCGAAAGTTCTGGCCCGTTTGACCACAATTGCCGGTGCTGGGTCGCAAATTGGCACACATTATGGACTTCACTTTATTTCGCTCCTTCCGCAATGAAGCGCATTCACAATACGTTAAGCAATTCGGGTCTCTGGATATGTGACGGAAGATAACTTTAGCAGCGGCCACCAATTATACCTGGCATGCTTACCGCTTCTGTCTTCAGCACCGACTGATGAAGCGAGCATCCACTTGAAGGCGTTCATGGACACTGCTTATAGCGAACCGTTGCCCTTAGTTTCATGCTATAATAAATAACACAGGGAAATCTGGCGCGGCTGTCGCGTTCTGTAGTGGGCGCCGCCATATCGGCGAGGGAGGCTCTTCGTTACCAGACTTAGCTACTTTGATCTATTCTTTTCGTTCTTGTACCCAGACGGAGCAACGGATGCATAGAGTTTCTTAGTAGGTATACTGCAGAGGAAACTGCCCATATGAATTCATGTCGCCTTGGGGGGTTATGGGAAAACCATAGCTTCATTCTTGGGCATGGCATGACAATCGGATTCGTAATCGTTTTTGTTTTTTTTTGGATTTCCTTTCTTCACAATGCATTAAAACGTCTACGAGCTACGAGGTAGCGGAAATGCTCCCTGTTCTATAGCCGTGAGCCGTGCAACTGCGTGCTTGGTGAAAGATCAGGTAGTTTGTGATTATATCAAGCGTTGGTCATGCCGGAGTCGAAGGAACATATTACTGATAGAAGAATATGCCGCCGCGAAAGTAGTAGTTGACGAAAAAAAAGAAACCAAACGTACTTCGACGAAGACTAGATACGACAGATACGGATGCCTGCGACCGTCTATATCTTGTCTTCGCCATCGACTGTTTAACGCCCCATTTTGCCTTTTCTTCAAGTATGAATAAACTCGCTCAGCAACAAGTTTAGTGACACTGTAGCTGACGGTCGGTGCACGGGTTCACCACGACGGTGACGTTTTCGTAGGCACGCTCAAAAACATTTCCAGTCTCTTCAAACAACGTATTATTTGAAATAATAGAAAAATTAATAAAATAAGAGTATCTAACCAGTTTCCCTCAAAATATTGATTGTTGTTAACTAACAGGTTGGTCTGCACACTAGACGGCACAGTCATTCCGGAAAAGATAGCCTTTACTACCTTCTCGTTAGCGTTAATACAGCCTATTTTATTTTTCACTTATATGATATTATATTTCCTTTGCGGTTTCGTGTCACTGTGTTCGAATGTACGGCAACTAAAACGATTAATTGCAAGCCGATGATGAAACTAAGGTGAGCGCATAATATAATGCCTCCACATAACGACACAGACTGCGTTTATGTGGGCCGCCTTGACGCTAGCGCCAGACTACCCTCTAGTGTATATAGTACGAACATCTATGAACAAATGTAACTTTTTTTCTTGGTAGTGTTGCTTGAAGTTTCTGCAGACGTGGTGACTTATATATCTTGTTGCGAACGTTTTTTTTAATAACATTTGGCGACATTGAAATATTTTTTACAGAACATTTTGCTGTTTCGAAGCCACAGGAACATTTTCAGCCTGTTCATGAGCCATGCCAAGAACAAATAGAACGTGCCTCCCCGGTACATGAAAGAATGCCCGCTGAAGCACGGCTCGCCTAGAATGTGGCACCATATTTCCCCGGATTTTATGTTAGTATGACACTCTATGCTATTGCCAGCTAAACCTGCATCCCAGAATCGCCCACTCACTGAAATGGGGATACCCCTCACGAATTGCCTGTTAAAAAACCTTCATCATCCCTTCCCAAAGAAAGTTGAGAGAAGCACGAAAGCTTTATTACATCACTCCTTCTCAGCCAATCAACAGAGGGCGTGTATTACAAGCAGTTTTCTTGTTGCATAGCAAAGACACGCCTACGTTGTCATGTCCGGTGCATTTAGTCTAGTTTTTCATTCCCGGCCAAAAACTATGCGCTTTCAGTAAACAGAAATAAGGCAAACTTGAGAACTGCTGCCCGTAAGCGCCATAAAACTTCAAAATGACGAAGGCACACACAACCGCTTTGTCAACCGGAATCACCTGACCAAAATTGAAAGCCAATAAGAAAATACTTCCGGCCAATTCCCAGTTCCTTTGGAATTGGTGCAGTCGAGAATAGGGCCCTGGATGGCGGATTTCGGCTACGCCGGTGCTCATCGGGCCCATTCCAGATTTTTGTCGTCATTTGTCCGACGTAGACAAATGAACACTTTTCGTAGTTGTAACCGAGTTCGGTGCATGAAAGTAATCGAAGAATGTAAGCTTCATTTTATGATTTCTTTCCGGTACAGGACGCTTCTCTTCAGGGGACCTTTAGGTTGCCTGTTGTGGCCTCCAAGTTGCAAGCGTATTCCTGCGTGGCCTAGGTTGATCCATTGTAGAGGGCTTGTTGTTTTCCCTGGCGACAGTGTTCCAGGTTGTTCTTGATGAAGGCGGTGAGGGTGGTTTCGTCTTTCTGTGACGGAAGTCCTACGATGTCTTCTTCTCGTGGTCTGCCGAGATGTTGGCTCTGGTCCAGCCCTCCCTCGCATTTAGAGCGTCGTGGGAGTGGTCTTTGGTAAAGGGCCATTCGTGCTTGTGTTAGTAGGATACAAATTTCCGCCTGTCAACACCTGTTCTTCTTTGGTTAGGTGTGCGTGTGTGGTTTAGGGCAAGCTTTCGGGCTGTCTTGTAGACCTGTTAGTCTTATGGGTTTTGATGTGTTTTGAAGGGCCGAATTTCTCTGGGTTTGGATGCGGCGGCAGAGAGCCCGAAGTGTGGTTTGGCGTATGAGTACATTTGCGCTTTCGTTCTGCCCGGCCTTCCGGCATGACTGGGCACCCAGTAGAGTTTGATCGTTCCTTGTTTCTTTCTTGAAGCGTGCGTGCTGGGGAAGAAGGGGGTATTTGATTCTAAAAGATTGGTGAGCATGCCTATTTGGGAATCAGTGTGGGAGTCAGATGCTCGACGCTGATACTGCTGGGAGGAGAAGCCCCTGAAAATAGACAAGGTGAAGTTTAACAGGCAGCAAAAAATAAGTGAAAACATTCTGATGGTGCTTTAATAATGCGGCGGCATCTTGTGCCTCTCGTTCGCACAATTGAGGCTCAGACCGGTTTCCCCGCCTTCCTCCGGCCACACAAGTCCACCATCCAGCGTTTCTCGCTAATTCTTGGTACGGCACCCCAAATGTTGTTAGCACACCTAAGCGGTTGCAGTGGTGACCTTCGCTCGCTTTAACAACGGCATTGCCTCCCTCCTTTTGGATGTCCACCACTGTCGGGATTTCGTCCCCTTCATTCCTTCAGTCCCCTTTGCCGCCCGGAGGTAGTTGCTTCCCCTATTTAAAAACGCGCAAAAACATTTATGGAAGTTACGGGACCAGTGCAGATAACACGCGTCAGGTGAGTCGGCAGAGGCGACACTCACCGACACTCGATGACGCTCGACTGCGCCCGCACTTTGTTGCCTGCTCCATCGTCGCCTGTATATTCTTTGAGTTGTTAGGAGCACAAGTTCGCTCAAATAAACTATCCTTGAAGACAACTGCGTCGTCTTTGGCCTCGTAACAATACTTAGGTCACCCAATCCTATTCCTGCCGACTTAGAGTCTCCGAGAATCCCGACGGAGTTTAGGGTGAGAGGAAACTGTTTTCAATCGCTGTTAAACAATTTTGAAAAGAAACCGGAGCAATGTAAGGAGCTAAGCAAAATGCGCTAAGCAGGACGCATTTGACAACAATGCAACACAGGTCAACCCAAACAGATTTATCCTCTGGCTTCAGAAAAATAATAATAACAATAATAATCATGTTTATCTACGTGCCCAGGAACAGGCAAAGGCCTGAGTGCCGGTGCACGGGTAGTTACAAAGAACAAAATAGAAGAAACATTGCCAGAAACAAACATGCGACAAGACACACACAAATTGAAGTAGGGAAAATGAAATAAATATAAAACAGGTAGAGTGAAAGGTGCGCTGAGGTAAAAAAGAAAAGGAAAGACATCTTTGTGGCTCTGCTTGTTGTAGACACAGTACAACAGCCAGACCAACAAAGTTGGACAGTAATACGACAAAAAAAAACGGAAAGAGTATACAGACAAACGATAAGACGAACATATCACAGGGAACAGTTTCAAAAATAGGCAAGTATCGTTTGGTTAATTTTGAAACTATTTCCTGTGATAATAATAATAATCAATAATCTTTATTGAGGTGTCCAGGAACAGCTGAAGCCTTCCTGCGCCACAGTAAGAGGGAAAAGAAGGTAGGTACTGAAGTATATCACCGGCTGACAGAATAACAGTAAGTAAGAAATTACAATAAGTAAAAAAAACTATAACACTATAAAGTTTAAAAATAAAATATGGCAATACGAGCTACATAAACCGAATAGTATAGATTGTAATGTCTAATACATTGCAAAAACCCATCTACAATAAGCATATCAATAGCACAAGGTAAGTGGAATAAAGAGGTCTACAAGCACGGGGTAACATGAAGCTTCTATTTCACATGAATGCATGAAACAAAATACAGAACAATATTTATGGACAAAAATGACAGAACATATTAAGTTTTAGAAAAATATGTTACTGTGTCCCACCCGGGACCCTTAGAAATGCGCGATGTAAGACGATTCATTGATTGATTGATTGATTGATTGTAGGGTTTAACGCGCCGACGCAGCGCATGCGATGAGGCGCGCCGTATGCTACAGATTAATTTTGACCACCTGGGGATCTTTAACGCATCGTCAAATTCTCGTGCACACTGGCGTTTTTTGCTTTTCACCTCCATCAGAAAACGGCCGCCGAGGCCGGGAAGCGAACCCGCGACCTCGTGCTCAGCAGCGCAACGCTTTAGCCACTGAGCCACCGTGGCCGGTGCGATATAAGATGAGTTGACTACACAAGTGTGTCATAGTATTTACAACAATTACACCGGCAGCATGAACATCATACGCGAACAAATAAGAAACAACTCTGTGAAACCAACGCACACATGAGGAAAATAACTGATGAAAAGGAGTGCTGCCGACATGAAGTTAGTGCACCACTCCTAAACGACCCGGCAAAAAAAACTCCCAAGTGTACGGTGAAAAATATCGAGTTCTGGGAGTGAATGTATATAAAACGCCTGGAGTCCTATTAACAGGAGAACATCTGGGAAGTGCGCCAGCTGCTAAAAGGGTAGTTAAGCATTGTGACTTTTTTCGCAACACGAAAACGGAATGGTGCAAGCAATAGTACCATGAAGCAGTTTGTATATAAAAAGACCACCTGAGCGGGTTAGCCAAGAACTTGATTGATTGATTGTAGGGTTTAACGCGCCGACGCAACGCAGGCGATGAGGCGCGCCGTAGTGGAGGGCTCCGCATTAACTTTGACCACCTGGGCATCTTTAACGTGCGCGGAAATCTCGAACACACGGGCGTTTTTGCTTTTCGCCTCCATCAGAAAAGCGGCCGCTTAGCAAAGAACTTAAAGAAACAGTTATCGAGAGAGGCTCAGAGGGAAAACGATGCATAAATATTGATAAAAATTTGGTCTGTACAAGCTCTGCACGTTGACAAAAAGATCTACAGGTTCCATTCCAGATGACCAAGGCAAATTCAAGAGGGAGAATACAAAGTGCTATAAATAGTTTAGTAACGAGTGAAGATTGACTCAGTGTGCATTGACTGAGTATATTGACACGTCCTACCGAAAGCCTGTATATTGTACTGTCCAGCATGTACCAGGTGCTAAATCATGAGATAGATTTTTTTTGCGTGAACTATGAAGGACGAAGCACAGGAGAGCTTCGCATGGTGAAACTTATTATTATAATAAAAATCAATGAAGACACCCTCAATTGTTTCAATATGCAGTTCCGTCGTTCGTGCGGTAATATAATATTTTATAATTTCTTCCCCGGGATCAAGAAAGACCCAAAAGACTACAAACACGCATTTCCTCCCTAAATAATTGTTAATATGGTATCCGCTATCAAGCAAACTAGAAACCTTTGTTGTAAGTGCCGCCTCGTACTTGCGTTTTATTAGTCACAGTAATAAAACGACAAACGCACACACTAGCCCGATACCGCCCTCGTACATATACGAACACACACAGAAAGGGTGCAGCTGTGTAGGTGCAGGAAAGCAAGTAGAGAAGATCTGTCTACTGCGTTTGCGATAAATTGGTTTTAGATGCGACGCATCTCTTTCACTCGCCTTGCCCCTCCGGCGTCGTCCGGCGTAGTCCCCATCCCTCCCCCATTCTCCTAGCCGCGCCAGCTGCGCGCTAGCGCCGCTCTCACCGCAGCGCCATCTCCGTGTTAGCGCTCGCCGGCGCTCGCTCCGTCGCCGTGCCAGCTGTGCGTGGGTGCGGGTTAGCGCGCAGCTTGCGCGCAGCTTGCGCTCGGTTAACACATGCGCATGCGCTGCTATGCGCTGCTCTCTCTCATTCCGCTGCATAAAAACGCGGTAACTGCGCCGCTCCGCTCAGTCGTTCCGCCGCCGCTCCGCCGATGACATCCTCCGATGACCACCGATGATTTGAATGGAGACTATTAGGTCTGCTATCGCGATGGTAGGCGCAACCGTAACAAGCACCGGCCACCCGGATAAAATTTACACCATCTTCCCGCGAGCGGAACCATGGGGTAGATGCGACGCATCAGTGGTGAACATGCTCGTAAAATATGGACACACAACAACAATGGACACGCTAACATAACGGAAACGCAACGGAAACCCCCGATGCGTCGCATCTACCCCATGGTTCCCCTCGCTGGAAGATGGTGTAAATTTTTTCCCTATGTTGGAGAAAAAGAAAGCGGGATAAAACGTGCTCCTTGTGTGGGACTCTAGTACTTTTGCATTGGGCATCGCAGTGCTACTCCTACGAATTCATTTAAAACGCATCACATTGCCCCTGGACAAGAACGTGCCAGCTTTATCCCTGGTGTCATGGGACGCGTCTGTTCAGTTGCGACCGAGTAGAAGTGCGGCAGGTACGCGTATAAATCATAGTACCTATCAATGCGCAAAGACAACAGCGTTCGCAGAATATTGGTGCACGTTTGAGAGCTAGCTTCACTTTGATCGTTAACTCCTTGTCTGTTTCGAGGGGAATAGCGAAGAATTTTCATTTCTACTTCGGCAGCATTGCTCATTCGGTCGCCCCTTTCGCTATTTTCTCTTTACAAAGGCTCTCGAATTTCGTATAGTTCTGCGACCGTCTTAGGACGTTGCAATGCATGTTAGCCTTGAATCCACCCTCAAAGTTCTCACCTCAGAAATCCTACCAGAAGTGCGATTAATTCTCACTTCTAAAACTTCACGGCCATGTACTCAGAGCATTGAACTCCTTAAATACTGGACAAATTGTCCGTTTTTGCGATTGTATGACAATGCAGAAAGCGATCAGGCAATCATCGGGAGCACACACGTGGAAGGATGTATGGAATTGCAAGACAACATAGATAATGTAGAACGGAAGATGATACGGGACAGGGTAGGTTAAATACACATGAAGGGGCGCACGATTCCAAGGCCATGTCGCGGGGAGTCAATTAAGTTGGACTGAGACCTGCTTGGGCCGACTTCCAAAACTCACCCCCCTCTGCGTCTGTCGGAAAACATCGATGTAGCTTGAAAGCATAAGCGATAAAACGTACGTGAGCTTAAAGCGTACCGCAGGCTAGGGACTCACACAGGGCAGTATGCGACAGCAACCTGGCCTCTCAAAAGCGAGCTTTGCGGCGTTGAATCTGGCATTACCCTTCCGCATTTCCAAGCTTGTGCTAAGGTGTCTTGGAAGTTTTTGTTGGGCACACTATCCAATTATCAATGCAACATTGAAGATAACTTGGCGACCGTACACTATCGATGATTCTATGTAATGTAGTCTCGCAATAATCGACACCCCCAATATTATGGGACGGTTTCATTGTAGTGCACCCCTAACGGCACTTGTACAATTGTCATAGTATGATAGAGAATTTCATTGTCCCCTGACACTTAACTCTTTCGTTACCGTGGGAAATTGACCAATGTTGACGGGTCCAACAAATTTTTTTTCTGTGACGGCTCAACCACCACCTTTTGTCTTTTAAATGTTTATTCTCTCTCTCTCTCTCTCTCTGTGTGTGCTATACATAATGGTTGGGCACACACTGCAGTGGCATAAAATGCAGACGATTCCACGCGCTATCCAACGACACCGGATTTAATAAGGTTTTCATAAAAATGATTGCAAAAAAATGATCAAATTTTGAATTTTCATACAGGCGTCGAATAAAATAAAAACTAGGATGTGTGTACTAGCAGTATAAAAATTTAGACTGAATTTTGTGGGGAAACATTTCAAAAATCCGTCCTAGAAAAAAATTGACTTGGCGGTAAAATGTGTCAGATATAAAAGAAAATGTCAGCTCGAGTGGTGCCCGTGGCTTGCGGTGAAGACCAACCTCTATTTCAAGTTTTGCTATTTTGGATGGTTCTTTGGAAGAACCATCTGGAAGAAATCTGGTGGTTTGAAATAACGAAAGGCTCCAATTAGCCTCCACGTGATGTAAAAACACCCCGTGAATCATTATGACCATAACAATATTAAAGGCAAGGGAGCGATGCGGAAAAATCCGCTTGGAGTTGAAAACAAACCTCTGTGGTGGATGCATGTTGACGTTCTGATCATCACCTATCAGTCAGAACTTTTATTTGCGGTTTATTATCATTGTCTGATTCGCTATGGTAGCCCTGCGTGCAGGAATAAGGAACTATGCGCTAGAATCGTGCCCAGCAAGCTTGCTGCTAAGAAGCGAGTTCAGCGCTTCGAGCCTACTACATTGCAGCGCTACCTAACAATTTGTTAAAGAAACAATTACAAGACTGTTGGAGACCTGGTCAGAATAGACAGCTGTACTAAGGAGCGATACTAGACTTCGGAAAATACCTTCGGACAAAAATGAAACTGGCCGTTGAGCAGCTGGCAGTGTTCAAGGCGGATTAAAAGCGTTGCACTAGTCTGAACTGATATCCGCCGACTCGGTGTTATCTTTCGACTTTCAGCGGAAGCTGTTTTCGCGAAAGTAAGGTGTTGGTAAAGTGGAAGCACGAGCGGCATGCTTGTTTCGAGGAACAGTAGCGGCCACGGAGGTGCCATGGCAAAGGAGCTTGTAGTTGTGTAACTGCGTAGTAGCGCCAAATATGCAATTCGCAATGCAAAAACGAAACCGAAACTGTTGCAAAATGCCAGGCATACTTGCTCGACATATGGGGGTGACCATCACAAATGAGCTTTGGCAAAATAAAGCTACTCTTTATCCGAACCAAAGATCACTAGTGAATAGCTGGTGTCATTTTGAAGTAATTATGACCTCTCAACGCTGTCGGATTACTTATTTGAAAACATTATTTGGTTCTTGACTTGCCAGGAGCCTTTTGATAAAAATTGATGTAATGCAGCGCAACCACGAACGGCATGCTTTTTGTCAAGTGCAGCAGCCACGCCCCCTTCCTCAAAAACACACGCACCTCAGCTCGCAAAAAACGACGTCAAAAAGCTCAATGTTACCGGAGCGGGAAATTTTGAACTGATTCGAAAAGTGCGGTGCCTAGACTAAACAGTGGCCGCATTAGGTGTACGAGAAATGACTACAGCATGTCGAAATAGGCACAGGAAATCACCAAACACCGGTGATGGATTTTAACAGGCGTGGTAACGAAAGAGTTAAATCAATTGCGCTAAAGGCCTTTCAAAGGGCATAGCGCGGTGAAGCGCGGCTCACGCAAAACAACGTTACGGCGTCTATATGCGACCTGCTGCTACAATTAACTGCCCAGCAACATGGCAAAGAAGAATCGGAAAATGCTTTTCTGCGGTTTGCTATCGAGTTTGCAGCCGCACCCGACTTGTGAGCGAAACTTTTCTATGAAATGACAATGGCGAGTGAAGGGTAGTTGATAGAAAGCGACTTTGAATACAGTTTTTCTACCCTGACTCTGCAACATCCATTGCATCACTCCCACCACCTCGCTACCTCCTCTCCTTATCCTCCATGTTCTTGGGTGATACAGAAACAGGGGTGTTTGGAAACTCTGTAACGCCAGTGGCCCAGCAACTACCAGTGCGTGGGTGATCCCCTTGCGCGAAGACCCACCAATAAATACCTCTGCACATTATTCGGGTGACAGACAGATCATTTTTACCTATGCGTAGCCCAGAAAGAAGCCCACCTTCTTGAATACTTAGAGCCAAAGATGCACCCATGCCCGGGTGTAGGCGGAGGATCGCCCGCAAAGGACAATGCGCTGGCATAACCAGCGAAGGAGAACACGTAGAAAGAGGGCACGATAGCAGTGACAAAGGTTCAACGGCATGTACGAAGTACCCATAATACGCAGAATTAGGATGCCGACCAGCGGCGGGAGCATGTCGACGACGGGTGCACAAATTCAACACAGGCAGCTACGTTTAACGGGATTGGGGCGCCATCTAAGGGTGCCTTTTGTAACTCTCCTCTCAGTGGAGCGCATTTTTGGCACGACGTGACGCCAGCGGATACGGCTTTGAGTAAAGTTCCCTTCATGTAGGAAAGAGAAACCTTAAGTTTCTTTGCGCTATGGTGCCGTTCCTGTATATAGCTCTCTCCACGTACTGTATTATGGCTGGTTGAGAAACTGTACATACGTGGTAGGCGTATGGACAGTATGGACTTAGCTTCTCCCTATGGCTCTCTGGTCAGCCTGCAAATAACCACCGGCCAGTGGAGTGCAGAGTGAATTGGAGGGGCACTAGAAACCATAAAAAATGCCGATTTTTTTTCAGTATCATCCGAATGCGACATGAATGTGTTAAATTTACAAAGAGTGCGCACTTCAATGCCAAATTAATTTTGAAATCATTCGAGTCAACGTGTTTCCTACCTTTTACTGGTCATAATAAACGCCACTGTTGCAGATATCCGTACAGAGGACCTTTACCAAAAGTAACATAAATCTCGTGGCTGAACCACAAAAAAATGTGAAGTTAGCTAGCGGTATTTTACAGCCCCCCCCCCTTCCCCAAAATAGAATTATCATTTGTGGAACACAATGAAGCACGAGCTAATCTTTATTCGTTTCTCATAACGCACAGAAAAAAAGCAATAATGTTCTAAAGCGTTTAAAGCCATACACCACCCCCAGAAAGATGCGGAATGTGCTTCTTAAGATTGTCGCTTTCCCTCACGAGGTGTAATATTTGGGATTCTTGTTGCAGCTCTCGTAAGTTTGTTACGCAAAATGTGCTGAAAGACAAATGTATTGTGTGGTCCTAAAAATTTGTAATTAAGAGGTCAGCTGAATTAGTCACCACTTTTGCATAGGGCCTATATCATTTCAATTTCGCATTCGGTTTTTCTTGGTGCAGAGCAAGACATCGAGGTCGGTTTCTTAAAGGGATACTGAAGCACTTTTTACAAAAAAAGAGCTTTTGCTCCCATTTTATCATTTTTCATACGGCGAACTCGAAAATCAAGTCAAAACTTGGCATAAACTATTAAAAAGCACTTAATTTTGGCAAAAATGAACAACGGGTGCCTAGGGGCATGTGGCGAACCTCACCGCCGTTCGTGATTGGTCAAGTCTTCGTGACGTCGTCGTGAGGACCCTCGGAGGAGGCGGAGCATGAAACGCGTTCCCAGCGGGTCGTCGCGGTAGAAAACGCTGTATTTGCATTTGTTTAATTGATCCCACGATGGCCAGTCCGAGTAGTGAGTTTATCGTACACCCGTACTGTTCGAGCCTCTCGCCCGTGCACGAGCGGCGACGGCGACAAGTGCCGGCGACGAACAACACTTCCGAGGAATACGTGTCCCAACCGGCAACGTTCACCCGCCTGGGAAACAGCTGAGTCGCCAAGCCATCGGCCAACTGCCGAGTTGCCCGACCGCGCTGTCATACTACGCCGACGGCAAACACAAACACGTCGGCCGATGGAAAGTCGCCGTAGTGTGACTGGTTCGCCGACCGAAGAAGCCAACAAAATCGGTCACCCGACCGGTCGCCCGACGCGTCGTCGGGAATCGACCGAGAAGCGAAAACTGCTCCCCGACAACATCCGTGCCGCAATGAATGCGGCTCTATTTTGATAGTTTCTGGAGTGTAATAAACTCAGTAAGGTCCACGAAGCCCATGCAACTCAACACTAGCGCTAATGCAATCCGTATTTTGGCTTTCGACGCTTCGGCGTGCTCTTCGGCGCCGCCGCTACCCCGGAGCTGCAAGCTGTAAATGGGTGTGCGAACGGCTCGCCTGTAGAAAATGTAAGGTCAGTTTCGTGCAGAAGAAGAGTTACGTAGGGTAATTTGGGTAATAAGGCATCAATATCGGCCAAGGTTTTTCATGTGAAACGTAAAACCAAAGTACGACAAGCTCTATCCCCGCAGTGGGAAATCGCAGTCGCAGCCGCGCACACGCATTTTTGCGAGCGTTTTCGCGAAGCAGCGGAGTTGATGGCGATAAGCTATTGTGGGGGCTTCGGGGAACCTTGCTGTGCAAGCGCTATTTAAAAAATTTCAGTTTACCAGCCAGGAATTCTGTAAACCAGCTAGTAAACACCGACGTATGACACGGAAGGATCGGCCTCCATCTATTACCTAGGCTATTTTGCACCGTGTCGCCATTTGTGCGGTGGCGCAGTACTCTCGCATGTCGCGCCCGTGCGCTCAACTTCGCGGGTTCAATTCCCGCCGAGGTTTTTTTTTTTTTTTTTTAGGGAGTATGGTTTGCGTATGCAATTTGTGAATCATTTTCTGCGCTGATTTTGAGAAGCACCCACATTCTCAATGGAAAATTTCCTTCGAAACATGCAAGTGGCGTCTTGAGCCACAACAATTAATTTCCCTTTTCTCGCACCGTGCTTCTCGAAAATGCAGTACCGTGGTGCAAAGTATATATCCTTCTTTATTAGAGGAGGTTAAATTTCTGCTGACGTACGCACTAATTTATATGCAAATTTTAAGTGCTACAGAGGTCTTTTCACCGGGGGTTCATCCATAACATCCATATTATTACTGTCGCGGCACCAGCGCACAGCTCTTTTTTCTTTGTCCGTGATCCAACAAGAAGTTCAGGAGTACATACAGTACAAGCAGCGCACACGCCAGTACGCACCAACGGCTTCAGTCGTGCAGCGGCGACACGATACTCCAATTTTGATTACAGAGAGCCGCTCCTCACATGTTTTTTGCGACGTCACCACTGCTGTTCCAAATTTTAGAGCCGATATCCCGCCGCTGGGGCTTTTGTAACTGCAGTGGCGTCGTCACTTAGTTCAGCATGAGCTATATTGAAAAGCTTTGGTTAGTAGTGGTCCCTTCTGAGGCACTCATATCATGATAAGCATGTTTTCATAACAGGTGTTCATGCGCGCACTGCGTTACAATGACCGACGAAGAAGATTGCTGCTGTTGCCAGGAGATACGGGAGGTTCGAGAGAGGCAAAGGCACCCCAGGTGCGCCATAACCACCAGAAAACTAAAAAAATGTGTGCCTCAACAGGGCTGTGCTGGAGGTTGCACTTCGACAGAATGGCATCCCGATACTGCCTAGAAGCAGCCTGTGTGGGAATGTCTGGAACACAACACACTCGCCTTTGTTGGCTTGAAGTGTTCCCTCTTTACAGTAGCAACCCACTGGGCAGCGAGTTTCGGCTCCCGCGGGAAGCTGTGAAAGACCACTTTATCGCGGCCATAGGTGCTGTTGCAACCGAATGCCGAGCAGAACCTCGGCATGGTTACTCCGCTTCCTCGGCACGATTGTGAAGCAGTACAACGCAGCACTGAAAAAGTTTCCACTACTAGTTGCTAAATAAAAACAAAACACAGCACGGGGCCCAGGAAAGCTAACGCTGGCGGACGACACGCTGAGAAAGGCAGCAGCAGGGGCCGAACACTTGCCGCGGCGGCCTATCGCTCCTCACGACGACGTCACCACGACCCCTTTCACTCTCGTGCCGTCCTCCTCCCCTGCGCTCCGCGCGTCGCGGGGGCGTGGCGATGGCGCTTGTTTATTCGCCTATTACGCCGCTATTTCAACCAAAAAAAAAAAGAAAAAGACCTCGTAGGTTAGGTGTTTAAGGTCAACGTTTCCGAATTTCTGTGTATTCAGCAAATTGAAAACTGCCTCAGTTTCCCTTTAATTGGAAAGTTTTTCGGGTGGTTTTCTGAATTTGGGATCATGCGCCCGATTGCTTTGAATATTTTCTTTGGGAATCCCGTCGCTGTCCCCGTATCCTTGTGGCACTGTAAGCAGGCAGCATCTAATGAGGTACAACCAACGCGCAAATTTTCGCTTCTATTTGGACATGAAATATTTGTGGCGCATTTCTAATTCGCCACCAACATGGAAAATGATGATGATTGTAGAGACGCGCTGAGAAGAAAGTGGCACGTTGGCACGCACGACGACTGTGGCAAGCACGCGCATGAGTTCGGAACGCTGCGCTTGGACTACATTGCCCGGATTTGCGTCGCCTTCTTCACGCCGCCAATAAACGCTGAAAAACGGCTTTCCCTTTTCGTAACAATATCCTCAAGAGACACCAAACCTCAATTCCCAGTTAGCGCTATTATTGCTGATTATAAAATGCAAGTTAGTGTAAGGAATACGCAAGCATTAACATTCCTATTGTAAGTAGTACTTGATGACCCACGGGCTTAAAACCATCGTGCACCTATATGAAAAGCTTTTTGCTATCCTATAAAGATGCTCCAAACGTCCTCGTTTTTTATTTCGAAAATGTGTCACTTCTGTACCAAGATAAAGCAATAAAACTCTCGTTTGCTTAACAGCTAGAGCCACCTAGTGAGAACTAAATTATCTGAAACGCATGTCTCATTTATCTTTTATTCCAGTAAAGAAATTATATAGTTTTAAGCGAAGCAAACGAGGCCGTTAGGATACCTTTTATGTATCCAAACTTTTTGTGTACGTGCATGATGATTTTATGCCAGTTGGTCATAAAGTTGTAAGCCCCATTGAAATGTGATCAGGCAAGTCACCCTTGACAGGGTACATCCCTAACAGAGGACAATGTTATGTTGTTTGCGTATATCGTCAATATGACAAGCTGTGCTATATGTTCCTTGGAAGCTGTAATGACGCAGAAAATCACAGCGACGAACAATTCACAACAAGCTAGCTAATAAAATGCATAATAGAACACACGGCTGCTCAATACAAAAATTTGGGTATGTTACTTCAGTAACAATATTTCAAGATCCTACGAGACGAAGAAGTTCACGCCTCTGGCTCGAGTTCAGATAATGAAGGCGGACGAAGACGGAATGAAGCGTGATGAAATAAAAAGTCAATGGGATTTAGGTAATCTTTCACCCGCAGCAGGAAGTGCCCTAGCGAACGTAAGAAATAAGTAAGAGGATACATCAACCAATAGCGGTTAAATTTACATTTACTAACTTCATGTTAAAACTTACAAACCATCTGGTAGTCAACGAAATGACCCGGTTTCGTCGAAGGTGCCACCGCAGTTTACTGATTCCTAACACTGCGATGAGGTTTGAAAGTGTAGGCCGCCTTGCTGCAGACGCTGCATAACAACCATCCTTGTGCTTTGTTACGCTCTCTCGTCGAGCAATGATTGGGAAATCTCTGTCAAGTTGGGCGTTTGCAATTAAGCCAAAAAGTACGCCTACTTTTTGCGTCATTGGCACGTGACGGCACGGGAAGAGAATAGGAGCAACACAGCCACGGATAACGCTGACTGTGGAGAAAATATTTCATAAACCCGATTTCCCAATCATTGCTCTACGAGAGAGCGTAAAAAAGCACAAGGATGGTTGTTATGCAGCGTCTCCAGCAAGGCGGCCTACACTTTCAAACATCATCACAGTTATCTGCTGTATTGAGGCCTGCTGTATTGTAGCCATTCAACAACTGCGTAGGGCAGCTTGGAATGCAGCAAAAAAATCCACGCCACATGTGTTACTGAAGCAGGAGCTGTGCTGAGTTCGAAAGTCGCTGAAAGACATTCCTCGCCTTCGGAGTGGCAACAAGACAAACAGTAGCCTCGGGTGAAGAAATATATATTAGGAACGGAGAGCAAGAAGATACTCAGAAATGTTATTTGTACAGCTATGACAACAAGAAACCCAAAGATAATGTGATGAAAACTGCGACAAACGGAACATGTAGCTATACAAGAAAAGTGGGGCAATTGGATTAAAGGTATGCAAAGTGTGAGAAAATGAAGTTTGATGCAATGAAACGCATGATGACGAGGATCATAATATATTGTTTGGTTCACGTACAAACGAACGCGCAATAATAACCGTGAGCGCAGAAGAGATATTTGTTTTAGTTGTTTTTTTCGTATATATGATTACTAACTTTTCTGTTGAATTGCAGGCATTGTCAGACAGCAAACGGACGTGTGGGCAACTTCTCTTTACACCATGGGACAGATTTTACTGGCGAGAACGAAGACGTCGGACACGAAGGCTGAAGACTGGAATTACACCATCCACCATCCCTTCAGGTAAAGCTTTTCCTTATAACATTGACATTCAGATTTAGCGAGAAAGCACTTATATGGAGGGAATTCAAACTGCAAAAGAGATGTTTTCGGGTGTTGTTTTATACAGGACATAAATGGGAACAGACAGCGTATTAAAAGAGTTTAATGCACGCATCACTGATTGCCGCAGGCTACGAATGTACATATTTCTGTTACGCAAACAATATGTACAACCCCTCCTATAACAGTGCACGATTGCCATGTACCTACACAAAGAGTATCACGCACTCTTCCGTCCTAGACGCAGTCAAACAGAGTTTACTGTGTATCTACCCGGACTGAAGAGAAGCGCTGCAGTACTGCAATTGAGATAAAAAATTATACGATGGCAGGTGCAACCTTTACCACCTCAGTGCAAAATTAGTGGCTTTTGAAGAGGCTCCCAGCCGTCAACACATGAAATGATTTTCGCTTGTGAACAAATGTAGTCTTCTGCATGGTTCACATCAACGCAATAAATGTTAGTGTTATGTATCTTTATCTCCGCTCATGCGGGAATTTTTATTCACGCGTAAAGTGCGTCAATTAATATTTCGCTGACACCAGACACATACCATCGCAAGAACTATGCCGGTCGGAATCAGAACAATAAGAACGGTTCCGTCAAGGCTGGCTGTGTCACAGCCCTGCTCGAAATGCATATAGCAGCGGCACTGGTGTGCTCGCAGCAACCCGCCTAAACACCTAAATGTTGGTCCACCGCTGCTTTGTAGAACCTCCTGTGTGCAGAGAAGCCCTGGCTGTGTTTTAGATGGGCACAATGTTCGTACTTGCTTACGTCCCACAAATTTCTCATAATGCAGGACATGGAGAACTACCGGCGTTCGGACTCGAGACATCTTGGCTTCTACAATATGCCAGGTAAACACGATATCAAAAGAAAATTCCTTTTCCAACTTTCTTATGAAGATCCACGTGTAACCCCATAGTGCAAACAATTTACGTCTGCAGAAGGGTTACCTGCTGCCAGCAGAGTTCCTTCAAGGCGGGCGGCCGAAGTATCCGAGTGTGAGATTGGTGTACCCGGTGGGCTGACGTTGGTGGCAGGCGAGCAAAGTAACCGTAGCCTAGATGCTGAGCGCGAGGCTGTCTGGCTGGCTCTGCGTGCCTGGGGCCTCCACGCTCCACGTCCAGTTTCGAGTCCACTCCTTTCCATACACGTCGATGTGCCTCAACGTCGACACTCCATTTATTTGGTAAGAACATATTTTTCAGTATAGCAGTTGATGATGTTTGATTTGACCCGTGGATAATCAGTCGGCTTGTCAATGTCTACACTCCAGCATTGAAGTTCGACCAGCTTAAGCTTATACCGGAAGAGACTGGCTGAAGGAGACAAGAATGACCTAGAATAACTTAAAATGGGGTGAATTTAAACCAGTTTTGTTATCTCTAGCGACAATGGCGATTGCTGGTGCAGAGGAAAGTTTTCTGCCATCCCGCAAAATATTACACATTCATCTATATGCGTGCTGATCGGTAAGTATCGACGCCTACTAAACGTGGCTTATCGAAATCAGCCAAGGAATGGGAGAACAGTAGAGCATTGGTTCCTGTTAGTGTTTCTCAAGGTGAGTTAGTTGTAAAGCTATAGAGGATTCCATAAAATCGACCAGAAATGGTAATTAATATCGCATTCTCTGCTACGTCTTTTTAAAGAACTCACAGTAGAGAACACCATTGCGCTGGTGCCACTCGCTATATTTGATGACGGAGTAGAACGTAAGCGGTAGATATTTTACTAACAAAGATAGCTTCGCGATCTCTGTGCTGCCTGCCGCCGCTTCTCCGCGGCGTTTACGGGATGAGCGCGCGTGGCGGTTAGGGGCTCATGCAGTGTTTTAAATTTGTTTCACTTCTGTTTGTCTTCCCGCGCCCTCAACAACTTATTATGGTTGCGTCTGTAAGCAAATAGTACGTTCAGGGCACTTGAAGAAACTGCTGCGTCTCGACGGAGTGCTCGAACGCCAACAAGAATTTTCCGGGGACGCGGTTACACGCGCTTCTTGCTGGTGCCGCGACGCCATCGGGATTTTACCAATTTCGCTTCAGAATACGTCAGGCGCAGGTGAATTGTGTAGTCGCCTTGTTTACAAGTGGCCAGAGGTTGGTTTTGTTTTGCAGGGCGGACACTGAATGCGGCTTTGTTTCCGATATATACGTCGCAGAAAAATTTGTTTTGTGGATATGTTACCCAACACCTGACAATAACTTCTGCCTTTTATGGGAATATAAGCCCAGCAAAAATGTTAAGCATATTCCAAAACTGGGCCGTCGTTAAACACACGCCCACTCACGCGCTTTTGCGAGAACCAATGTATGTTGATGAAACCATTGCAAAATAAGTGGTTCTCCAGTGCGCAAAAACTAGAATAGCTGCATAGGAACAAAAAAATGCATTGTAGCTTCGGAAATACTAAACTCATCTGTCGAAACTTAAGCCGGGTGGAGCTCACCAGACAAAACTAAATGTGAAATGCACTCCTATTTCGCAAGACATGGGCGGCTGCGTAACTATCGTTGTGTACTAATGCGGAGCGCCATCATGGAATGAGTGTTTTCGTTATTACACACACAAGCTTCGGGTTCACTTTTCTTTTGTTTTCTGACTTCAACGAAGGGCTGATTACTCAGCACACATATCTTTTGAAGAGTAAAGGGTAGGTCGTCACAAACAATAAAAGGTGCCGTTGGAAGACTGAGGTATCTGATAAGGCCGTCTGATTTAGGATTGGGGTAGATTCTGCAAGCCCCCTGTATCATGTGACGATGTTGGGAAAAAGTGTTTATTCGTGGACGCGGATTACAATATATGCCCGCCTCCGCGCTGCCCGCGGAGAATATCTTTAGCAGATGAATGTTTGCGAGAACTCCCCTCGCGACAAGACCACCCAGCCAAAAATCATTGTCGTCTTCTGAATCCCGAGTGTAATGTCGCCATAGTTATCGTACTTCGATTGTGGAGTGTTCGTGAAATGTATGCGACATTGGCTTGTTTAAGGTAGTAAACGATATCTGAGGTATGATACTGGCAGTCCTAACTGGCGTGCTGTCAGGTATGACTGCTCGGCTATATAATATAAGCGACCAATCCGATTTACACCCTAGTTTACAGGCGTAGCATGACCATCTAAGCAAACGCTGCCTACGGATACACTGTTGGTAAATACACCATATTTGCAAACAGAGTGACTGCTCCCACAAATACGAATGTACAACGGATGCAAACTGAGAGAGACGAGTTGTTCCTGGAGAGCGCGTTTATTAGCTTGCTGACTCCGAAAGTTGCCAGAAGGCCGAACGCGCGATGATGATGATTATCCGCAGAGGATGATGAGGATGGGCGGCTGGCTATGAGTGATCCATTAGCATACCCCTTGATGGCCAGAATAGATGATGATGATGCCGGGTTCACGGAGAATATTCTCAATGCACATCCCCGATGCTCACAAAACGAAAAATCTCAGGCGTAAACATGCGGCAACAGCAGCGGCGACAGCGGGGAGCGGGTTGGAGCCTCCAGCGGCTGCTTTCGAAACGGGCCACTGGGGGGCCTAGAACGAGGCGTATAATCACGGTCTCGTGTTCAATCGTGGAAACGTAACGTTGATGGTATATGTGTCCAGCATTGCTCCAATGCAGGTTTAGCAAGAGCGTTAAAATTATCCAATGAGAAAAAGCTAGCGTCGTTGACGTGACGTCAAAACCGCGATTGGTCAGAAGGGGTATGATATATGCGAGTATTGTGGAAGAGTAGAAAATTTCTATCGCTACAGAAACCTGATGAGGTGCGCTGCGATGTGACACCATAGTTAGGCTGTTGGAGAATGCGTACTCCGCCATGGGCCGCCATTCGACCAGAGGAAAAATAGGCGTGTGTGATGGATGGGGTAGCGTCTCGATGTTTTCGGGTGGTATTCTCACTGGTGTTGTACTAGTGCGGAGGCGGCACTAGGTCTCTTCCTGTTTGGCAGTCACATTTCGCTGTAATGTACGAAGGTTATGTTTCTTCTAAGTTCAAAATAGTGTCTGAAGGGGATGGATTGGCTAGAGACAAAATGACGGATGAGAGACAGAAATAGTGATCCAAAATGGAGCAGGTTCAGTGTCTCGTGTACACGTCGCTGGTGATAGTGCTGATCATCGGTTGTCTTCTTCGTCAGCGGTGGTTTTGCAGCTGGCACTCGCGATGCCGCTTACTCAACCGTTGCACAAGGCACACTGCCGTTCCGCAGTGACTCCAGTGATTCCACCATTGGTCCTCATTAAAAGTAATATAAAACAATGTACTTTTCAGCCACGTTATAAAACTCCTTGTGGTGGACAAAACGCAATGTTATAACAGAAGATAAAGGAACCGTGTTTCGGGTGAGTTCGAAAGGGCACAGATTTAACGTTTTTCAGTGCTCGTATGCCTTATTTGGCCTCCGTGTGACTTACGAGCTAGAGCGTGCCAAGCGCTTGACCCTGCGAATACGACCAATGCGCGCGACTGGACCTATGTAGTCCATGAATTGAGATTTGTGTAATCCAAATATGATCTGCTTAATACAGTACCGGTTTCCCACCGAAGGGAGTATTTCAAATTGCTGGTGCAGAGAAAATACATATTACCCTCGACCATTCATCCGAGATGCTTTTTTACTGATGTGGTTGAAGAGAATAAACAAAAAAAAAACAAAAATTCAGCAGAATTGCGACATGTTCGAATACTATAATACAAAGCCATATTAAAATTCTATCTCTTCAAATACGTAAGCACCCTTTGCATCGAGATCTTATGGAACTAATGCAGGATCCGCTCGTCGAGATGGAACCCAGCGAGAACTCGGCTGTTCCTGCTGAACACTACACATCTACGGCTCCGCAACGTCAACTGCGCCAGAACGTGTACCAAGGTGAATTCACATTAAAAGTCTTCAGAATTCTCGCGGATATTTTCACATTTACAGCACAAAGAAATCTAGAAACAATCACTTTTCGTACATGTGGTTCTCTAACTAATCCAACCATGGTTCTCTAAACAAGACAAGAGACATACGTGAGGCCTATTACAAAAGAACATCGGTTCATGAGTGAGTCAGTGAACGTCGATCTGTTCGCACAACAGCGAGATGAAGTTTATTGATGACCGGAGTTAGGTTGTTTGTGGCTTTTGCTGTAAGTGTTATCTTATCGTTTTGTGCGAGTGCAGTGGTGGTGTTTCAGCATGTACTTATATATGAGCTGTATGTGACAAAACTTATTGGCAAGTTCATGCCAGTCCCGTGTGCTTCTTTCTCTTGCGCCCGTCTAAAATTGCGCAGTATTTTACTTGACGTTAAACTTGCCGTTAAACACGTTAAACTGCACAGAACCATGATGCCTTCTGTTAGACGTTGCAGCGTTTCAAAAATAACCGGTGTGTGTAAATTACGCGTTTTCAATTTTCTGTTTTTGTTATTGTTTGATTTGCTGCAGAACTGATACTGACGTACACCCTGCGTCAAAATAAGCCGGGGCAAGCGAGCGCGTGGCAAAATGCATTGCCGCAACATCTGACGTTGCACTTCTGGTGTCGAGACATCGATGTGCGCGTGCGCGTCCAACCACGCTCGCTAGCCTATCTATTACTTCTCTTCAACGGTAGCGCTGATAACATTCAGAGCTTGGCGCCAGGGGTCACTTTCTTTGCTCAACATGTCGTCCTCGTACACGCTTCAGCGGCCGAGGGTGACATTGAAGATGCGTTGCTCCGCCCTGCCCTGCCTATGACAGATAACTAATCTTGCCCGTTGCGCCGGTGACAAAATTGTGTCCCCATATGCTCTCCCAATTCGGTATTTCTAACAGCGACGCTGTTCTAGGGCTGGGCTTGACTACAGCCTGATCCTTCGTATCGTTTTAGCGCTTCGCTCCGGAGCTCCCAGCAAAGCGTTTGTGTTTACAGTAAAGCCGACTTTATCAAGAACGGCGGAAGCTTGGTCTGTAAGCTGGCCTTCCGAAACTGCCCTTTGCGCAGCGAAGCATGGACATCAACGGAGGGAGTATGTTAAGAAAAGCTTTAACTCATGTGTTATTAAATGTATCCAAAAACTTCTACGAAACTATGCTGATACGACGATTATACCGCTATGCCGAGTTCGTTTACTTGCCGTAATTAGATAGTGAAGTTGTAAACGTTGGAGAACTAGTTTGTTGTCATTACAACGCAATATACGGAAAGACATTGCCATGTATTGAAGAAAACGGTCGTAACTGCGGCTCCGCACTGTTTCAGTAGACATCAATCACAATCGGTGCAACTAGTTTTAATATTTTTTTTCGTAAAACAAGCAATTGGTTGTTAACTAAGAATAAGCACAGAAACAGAATACGAACTGAAGCGAGAAATAATCTATTTTATGAAGGTGTGACGAGACTTCACCTTGCACACGCTCTGAAACAATTAAAAAGGGGAAACGGTAGGAGAGTTTGGCGTGGTATTGGGTTTGACAAACAATTTACAAAATATTCAGTGCCCTTCCATCTGTGAAGAAGAATGACGACCAAAGCTGCGGTGCCGAGCCTCAACGTGAGCTTTGAATGGGTCCAAGGGGTGCACGAAGCAAAACACGTTTGTTTGTGATTTGCGATTCAGCATAGTTCCTGGTTAATTGACTGAATGAACTTCTGAATAACTAGAGTTTTCTTCCGGTGGACAAACATGGAGTTGTACGTTTCCCTCCCGTAGAATCCTATATGTGCTGACAGCGGACGAGAATTACACAATATTTACAATTTCACTGTGAACCGTGCAATTTTGAAAAATATAAAACCCTGCTTTGTGTTAGATTTGTCTTAGCGGCTAATTGTCATATAATTTGTTTCCGTATAGTTTCAAAGAAACAAGCGTTAGAGCCACTTTATGTGATGGTATTCCCTCCGAAGATTGACCTGATCAACTGTTCACCAGTCCATGTGGGAAAGCTATCTTACAAAGATCAAGCTTACAACTATCCCCTGAATGTCGGCTTCACCTCCTAACACAAATGAATTGCTGGGAAGAAACTTTAAGGAACAACCCTTTGGCGCCCTTCTCTGGGCTCTGCCGTGTCGGCGTTGTCATGACCGAGCAAACGATGGGAAGACGTACGAGTGAAGGAAAGCAAAGGGGGAGAATGTCGCGAAACTGGGAGGTGAGTAGGTTCACTGTGGTGGCATGAGCCAGCGCTCTCCAAAAGTGTGCGGTGGGGGAAGGGAAGGAGCAGTATGCTGTCCCCGCACGAGGCGCTCGACGCTTGGAGAAAACGTGAGGGGGGCGTTCACACGACAATGATGTGCGTTCGCCTAATGCTATGTTCAGACTAAATAGGTAACAGCCGTATCATGCGCTATGGACGTAAAGAAACGGCGTTTTACACAGTTCGGCTGGCTGAGACGTCAAATGATGTCATTAATTATAAATATTACGAGAATTGCGACAACACTCTGAACCCGGCCTAAGACGCAGTTCTTGTCTACATCTTGTCTACATTCTAGTCTACATTGCTCCATTACCGGAGACGGTCTGCTGGATCCTAGCCATAGACAGCCTTCCTCTAAAAAAGAATGCAGTATATAAAACTAAGATAGCAGTCCCGTTTTTTTTTCATGTATCCTTTGTCAGAGCAGCGCAGAGCGAGCAGCTCATTTTCCCCCTCGCCCTCGGCCGCTGAAGCGTGTGTGAGCATGTGGGGTTACCTAAAGAAAGTGGCCCCTGGCGGCGAGTGCTGAATGTGAGAAGCGTTGCCGTTTGAAGCGAATGAAAAGACATGCTAGCGAGCGTGGTTGGACGCGCACGCGCACATCAGTGTCTCGACACCAGATGTGCAACGTCAGATGTCGGGGCGATGTATTTTGCCACGCGCTCGCGTGCCCCGGCCTATTTTGACGCCGGGTGTACCTATTTATGCAATGTTCTGCCCGTATTATTGCCCACTGTAACACCTTAGCGCTCTGGTTATTGTAAAAATAGAAAAATAAACTTATTGAGGACGGAGAGTACCCTCGACGAAAGCGGCTTTCCCAAAAAATACTGCCGTTCTACCCTGTTAAGAACGATGACCTGTGGAGGTGTATGCAATCCAGGGACAGTATAAAAAGAAGCGTGTTTGTTTGTATTTTGTAATTTAGCGTACTTCCTACAAAATTAACTGAAAGAAACTTGGAGGGACTCGAGCAAACAGACATGGAGCTTCATGTTTGACATCCGTTTTTTACACATCTAACTGTTTGGGTAACACACTAACCCAACGCACTCGACCACTCAGCGGACACCATGCAGGTGCCATTTGGGCCTTCTGATATCCACGTTTAAACCCTTCGCCAACACAACAGAGTGTTCATCGCCGTTAACCGGTTCTGCACGCATGCTTTGATGTGTAACAAACCGTCGAAAATGTCACTGTGAAAGCCCTTTAATGTGAACAAGTATATTTGCGCTTATCACCGTTGCGAGCGGGGAAGTTGCCGATCATCCGGAAGGGATTCGCAGCTATGCTCTCGGAGCTGGAACTTCAGCTGGCAACGGCGGTGACAGCGGCTTCCCGTTTTTTACGCGCCTATTCGTGCTTCTGTCCTGGCCGACACTTCTCAATTTCCGCTGTTCCTTCAAGAGAACGACATGCGAGCGCCCCATAGCGAGTTAAACCTGGAAGGCCTCGAGCTTTATTCTTTTCGGCAAACGGGACTGTCCTTTGCTCTCCACCGTCGTGGGCATCTTATTGTCTGTGTAACACACCAAACCATACTCAATCCTCTCGATTACGGAGGACAGCTGATAGGGCGCATTGATCCAATAGTCTTCCACGTTTAAATCTCCAGCAAACAGGAAGAGCATGTCATCGGCATTTACATGAAGCGCAGCTGTGCGCACGCCACCCTCCTTCCACCCCCAGCCCGTGCATGCTTAAACCGGCAACCGGCGATGAGAGCACTTTTAGGCCAGAAATACACCAGTGAAAATGTCGCTTGGAAAGCCTCTCAAGCTGAAGCAGGATTGTGGGCTCACGCAGGCATTTTAACCGGCCAAGGGGCTGTTAACCGAGAGGTATTCGCACCTACTATGCCAGGTGTAATTTGAGGCGGCAATGGCGGCGGCGGCGGCTTTCCGTCCTTTTTACGCCCATTCGCGCTTCTGTGTATACTCCACGATCATCTGATAACGGCGCTACTGCCGTTGTCCGCCGTTAACGCAGTTTGTTAAAGAGGTATGGGTGTTCTCAAGGGGAAAAATTAGTGCCCTTCCACTCTGTCAAATCGGATGACCTGCGATGCTGCACGCCCTCCACGGAGTGCACAAAATAGAACATATTTGTTGGTAATTTACGACTGAGCGTACTTCCTAGCCAATACCTTAATGAAATGTGGAAAGACCCGAGCTGTATTCTAGCGAACACACTTACAGCTGTCTCTTTGCTTCCTGTGTCGTAGGCATGTTACTGTTTATTTAACATTTCTACCCAATCCACTCTACCACTAGGGATATCGGAACGGGCGCATTGGGCTGTTTGACGGCCACGTTGAAACCTCACGCCAACACAACGGATATGCCATCAGTAACGGCATGAAGCCTTAAGCTGCACGTGCCCTCTGCCCTACCTCCATTCCCAACCCGTGCATGTATAAACCACAACCGGTCACCAGTGGGTGCTTTTAAGTGAAGTACACTGTCGAAACGGTCGCTATGAAATCCCTTTAGGCTCAACAAGGGATATTGGCGCACGTGGGCGTTCCGAGGGTGGCAGTTGTTCATCCGTGAGGGTATCGCAGCTGTTCGATCAGCTCGAACTTGAGGCGCCAACGGTGGCGGCAGCAGCTTTCCGTTGTTTTCGCGCCCATTCAAGCGTATGTTCGGGCTGACGCACATTCAGGTTCCGCTGTTCTTCCTCCAACGAGAGACGCGCGTCCGCCCCGTAGCAAGTTAACACATCAAAGGCCGCTACCTTTATGCTAGCGGGCACACAGGTAGGTGTCTTGTTCGCTTCTCAGTTTTAGGCATCTTATTGTCTGTGCAGCACGCCAACCCAAACCCGAAGTGCTCGATTTGGGAGGGCAGCTGACAGAACGCATTAGACTCGCACGTTTAAATCTCTCACCACTACTACGGGTATGCCATCGGTAGCGGCATTAAGCCATTCTGTGCGTGCATGCCGCCTCCCTAACCCCTCAACCTGTGCACGCCTAAAACGGCAACCGGAAATGAACGCATTATAGGCTTGAAATAACCTGTTTACAGACAAGGAAAGACTTTATATGCGGCCAGGCTATTATTATTATTATTATTATTCCTGAATATTATATTATTCTTCCACCAGAACGACTATGACTAGGTGGTCAACGAGGGCCGCCGACACGAAAATGTAGACAGGAATTTAGGTTTACAACCTAAATAAAATTATGTGTTCACGCCGGCGTTCCAATCGGGGAATGTTTCCCTCAACCGGCAGGGACCCGCAGCTTGTGAGTGACGTGGAATTTGAGGCGGATATTGCCGCGGCTGCATTCTCGGTGGCGGCATTGGCGGCGGCTTTGGTGCGTTTTACGCCTATTCGCGCTGGTGATGATTCCCCACAATCACCTGATAGCGGCGCTACGGCCGCTGTCAGCCGTCTCCTGAACGGTAACAGAGACATCGGTGGTGGCGAGGGGAATAATTGCTGCTATAATAATTTTGAAATCAGGATCAGCAGTGGCGAGGAGGAGCCTTGCACCGGGGCCGAGTAAAGTGGCTTCGCCGGAAATAAAATAAGGGGGGGGGAGATTAACGTGTTCGAATTAAAAAAAAACAAATAAATGTAAAACTGCGAATTGTCCCAAAGTTTGGTAGAAGTATTTTCACTCTTTCCTTACGGCGCCATAGGCCATCGGAGACGCAGTTGCGTAGATTTCAAACAACCCGCGAAAGCTAAAAACTCCGCCTAGCGGACAAATAACGCAATATGGCGTATTTATTGACAACTCTTCTTTGAATTTTAGTATGGTTTGTTGATCTTTTGCTTGCGGAGACAGCGCCGAGAGGGAAATTTGAACCCGCGACAGCGGCGACTTGTGTGAAAATGGGCCTCCGCTTCATGGCGCGCTCCGCAAAAGCTGACAGCTGGGCGGGGACTTCGGCAGCTGCTGCTTATGATTTTTGTTACCCTAGCAGCAGTGATTACTACACCGACGGTGTGGATTCATTAAATTTTAGTTCTGATGAAGACGCTCCCATTCAAATGCCTCACACTTCGACAGGTGCTGCCAGGTAGGCCCGTTTTCGACTTTGCGCTGTCTTTATAACCAAAACGGGCTTCCTATCTGACGACTGCGGTTTTACAGTGATGTGTAGGGTATTGGCAACATACGGTAGGAATATTTTGCCAAATTCACCACGCCCTTTCGCGTTATCACCTTTACGAGAGTGTGGCGGTCGTGTCAAATTAGCGCTACGGAGTGATGCAAGACGCTTCTCAAGAGCGCTGGATTTGTTTTTCTGGATTTTTACCACTGAAGTGATAAGGATTTTGTGTCAACACCAAAATGTGCGCCGGGATGTATATTTTAGAAAGGCCGACTTACATTCGAGTGGTTCGAGCAGTGACACAGCCGTCAGTTCCACTAAGCAGACGCGCCCGCAAAAGTATAAAACTTGGTGTGCAGCGTTGGTTTATGTATTGAATCATAGCCAAGGAACGTAGGAACAATTTGCATATCTTAGAATTCCTAAAGGTGTTTTTAGGTTTAGTAAAATCGGCTATATACGTCGTGTGTATACTTTTATAGTGAATTTTTCCTGATTATTTGACTAAGTATCTGCAAATAATTGTACCTTCACAAAACGGTGGTTATGCGTTTGGAAGAGCAATCTATGAGATACAAGTGCATGCATAGCAAGGCTAAATGTCTCCAGTAGCTCAAGAGAAAACAATTCTTTTGTAGAAACACACAGAAAGGGTTGTTTTTTTTTCCGCCGTAATGAAAGAGCCCGGTCGGGTTCTGACTGTTCTAGCAACTGTCGTAATATTTTTAAATAATGACGTCGTCTCAGCCCACCGGGCTGCCTGAAACACCGTTTTTTTACGTCCATAGTGTACGATATCGCTGCTACGTCGGTAGTCTGAACAAGGCATTCAACTCTGTTTCCCTAACTTTTAACAAAACAGAAGGCCGCATCCTTGTATAATAAATTTATTCATTCATTGATTCAAACTCAGCTGGCCGGGATTTGATAAAAAGCGTCAGCTATGATGGTATCCCACGGCCTTCATAAGTTACGGGTGGTCCAAGAATACATCCTGCCGCATGAATTTTGCTTCGGCTTAAACTCAGTTATCCAGAAACGCGTGCATAATAACACTGGGTTAGCCATAATAGTTACTTCATTACCTTCTATGCTGAGCGATGCTTTGCAAGTGCTTCAGGGTAAAAACGTCTGTCGCGCGCTTTATCTTTGACCACGTAGGTCGAAACGTCGTTAACCTGGCATAATACCTTATCACTGCTCTACTTAAAGGATAGCCACAAGTTTGAAAATGCACACCACAAGCGTGGTGCCATGAATTAAACTGAAATGTTCGGATCTTTGGGAAATAAGCCACATGAACACTAAAATACTTAAGAGCTCTAATTTGTTTGGGAAATCTCAATTTGGTTTTCCATCGACTTTGTTTGGAGACTAATCGGTTTGAAGTAATATGTACCGTTTTTTTACGTGGAAATATTCCGCATACGAATATGTTTGTTTTACCAGAATAATAAAAATAACGTTGGTAGCAATACGGCTATGGGATAGCAGAAATATTTAGTCTCGAGAAATGTGGTTAGAAGAACCGTAAAGATCATCACCCCCTCCGTTTAACGAAGACGATGGTTGAACGCGACGATCTTCTGTGATGAATTCTTTGCTTGGTAATTCCCACACGGCGAGCATGTGCTTCTCTGGAGCAACAACCACTTTTCTTGAATACGCACAGAAACTCTAGGGTGTGCACTCAGGCCTAACGTTTGATTTTAGGGTGCACCGCGCGAATCGGTACCTGCTACTTGGCGTCCAAAATGGAGATATCGGAACGACGCCGGCTTCATAACGTAAGGGACCCAGGTTCGATTCAGGCCACAGGAAGCGTTTCTTTCAATTCACCCACGATCATTCATAATCATAGTCAAAGAAAGTTGGCTTCCCGGCAGGTTGTATTGGTGCACAACAGCATCAGTGCGGACACTAAAGCTTCGTTTAATATATTTCAGTTTGCGATCAGCTGAACTTTCCCAAAAGCAGACTGTCGCAACGTTTCGGCATTACACATGGCTGCTGAAGACGCAAGCACCAACCCCAATAAGACATGTGTAGTACAGAGAGGGGGAAGTGGGGAGGTTTTTAATGCTGAAAACCCTCCCGGTGGACGATTAAAAAACGTATCCATGATTGTGTAAGGTTCCTTGTAAAGGCGGCTGAGTTTCGCGTATAGCGATATGTTGGAGAGCCCCGCCTTCTCCCGCAGAAGAAAAAAATAGTGGCGACTTGAATAGGGCTTTTTTAGCAAGTCTCAAAACTGGCTTTTTTATTATGATCCGAAAAAAGATAGTATAATTAGAAACATTTGGGCCATGTAGGCACTGCCTTGGACTTTCACACGGGTAAACTGACGAACTGTGCACACTTTTATGCCGCAGGTCGCGAAGAGGGAGTCAGAAATTCGGAAGTCTTGTGTTCGAGAAGGAATGCTAAACCGAAAGCCGGCGGCAGTGCCCGCGACATCTACATGGAGTGGATCGGAAGCAGTTTTTATATCCGAGCGTGCAACCAACGAAATCAACCAAGTGCCAGGCAAGATGCCACAGGCAGCTGCCAGGATTGCGTCTGACGGCCAAAAGCGTACGGTCAAGGTGGAAGCTGGTTACCGGGAGTGGATGCAGACATCAAAGAACGTCGTGGACAGAGACGCCAATACTGAACAAGAAGCACCTAAGGAGGTCAAAGATAGTTCCGGTGAAGATGCAATAGGAGGCAGCGACGAAGCGCTGATGACGCAGCTATTGGCAGCCAGGCCACAGCGCCCAGCCGTTACTTATTCCACAGCGGTGGTCGTAGTGTCCCTCCTGATCGTCGGGGCCTTGTTCATAGCGGCCGGATTGCAACAGAAATGGCATGACCGTGAACTGGCCGTGATCAAGCGTTCCTCGTAAGTATGCATTTTGTTTTAATATGAACCTTTAAATTGCAGGCGAATTTTCTTTCTAAACCATGGTGTCTTGAAGAACAGTTAAGGAAAGAACTTGCTAGAGATTGTAGTGTCGAGACAAGATTAGTTTTAAGGAAAAAAAAGGTCTGCTTTTCTCTTTCCACCAGCGTGGTGTGTGAAAGTGCCGGCATAATATAAATGGTTGCACCGCTACTTACGACTACATACTTATGAACTATGGACACCTGAGAAAAAAAAACACACTGTAAAAGAAACTGCATTTATGGTTCCTCGAAGCATCAGCACTTATTTTCAAGGGTTTACCTGTTTTCTAGAAATGGTGTAAGTGGACTTCGCGACGTTCTTTCCCCGGGCCTTCTCCTACTATCCGCAGCAGGGCTGGGTATTTGACCCCAGGAATCTCCAACCGGCCATCTCAGCTTCCGATACAAAACTGCACATTTATTTACAGCCCAGCGGGCGGCTTAGAATTAGCGCTCGGGTGGAGCATGAAGACGACGGACTGAGAGCTCCTGCGCCCGGACCGCGTCTGTCTCTCTTCATCTTCCCTTCATCTTGCCGCTGAGGAAAGGGGACAAACGAGTCCTCTCCGTCGAATTCTAGCCCCACGCCGGTGGCCATTCGAATATCCGGTGTGAGCAGGCTGCCCTTTCTCGACATGCACGGCGTTTGAAAGCGCCGCGCTACACAGCCTTTTCATGCTCCCCCCTGCTCTTCCGAGGTACCGCCGCAGTTAGTGTGTCGTAAATGCCCGACACCTCCACCGCCAGTGTGATACATAACTACCGGAATGTTTCACACCCCACACACAATTACCACACACACTTTTTGTAGGCCGTAACATCGTTCCTTAATTGACGGACACAACAATTAGCATGGCCAGTGCCTCGTGACACTGGATGCAGGTCACCATAACAAAGAATAGCCGCACGAATCATCTAGTTCATTGAAAGTGAGCGGGATTTAGGGGTCGTATGCATCCAGCTTCGTCTTTCAAAAACGCCTCTGCCATGCGGCGCCTTTTGTCGCGTGACAGTAGTTGGGACTACTCTCCGCTTCGCTTTCGCGCTGTAGAAATGATCGCTGCTGCATCTTGCGCATGCGTTGCAGCCATGCTCCACTGAAATCAGGCGTACTGATACTTCTACCTCTTTGTAGGCGAATAATCAGGTTCGTCCGTCTCTGCGCTCGGGACGACGTGCTCCAGTACGCTCCGTTGGAGTGTACTGGAGCACGTTAACGTGCTCTATTAACGCTGACGTGCAATTCTAGTGAGGCTATCTCTTCAGCCACTCCTGCAGTCCTACCGGCAACTGCCTGGGGCTGCATTACGTCAGATGCCATACCCTGATTTACACTTTCTTCTCTTAGTTCACTGGAGCTTCCCATGGCAATCCCATTGGCGCGACTCGACATTAGAGGAGCACAAGAAACACCAGACGCCGGGTGCGGGACACCAAATGCATTTGATTCGCGCGATTACCGTCCTACTGCATCCCGCAAAGCATGGGGCCGCTGGCCCATGCTCCCGGAATATCCTGCGTCTCCGCATGCTGATATGACTGGCTCCCACTCAATTGAAGCCAGCCTCAGCCCTTCATGACTGCTGCTTTAAGAACTGCACAGTTCTTCCGTTCCTCCCCCCGAGAGTCAAGCTAGGAACCCTCTAGCCCTCACGCAGAAGTAGGAAAGAATTAGTCCCGCTCGCCGTTTTGGTGGAACACAGTAGGAGTATAGAACTCAGCATCACGAACCACTCAAGTACAAGTGCTTCCTTGGAAGCTACGAGCACCCTTTGTTCATGCCCCCATTGTTAAATTGCTCATGCAATTTATTCTCTCATCGCCCTCGGTGCACGCGTGTGCACGCTGCCCGATCCATGAGGTGGTGGCGTTGTTAGCGCTTCTGAAACGTTCACTCCTTAGACGTTCCGCTGCTAACTCCGGCCTCAGCAAACTTCAATTTCGCCTGCAGTAGGGCCGTCTCATCAGCGAAGGATATGGCTGACCTATCCTGACGCATTCTGCCTCATCCGCCCTCACACTCAGCTCCATCTCACCATACCTAGCTAACCGTCACCCATTTTCGCCAGGTCTGCCAATAAAGTACTCCCTAGATGTCATGGTGAGCCACACACCAAGGATCACGTGTGCCACAGACCTGCTTACTTCGGTGCTTGTGATGATGGTCTGGATCTGTCGACGGAGTGATCCCACGTGGCTCCGGCCGCGTTCTCTTTCTAGAGGTCACAGGGGCGATCCGGCTCTTTCCGCTGAGGCGTTCGCACGCAGAAGTAGTGGTCCCCTCCATTCTTGCGTGCACGAATCGCTCACTGCTCCAGCCGCATTCCTTCAGCAGGCTGCTGCTGCATCCACTAACCGTAGGTCAAGCTACGTTTCTGCCGCTAAGCAGGCCGCAGAGCTCACCCGCCGGTCGAGCCGCTTCTCCACGTGGCTTGCGAGCTCGCTGCTCCTGCCGATCTCTTTTAGCAGCCCGCGATGTCCCCGCGTGCTCTCGCCTTCGAGGGGCTCGTCTCGCCTCACCACCAAGGGGCGCGTCGCTTTTAAAGATCGTGCCGACTGGGCTAGTTACTTCGCGAGGTTCTTTACCCGGGGCTTTTCCCCCAAGCCGCAGCAGTGCCGTCGTTCTGCCCCCAGGAATCTCCAACCGACAAACTGAGCTTCCGATGCAGAACTGTACATTTATTTACAGTCCAGCGGGTGGCTAAGAATTAATGCTCTAGTGGAGCCCGAAGACGACCAGCCGAGAGCTCCAGCGCCGGGACCACGTCTGACCCTCTTCGTCTTCCCTTCATCTTGCCGCTGAGGAAAGGGGGAAGAGGCAGAGCAAGTCCTCGTTGTCGGGTTCCAGCCCCACACCGGTGGTCGTTCATGCATACGGTGCGAGCAGGCGCGGCCTTTCTCGGAATGCGAGGCATTTGCAAGGGCTGTGCGAAACGCCTTTACCTTGTCCAACCTGCGGTCCCCAGGGACCGCACCAGTTAGCGTGTCGAAAGGTCCGACAGTGCAACTTTCCTAAGGTAGACCCATGTGGATGATTAAAGCAGAAGCTGTTGACACGTCTCTTTGACACTTATCTGGGTAAGCGACTTAGATTTTGTGTTCCGGTCTCTGTCTATTCTTCTTATCCTCATGGTTGTGCGTTTCTTTAACGGCACAGTTTATGAATGAATGCTTATGACTGAATGAATGTTTATTTATTTCATAAGCAAGTTTGTGGCCAGGACAAATAGGGAAAAAGTTCTTGACGGGCCCTACAAATCCATTTACATTTGGAGACAGCAGCGTACACGCATAACCAATACAATAAAAAATGAAAATGAAAAAAGAGAGTATACACTTCTATACAAAAACCGGCGCAGAAATAACGTTGAAGGAAAAAAAATACTGGAAGGTGTAACACAGTTAAATAAAGGGAAGGGGGGGGGGGCTGCAGGGGTGCAGAACAGAAATCACTTCACTATAACATTGTTATGTAGCATTAGAGAAGCATTAGCGACGCAATCCAGATAAATTATATACAGGCGTTCAATGCAACCTTCGGGGTTTCACAATGCATGGAATTCACTGCAAACAACCCTAAATTGTAATAAAAAAAATAAAAAATAAAAAGACGACTTTACACATGTGGCGGTGTAACACTGAATTACAAAGAATGCTGGTTAGTTTCGTAACGCTAGGTGGTTAAACACGCTAGCATCTGAACACAATGTTATATGAATTTTATTGAGTAGCTGACTGTTCAGTTACTTTGGAAGGTTGTAAGAAAGCATTTGCATGGCAGAATTAGTGCGTGGGGTCGGGACATGCCAATGTTCTGGTTTTCTTCTGGTACAGCTGGGAACATTTACTTTCAGGTTTGCTAGACTAACCATAAAACCTTTGCAGCTTCTTATTTCCTTGCGGTAAGTGAGCGCAAGGCGGCCGACAAAGTGGTGCTGTTCTTGGGATACACCGAGATCACTGAACAGGGGTGGCAGTGTTGGCATCAGACGGCGTTGCAAACAGAGCGAATTAATTCGTTTTTGTAGGCGAGACAAAGCGGATGATATTTGACGCAGTGGTCGTACCCCACATAAGACAGCAGTAGTTAAGTAAGCTGGCAAAAAAGGGAATTGTAAATTAGTAGTTTCAGTTAACAAGGAAGGTGCCTCAGTGAATATACTTGTCCCGCAACCTGGGAAAATTTACTTGTTAAAAGTTTATGTTGGCATTCCATGACATAGCCTGGTCAAAGTAGACACCGAGGGTTTTTGCGGAAGCTACCATTTGTATTCGTGACGAGTTTATTTGCAGATCGAAATGAGCATTCATATGGCTGCATTTTGCTCTGAAAAGAATTGCTTTCCTTTTGTTAGCGTTTATCTTTAAGCCATTTTTCATTGACCATACTTGCAATTTATTTAGCACAGGGTTTGCAATCGTGATTAAGCTTTGGGGATTTTCGGATTTAAATAGTAATGTTGTGTCATCCGCGTATATAACATATTTGGTGTCATGGTTAATGTTAGCAAGATCGCTTATGTACAGTATGAACAGAAGAGGACCCAAAATACTGCCTTTGTGTGACTCTTGCGAGTTCTTGGGTGACTGCGCGAATACCATATTATGTCATTTTTAAAGTAGTAATTGGTGATTGATGCTGTCAAAGGCCTTGCTGTAATCTAAGAACACCCCAAGAGTAAGAAGACGCTCTCCAAAAGATTTTAAAATAAATTCTTTTTGCTCAAGCAACGCGAGCTCTACAGACTGTGTTTCCTAAAACCATATTGACTTGTTGTTAATAGCTTATTATATTCAAGGAAATCATATATACGGTGAAAAAGAATCTTTTCGAGTCTTTTGGAAAACAAAGACAATATGGAAATCGGCCTGTAGTTGGATATGTTTGTTTTATCACCCTTTTTTAAAAATAATAGCCGTGGCTTAGCTCGGCTATGCCAGGATAGACGTAGCGTGAGGCAAGGTTCAGCACCCGTACTCCAATTTGGTTGGATTTCAATCCAGCACAATCCAATCCAATCCAATCCAAATGAAATGCAATCCAAGCCAATCCAGTCTAATCCAATCCAAGCCAGCCCGATCCGATCCGATCAAAACCAATCCAATGCTTCTCGCGCTTGCGCAGAATACGCGCAAGCGGCATACGCGAAACCACTCAACCTCAGCCAGTGCAGCTTACGCTAGAAAAAACGCAAGAACTTTGGCAAGTTGCATTTTTCGCGGGAATACACCGGTAGACAGACACAGGTTATGTATGTGCGTTAGAACGGGGGTTATAATATCGATCACAAATTTCACAGGTTTCATTTGAATGTTATCTCTGTCCCATGTTCTGACATTTTTTAGAGCAAAAAGCACATTTATTATTTCTGTTTGTGTTGTAGGTTTCAAACAAATTGCACTGTTACAAGTATGGGTGATATACTCGCATGCGTCATTATTTACAATGGCATCACTGGATTGAGTAAAATTGTCTTTGAAAGCATCAGTAACTAAATTTGCGGGAACATGTACTCCGTGCTTAATTATTTTATCTATCGACAATCCTGTTGCTGTTCAGCTTCATAACCTCTTAAGTGTTTTACAAATTTTTCGTGTATCATTTTGACTGAAGTCAACCAAGTAGTATTGAGTTCTAGCTTATCAAAGTTCATTGTTTAATTTATTGCTGCATTTCTGAAAATATAACAAATCTACAGGGTGCCGAGTGCTGATGTACTCATTATATAACTTCTGTTCCGTTTTGATTTTTAAAAATGAGTTCCTGGTTATCCATAGCATCCGTATCTTAGAACGATGAGGATGATGTTCTAGGAAGGGAAAATTATTTTCATAAATAGCTTTAAAGGCAGTTAGAAACGTTTCATATGCTGAATTGGCATGTAGGGGACTGAAAGATTCCTTCCAGTCGAATTTCTCTCATTCAACCCGCAAGGTGCACAATCTGTTCTGAGTAATGACTTGCGTCATTGGTTTGCTTTTTCCAATATTTTCATTTTTTTTATCCCGTTGTTCCAAACTTAGAAAGATAGGCATGTGATCTCTTAAAGCATCAGAGAAAACACCTGCTTTGGTATCTTCTGGGGGGTAGTTTGTAATAAACAGGTCAATGCAAGTGGTTGTGTGACACGTTGTTCTATTTGGGGCTGAGATCATGTTAAAATAACCATGTGAATCCAGTATATGTCAGCGAACGCTTTAACTTGCTGTATCTTTAGCATGTTAATGTTGTAATCGCCACCCCAGACGGCAGTGTATTGATTATCGTGGGCATATTGGAAAAATTCTTCTACAAAGAAAAAGAACCGCTCAAAGCTCCCGTTTGGTGGTTGGTAAAAAAACAGAGTATACAGTTCTGGCACACAAAACAAATACTACAACATAATCACTTGAAATGCAGCTGTACTGGTCAGTAGTGCTTGCATTCAAATTGTCCTTAACAAGTAACGCAACACCACCGCGACGCGATGCTGTTCTGGATTTTGCAAAACATTGGTAATTGGCCAAAACCGAAGGCGTCGAGGCTTGATCATACCATGTCTCAGACAGCATAATGAAATCAAATTCAATGATTAGACTACTGCAAAACGCGTCTAGTTCATCTGTTTTATTTTTCGCTTACTGGCAATTGTTATGAATCCATGTTGTCGCTTTCTCATGTTGGGACCCAACAAAACTACTGAGTTGCTGAGCGAGACACCCAGTCTATGCATGACATCACAGATGGAAGCAGTTAACCGTGCGTTCTTACTTATCCTACAGTAATCTGTCAAGGTCAGGAAGGTTTTTTATCACGCATGCACTGCCGCCTTCCTCCCTCTTGACGAAAATTTTGCCAGCATGGTGCCAGCAGAACCAAAAGGTTTTTTTTTCTACCCAATCTTTCGCAGTCTTGAGAAGTCGCCTGTTGTGTGCCGTCAGGTTTTCGTTTGTGTAGTGATGAGGCATCACATCCGGCAGACGTTTCCTTTGTTCAAGCTACTCTTTTCCGGTTAACTGTCTGGTGAAGGGAACAATGACGCTTGGTATTTTATCGATGGAAGTCGATGCATGGCGGACACATCTTGCTTCGTCAAAGCATCAATGTTTAGTGCACTGGCGATGACATTGATTTTGCTGAGGAGAGATTCATTTTTTTCTTGGGGGATGCCATGTATCTCTATGTTAAGCTTTCTACTCTGGTATTCCAGATCGTTTATCGCAGTGGAAATTTTGTGAAGTTCCGCTTCGGCACCATTGTTTCTAGTTTCGCGACCCGAAATTTCAGAGCTTTAACCTCAGAATCTGGCCTGGCTTGTTCGGCAAGTAAAGAGTCATACTTGTCTCACATCATGCTTATGGATTTTTCTATTTCGTGAACGGTAGTGTTTAGTGGCAGCAATTCATCAAGTTTCAGGCTGATATCCGCAAGTAGAACAACAATGGGATCCGAAGGTTCTTTTGGTGAAGCAGTGTCTGCCATGTCACACATTTCTTACTTTTCTGTTTTATTTTTCGCTTACTGGCAATTGTTATGAACCCCAACTTTTCCTTTGGTCATGTTGAGGCCCAAACAAAACTACTGATTTCTGAGCGAACACCCATCTATGCATGAGTAAAAGGGGAAGCATTAACCTCGCTTACTTATCCTACAGTAATCTGTCAAGGTCAGGAAGGTTTTTTATCACGCATGCACGCCAGCCTTCCTCCCTCTTGACGAAAAATTTGCCAGCATGGTGCCACAGAACCAAAGTATTTTTTTCTACCCAATCTTTCGCAGTCTGAGAAGTCGCCCTGTTGTGTGCCGTCAGGTTTTTTTGTGTAGTGATCAGGCATCACATCCGGCAGACGTTTCCTTTGTTCAAGCTACTCTTTTCGGTTAACTGTCTGGTGAAGGGAACAATGACGCTTGGTATTTTATCGATGGAAGTCGATGCATGGCGGACACATCTTGCTTCGTCAAAGCAAGTCGCATGCGAATCGCGTGCGCCCGCGTACATGTGTCTACCGCTTTATACTTGAGAGGCGGTGTCATGTGATCCTGGAGATGCCGTGATGGCGCAATCAAGTGCCGCAGGAATCTTGGAAGTTGTCTTCGGCGCAGTAACAGCAGCTGGGGATCCACGGCCAGCGATCCGTCCTTCCGCGCAGGAAATGGCAAGCGGCGATTGTGGGGGAAGTAGGGCAGCAACTGTAACGATGCAGAGCAGGTTTAGGCCAAGGACCGTCTGTGCTCCGTCCTGCTCTGCAGCCCATAAACCTCGCATATTGAGTATGAGCAATAATTAACATGGCTTCTAGGTAAACAGAAAATAAATAACCGGATGAGTCATGAGACGTAAGGGCTGCTGTCAACTTTATTGGTAAGCTCCACAACCGGCTCTTGGAGCCATAGCTGCTACGTATACAGCAAGGATGGACAGTGCGACATCTCTTTTCAATTTATTTGTGCCAGCGAAATTGTTTTAAAGAAATGTGTGAGCCGTAGAGCAATTTTTGAGTTTCAAGAATACTGAGTATTGGATTGGATTGGTTACCAGTTGATTTTAGAGATTACGTGTGTGTTGAACTTTCACATGAACTTAAAGTTCTTTTCGGCTGGTATGGGTTATACGTAGACCCCGTGTACTATGCGAATGCCTGCTTTCTTCCTTGAGCTCCTTTCGGGACACTTTTCATTTAAGCATGATTAGGAGGTTAGAAATGGCTCTTGTGATGTTTTTATAGCATCTATAATTGTTTAATTTGGCGTTTTTGCAAAAATTGCTAAAAATGCCTATAGCTGTTTATTTTCGAAATCGGCGCCTATTAAGCCCGCTCTTTCGCTTTCACATGCTGTTTTTGATTTACATTCACCGTACCGTGCAGCATCCACTCTGCGAAACTGTATGGGGGTTCGACATACTCCTCTAGTTACCCTAACTTTCGAAAAACAACCGCTAGCAGCAGTGGAATGGGACGGTCATTCTCAGTGACAAGAGGTACGATTCTGCCTCCGATTATAGGATATTCGTGGTAGTCTGATATTGTTTGTCCTATCCAAAATATGTTCGTCTGCTAAACACCTTTTCAAATGTGACCTTCCAATGCGCTACAGTGTACTCGGCATTGTTGATATGCTTTGCTTAAACAATTCGGATAATATGAGTGAGTATCAACAAATCGCCGGCGTAGCACCTAGCAGTTTCTATGTAGAGGATGTTAATTTATTGATAAATCTTCGTTTGTCTTGCTTTTATTATTTGTGTGTCTTATTGTTGTGCAGCAATTTAACTGCGTGAGATAAACATATAGTCGATCTTTTTCATAAGTACTCTTAGCTACGAAGTATTCATCTTCATGTCTTTTTTACTTAGCGCTCGACCAAGTTACATTGGCCCTCGAACATGAAAGGTTTCAGTGTTGGTGTTAAAATAGGTGAATTAATCATTTTTCCTGCCAAAGATTTGTGGGACAGTCCAGCTGCTATGTTCAACTGTCAGTGCTTTGTGCAGTTACAAACAATACCTTTTAGGTTTTCCTCTTCTCGATATAGGTCATGCAGGTCTTCGTTTGCAATTGCTTCCATTTCTGTAATAACTTTTGGTGCCTCTTTTTGCGATGTTGGGGTCCTAAAACGTCGTTTTACCTGACTATTTTTGGCCCGCAACACCCACTTTTAATACCTAAAATCCGCCTTTATTTATTGCGGGCAAGTAATTTTCTGTTAGGGACATTTCGATGCCTTTTTTGTTCCTACACTCCTACGAGAACAGGGAATAGCTTCGCCATAGACACTTCCCCTGACCTTGCGTTAACATACGGCATTAGAGGTATCATCTGGGAATGCATGGAAGAAACACTCGGCTGTGACCATTAAATTATTCAACTGCGACTTCCGCATCACAAAACACCAACACGGAGAATAGGAACTGCCCCGCCTCACCCATTGGCGAAAAGTCCGAGAAACAGCTCCAAAGAACAACATAATGACACTGAAAAGTGGAGAGAAGGAATGTGGGAAGCTGCAAAAAAGCAAACTAAAGAACTGCCACTCATCCAGGATTGCCCCGCCGTAGATGCCCACCTGCTGCACCTTTGGGAGGCCCGACGAGGGCTAACAAAACGATAGAAAACTCGAGGAACCAATCAAAAACTACGGCTCAGAATATACCGACTTAGCCAAGAAGCAGCGGACTACGCATGTAAACTTATCCAAGAAAAGTGGTGTGATTTCTGCCCGAAACTGCAAGGCACACTCGGCACCCAACGCACGTGGCATTCCTTCGATCCCTAATGGGTAGTAAAGAAGCAAATCAGCATCAGCGCATAAACTTAAACGTCTTATACACAACTATGATGGCACGGAAGAAGATCTCCTCGAGGAAATCAAGAAACCGTGACAAGAGGTAACTAACATGACCCCGCACCCTTTTCAGCCATACACCGGTGCTCCCAACCCTGAAATGGACAGCCCTTTCACCCTAGAGGAAATTGAAGCACCGGTACGAGGTTTAACGAGAAATACTACGCCCGGGAAAGGCCGGATTGCAAACGAGTTACTTCGAAACCCAGATGCCGCAGTGTTATAGACCATTCTCGACTTCATTAATGAACATTGGACAACCGGCAATTCCATCCTCAGTGGAAGCTTGCAGATAATTCCTTGAAACAATAGCCGGAAAAACCGCTAACCCATGCTAATCTGCGACCTATTTCACCCACTTGGTGTGGTGGAAAGGTGCTAGAACATATGGTTCAAAGTCACCTAGGCTTTCCCCCAACATCGAACATAATGGACACTTCCCCAACGCCTTGTACGGGTTCCGCCCCCACTTGTCCACACAAGACATTCTTTTGCAGTTGAAGGCAGAGATCATTGAGCGGCTTTCTAATACACACATGCGCTGCATCCTGTTATGGACATCAAGGGCGTCTTCGATAATATCAGCCATGAAGCCAGCCTTCCTGGTCTAATTTTTATGGACTGTGGGCACCGGATGTGCAACTACGTTCCAAAATTCCTTACCGGAGCCACAGGAACTGAAGGAATCAGTCGCCTTCGCTCGACGATATTCCGGACAATACCCAGGGGGCAGGGGCGTAGACAGGGGGGGGGGGGGGGGCACACCGCGCCCCCCCCCCCCCCCCGAAATGTTTGGTGCCTGGCTGAGGTGTGGTTTAAGGAGCCTTAAAAACCGCCTGAAGTCGCCTGCAGGCGCAGAACCTACGTAAACGTCTGATCCCTGTGGCCGCTGCAGATGCTGTGCATGTCAACATATACAGCCCGGCTGCATTTTGCGCCGGACACACCGAGCAGCGCCGGGAACCTGCCGCGAGCCGATCGAGGCAGTTCCGCTGTTTCGCTAGCGGACAGCACGGCCGGGAAATGGCGGATCAGCAGGAAAAAGCCTCATATAGGCATACATGTGGTCTGGACTTTAGCGAGTCATTCCTTGTCTTACACTGGTACAAAGTATAATCACATGACAGAGCATGCCACTGTATTTTAGATGCAACGCATCTCTTTAACTCGCCTTGTCCCGCGTTGTCGCGGCGTAGTCCGCATCCCTCCCCCATTCTCCTCGTCGCGGCAGCAGCGCGCTCCGCCGCTCTCACCGCAGCGCCATCTGTGAGTCAGCGCGGTCAGCGCGCAGTTTGCGCTCGGCTGCACTCGCTCCCGTCGCCGTGCCAGCTGTGCGTTAGCGCGCAGCTTGCGCTCGGTTAAAAAATTTACACCATCTTCCCGAGAGGGGAACCATGGGGTAGATGAGACGCATCGGGGGTGAACATGCTGCGTAAATAAGATACACAACAACAGCAATCCCCACGCTAACATCGCTAACATAACGGAAACGCAACGGCAACCCCCCGATGCGTCGCATCTACCCCATGGTTCCCCTCGCGGGAAGATGGTGTAAATTTTTTGTTCAGTCAACTATCAACCATTGATATGTTTATTTTTCTTCCGGCATCGCATTTCATTGACTATTGCAGTTCCGTAATTTCTGCTGTATGAAAAGCATTGCTGTTCCCATCTCGTATTTCCCCCACATCAACAAAACTGATTGATTCATTGTGGGTTTAACGCGCCGACGCAACGCAGGCGATGGGGCACGCCGCAGTGGAGGGCTGCGGATTAATTTTGACCACCTGGGAAGGTTTAACGTGCGCCGAAATCTGCTACACACGGGCGCTTTTGTCTTTCACCTCCATGAGGAAAGCGGCCGCCGCGTCCGGGAATCGAACACATCGACAAAACTGTACAATTCTCTTTATTGCGGAGCTTGTCTTTTTGGCCTTGATATTGTTGTTCCTTGACCACCCTGTTGGTTAGAATAAGCATTCAGTATTTGCTTAACCGGAGTTTTAGTGAAGCTATGTCTGTTCGATTTAACGGATAGAAATTGAATGAAATTTAAGAAATATGCAACAAGCTCAACATTCAACAGCAGTGCAATAAGGTGTTCCGCTAAGCGTAAGATTGCTATTCACGTTACTAGCACAAAAATAACAAAAAGGCGATTACTTAAGGACGAAGGCGCCCGTTTGCTAGCTTCACTGTCATAATATACGAATTTGCCGCACGTACAGGTCCGTGCAGAAGTAAACGGAGCACGGGAGCGGTGGCTGAACTGCATCGCTGCGCCGCGTATGGGCGCCAACCGGAACCAAGGAGCGCCCGTCCAAGAGTGTTTCACCGCTTCCGCCGCCCTATCTGATATGTTTAATCGCCGCTCTGCTGGCGTGTCATGCTCCGCGAGACGGTTTTCGAAGGCAGCGCTAGACTATAGAGGGGCGCTGGTTGCATTGCGCTCGCAGGCATTAGTGGAGACCGAATCCGCGGCTGTTGAGCCGGACGAAGCTACGCACACTCGGAAACGTGCCTTGTTGCGCGCTGTAAACCGCATAGACTTGTAGGCCACTGCGTTTTGGTCGATGTAACTTATTGTAAGCCGACAACAAAATTGTCTTGAACAACATATAAAGCATATTCACATAAACCTTTGTTATTCGGGAAAAAAATCTTGCTTCCAACATTGTTTTTTTTTTTTTTGGGGGGGGGGGGTGTCTCCCCAGTTACTGCTGCCACTGAGTTCAGATCTGTACTGAATAAAGTAAAATACAAAATGCCCATGCGGTGGATATTTTATGCGTTAAAAACACCGTAATGAATACATACAATCACTGTCTTCTATTACAGCGTGCCTCAGAGGGCGCATAATTGTTGTCGCGTTAACCATTTCACTCCCTTTGACAAGTATAGCCGTCATAAAATTTCGTAAAAAAGAAATGACCAATAGTCGTCATCAACGGTCGTCATCAACGGTCATGACGACTATACTCGTCATCGGTCATTTTAGAGCCCTCAGCGCGCTTTTTTGCAACACATGAGGGTCATGCGGTGAAGCCATCTTTTACTTCATTGCGGGGTTTATATTAAGCTGCAGTATTTTCTTAACTAATATAAGGTTCTCGTTAAAAATAACAACGTTAGTTTTAATACGACCACAAAAGATGCGCCCTATAATTCCCGCTGTAATAGAAGACAATGATTGAATTTATTCTTTACGGCGTTCTTTAACACAAAAAATATCCACGGCATGTGCATTTTGTATTTTCCTTTCTTCAGAACAGACTGAGAGAACCCCAAAATAAAAAAAAACAATGTTGGAAGCAAGATTTTGTTTCCGAATAACAAAAAAGTTCTGTGAATATGCCTTTTTTATTGTCGAAGGCAATTTTGCTGTCGGCTTACAATAAATTACATCGCAATGACATGCTATACCAATCCACAGCGCCCACAAGTTTATGCCGCCATTTACAGCGAGCAACAATGCACGTTTCCGGGCGCGCGCAGCTTCGTGCAGTTCAACAGCGGCAGATTCGGGTGACGCTGATGCCGGCGAGCGCAATGCAACCAGCGCCCCTCTGTAGCCCAGCGCTGCCTTTTGAGACCGTCGCGCCCAGCATGACACGCCAGCAGAGCGGCGATTAAACATATCAGATAGGGTGGCGGGGGCAGTGCGAACACGCTCTTAAACCGGCGCTCCTTGGTTCCCGTCGGCGCCCATACGCGGCACAGCGATGCAGTTCGGCCACCGCTCCCGTGCTCCGTTTACTTCTGCGCGGACCTGTACATTCCACTGCGATTAGAAGGTTATCGCGGGAAAGCTTCTCTTTCAAATGAAGCAGACAGAACACCAGCTTTAGCAAATCTTCCATGCCAGTTTCGTTATCGTAGGCGTAGATAAAGGCAACCAAGTCTGTGCCTTGATAACAACGAATGTAAAGCTTGAAACCCAAAGGGTGGCAAGTCAGTCGTGCGGGCCATTGTTGTAGCATGGAACAGCCAATAAGGGAGAGAAGAGTGCGAAATCTTGATTTTCATGGTCCCGAAATGAAACCGTAGGACGGTGGCACGCGTGTGCCGCTCGATGCTGGCGCGATGACCTTCAAATTCTGCTCGACTGTACTTCATATCTGATAAGAAAACTTATTAGCACCTTTCCTAAAGGAAAATCTAAAACACGCGAATTTCGATACTAAACACCCAGTGTTGGCCTCCACTTCCGCCTGATGAACTTCGGGCACCGCGCGCCACTCACGAGCACACTCATGATCACGCTCACGAGCGCGTGCCCGCATAACCGCTTGCTCTACGGACGAACGAATCACCCGTGGCCTATCCGTAGACCGGCGAACGGGAATTTAGGCTATCATCATCATCATCATCATCATCATCATTTAAGCTCCTTAGATGCGCTTTACTGTTAGCGTTCAGCCTACACAAATCGCATTTTAAAGTCAGTTATGTCAAGCTTCATTTGAAAAACAACACGCAAGAAGCCTTGCCTACATATTTCGCCGTCCCAACTTTTGGGCTACCACAGGCCCCTCCGAAAAAAATTTCTGGCTCCGCGCCTGCCAGGGGGCTCCCCTCAAGGATCTGTAAAATCGCTGCTTCTTTTCAACATAGCGCTGAAGGACCTTGTTCCTCTTCTGGAAGACATCCCGCATCTCCGGAGCGCAGTGTACGCAAATGACCTCACCCTCTTGAGCCCTACAGGATCTATATGTGAGCAGCAAGATGCTATGCAAAGAGCCATAGAAGAGGCGCATCTTCATGTTCGGGCTAGGGATGTCGACGGCGCACCAGAAAAGTCAGCATTCCTAAGGCCAGGGTATCCCGGTCTGTGGAAGCCCCCCACCGGACGGGTGCTCTAACAGCAGCACCAGCCCTCCTGATATAAACATTTATTCCTCCTCCACCTAGTTTTAATTTCTGCACATTTTATTACATTGGTCGGCGCAGAAAACTCTCCCTCTCTGGTCTTCCGGTGTTCCCTCGAACTTAGGTGACATGTTCGAACACCTTAGCATCCTTAAGTGGTGCATTTATTCATGATGTTTTTTTGGGCTGTGTTTCAATATTATGTTTCAGGGTGTATTGAACGAATACACGAAGGGTCGTACCACGTAGTTAATGCTTTTTATACGTATCATCATGTAAAACAGAATAAGCATTTCACATGTTCTGATCATAAGGGTGTTTCCAGCAAACCCAAATGTGTAATCCTGTGTTAGTGAGCCTTTTAAGGCTAATATTATTTGAAACTTGTCTATTGCACCTTTCGCCGCGTATCATTAGCACCTACTGTTAGCTTTCATTAAGAATGTGTCACTCTTCGCACACCTTTGTCAGCTCCGCTGTTCTTTCGTGTTCCTTGATGTGGCTGCGGATGCGAGTGCTTGTCTGTAGCTGCAACACCGCTAAGCCATCGCTTTGCTAGCGTTGCACGCTATATGTCATGGTTTCCAAGTAGTCCGGCAGCAACCAGTCCTCGCTTTTACGGAGGTCCTCAAATTTGCACTGATAAAAAGTAGATCTGAAATTTGCTGTTAAAACATTGGGATTTTCTTATTTTCCGCTGAATAATTTAGATGCGACGCTGAGAGGAGCATCTTTGCCGGCGGCCCTGTCCTTCCTGCGTCGTCGTTGTCCGCGTCCGCACAGCTGCGTCTCTCCTTCGCTCACCCCCTCTCCTCTCGCCGTCGATAGTGCGCCCTCTCCCCTAACATCTGTGGCGCGCGCAGTGCGGCGCGCTCTCTTACTCCGCCGGTGGGCGGCGCTGCGCGCGGCGCAAAAGCGCTGTGCGCATGTGCAGCGCCCTCTCTCTCCGCGGTCTCCTCTCCTTCGGGCGCGCTGCGCATACAAGCGGAGTGCCGCGCTCCGGCCAGTCTCTCAGTAGACGGTCGTCCGCGCTACGCTTGCTCTATCTCTCTCTCTCTCTGGCATTACCCGACAATTGCTCACGAATTTCGAGTAATCCACCCAACGGAAACGCACAATGGAACCCCCTTTAGCGTCGCATCACACCAGGGTTCCCGCGAGGGGAGGTGGGCGTAATTTTTTTCCCTCGTTTTCTTGGTTTTACTGCTTCAACGCTACAAATGGGATACGCTGCGCGCCGTAGTGGAGGGCTCACAAATAACCTGAACTGCCTGGGGTACTTTAAACTGTGCCGAAATTTCGAAATGCGGATGTTTTCATATTTTTCTCCATCTAGCACGCAGACACCGGGGTAGGGGTCGAACCCGCGTCCTTGGATTAAGTAGCACAATTGCTTAGCCACTGAAACCTTGAAGTGGATCTTATTTCCCGCTGAGTAGGTTCGCCGGGAAGTTTAACAATGCTGCAGAAAAAGGATATGTCAAAAGGGAAACACTAAGAAAAGACCACACGTGGTCAACACGAACAAGCTCTTTTGGGGCCTCAATCGCCACTTTGTTTCGCGTGATGGAAAGGCATTCCTTTCACAAGACCCATTTTGTTGTTATTTTACGTCCGAACGATTGCCTAAAAGCAATGAGCTAATTTGCGCGCTGCCTTCCGTTCTGTACGGAGATCACCCTTGGGTTGAAAGGACACAAAGGGCGTTCGCATTTACTGCTACAAAAAGGTGTTACGAAACTTCCGCAACCAGCAGAACTGTTCACGTGAGGCTCTAACTTTCGGCGCATATATGTTCAATAAACTAAATCCACTCATTGCGCGACATACAAGCGTGAACAATGGTTTTCAGCACATACCATCAGATACGCCTGCCTTGATGGTGCTTGAGATTTTTCGTCAGAGAATGCCGTCATTGTGAAGGAATGCTTCATTTAGCCTATACTACCAGCAAGAAAACTAGAGCGGCCTTGTTTACTTTTAAATGGTATCGCGTTCCCCAGCTTTTCTCACTGCAATAAGAAGTGGTCATAAGAGAGGACGCGTAAATGACAGAGGTCTTGTGTAATCGAATTGGATCAGAAATAGCTTTGCTTCATTTGCCTTAAAGGGACACTGAAGTCATATGTAAACATTGCGGGATTACTAGCGCAAATTGTAGTCCGGAGTCCCCAGGCCATGTTTCGACCACTCTGGGCGCGTTTACGCGTTTTTATTTAGTAGAAAAATTAATTAAAAAATGCTGTCCTCCTCTCTTTACGCTCGCCCATTTTCTGTGGCGTTTTCGTGTGACGTCGGAGGAGCCGAGCTCGCAATTCGTGGTGCTACTGCACGGCTCCCCGGCCTTCAGAAAGAGTCAGTCGGCCCAGCGTTTCGTCCGACGGCCGCCGACGGGTCGTCCCAATTCGTTCGCTCAGTTGAAACGAACCCAGGACACGTTTGTGAATGGAAGAATGTGCCTTTCTTTACTTGGTTAGTTTGTACACTGTATCTAGCTCATAGTCAGTCGCTTAACACAAGCGCTGCACAAGCGCACATGCGACGCTTCGCTGGCTGGTACGCCAGTAGCAAAATATAAGGCCTCTTGAAGCGGGAGAAGAGTCAGCGAAGTCAATATAAGTACTAAGGAAATAAAATCAACTGATATTTTACCGTACAGCGTAAAACTAGGGTGCGGGAAGCACTTTTTTGCGCTGGGCGAACAAGCAGAGCGGCCAGCAGCACGACTACGCATCTGCGAACGCTTTTCCGTCTAAGAAATGATATTGCTAGACGTGAGATATTGTGGAAACTTGGGGATGCTTACTGCACGAGCGCAAAACAACAAATAGTCACCTAAACTGCTTGCAATGCTAAAACTAAATAAAAGTGTAAACTGGTTAGGTTATACATTATATACCTTATATTTGCTGGCGCGCTCACTTGTGGCCGAGTGGTCTGGAGCGCTAGATATATCATAGCAAGTATTTTGCAAGTCACAAGTTCGAATCCCCGCGGGTACGTGCTTTTTTTTATATAAGTTAACTTTTTCGTTTTCCGCCGATGTTTTCTATATAATGAGTTCACATTTTTTGGGGCCGCAACGTTCATTGCTCCACGAACTAGTTCACAGAGCGCGCGCAGGCTGGCACTGGCGCGCTAGCGAGTTCTCGTTGGCGTGATGCATAAGCACCGACTGCTTGCGGGCAGTGGGCACAGGCCAGAATCAACAGACCCTTGCCTGGTGCGAACACGCTTTTTACGATACAGGCAGAGTGAGGCAACTCCAAATATGGGGGAAAAGCGCATGACATTTGCAGCGTCCTGCGGGGACGCGGAGGGCGTTCATGCACTGCGTAGGCCTCGGCTAGTGAATGCTAACGACTCCAAGCCGTCCTGGGAGGCTTATCTTATGCATTTTACAGCCGACAACATGGCAGAAGTGCGGTACGATGATTCCTGAGATATTGAGAATGCCCATCCACCAACGCCATTGGTTGTGTTTTACAGAACCGAAATCGAAACCGAAACTTGTTTGATTGCTAACCTTGGGCATCGTCCAGTCACGGTGCCCCCTCCTCCCAACGTCACAGCCTTAGTTGGTGTGGCCGCCGCAAACCGCGCATGGTAGTTTTTCTTCTTTCGCGCTTTGTAAAATAATTACCGATTTGTCAACCGGATAAACGATGAAAAGTGTGCTAATTTGAGCCAGTCTACGCAGTGCAAGCAAAAACGGGAGATTGACAAATTCACTACAGTGTCCCTTTAACGACGATCGCTTTCATCGATAAAACTTTTGTACCATGGCAAGAACAAAATTGGTGCAAAACTGGGCCAAAGATGATGAAAAACGACGCCGACCATCGGAGATATTCTATCTCTGATAGCCCCAGTTTTACTAATAACCGAGCTATTGTAGGCGCGACAACTATATCGAAGGAATTGTGCGGGCTGTTGTTAGTGTTTGGTGACGCAGGAAACTTGGTGGCGAAGCTGCAAATCGCCGTACGATTGTTAGCCGACTTGGTTTCGGCTGTGCTATTCCGCTTGAGTAAAACGGTTTATACGAGCAGTTTTTTTTAAGTGCGATAGTATGCCCCTCGGCATAAGGTCCTACAGGCACACGTTGACACCCGTTTCCCGGAGGAAGTCCAGAAGACAGCGGTAGTGGGGCCCCCACGGCCATCGTTGTAGATTGGGGGGTCTCCCAAGATGCAGGCCTGTGCCGCGAAGGTGTCGGGATCTCGCTGCTATCAAGGAAGGGCACGTGCATAGCAGGGGTTGGTGTCGGCGTCTTCAGCTGGAGCCGTACAGAAAGGGCAGGTCGTTGCACCGTACTATGTCGAATAAATATACTTTCATGGCGATGACCTTGAAAGTACTAGGACTTTTTTTCGTGCCGTTCTCAAGCTCAGCGCTTGTGGCCAGAGTGGGACTATACCTGTTCTCAAGTTTGTGCGGATTATGGTGGGCCAACGGTGTTTCGCTGCAGCCGGTCACTTTACCTCTGCGCTGGGTCACTTTACTTTGTGCGCTGCGAATATCTAATATATTTGTCGAATGTGAACGGGCATGTCCGACTACACTTGGCTTTCACTACTGTTAGTGCAGACGCCAGCAATATTACAAGCTCTAGGAAAGATGGCGCCACCTGGTGATTTGCGCGCGACCTCCCACAGGGTTCCACGGGGCCCCTACAAGCAGATGAGAATTGACATGCCGTTTGCATGCCACGGCTTTCCTTCTGTAGTAGTGTTTTCGTTTCGCTATATACCGCTCATTCGAACCGATGATATGCTGCCAGGCTCTCTCTTGCTTCAGGTGTGTGTCTGTTGTTCAATATACACGTATTGGCGGCTGCAAGAGATATGCCTTGTTGATTAAAGCTTTGATGAGGGCATTTATATTATCTCGAGTGTAACTTTAAGAGGCATAAATGTCAGTGTGTGCTGCGCTTCGATGCGACGGGCCCAGTATGCGGGGAAAGAATAATTTGCAATCATTTGTTTCCTACATCGGCGTGAAAGAGCAGTTTATTGATCCATGGAAGGGGAGATATCCAAAGCGCGTTTGATTTAAGATTTCCATTGACCCAGCGGCACACATGGCGCATGTTCACACTACCGTTGTCCAAATTTGTCATCGTACGAGATAAAATAGGTATTACGACAAGTTAAATTACGGCAGAGTGAACCGGTGCAAGCGCTACAGTGGGCAAAAAATAGCCCCGTATAAATACACAAGACGAGATTGAATCGAACCTAGAAAAACTGTTGGTTTTTTTTTTGCAACTCACACACATAAGTATTGGCAGGCGAGGTAGTCGAAAAGCCTGGTCGCGGTAGTCCGGCTCGACATGCGCAAGTCAAGTAGTATGTGGTGGCTTGGTAGTCTGGCTGGGTTGGCTTTACGCGAGCAGCAGAATAGCTCCTTTACCGGCAATTCACCTGGTCGCTACGCAGGAGCACGCGAAGTGGGTATGGAGATAGAGAGAGAGAGAGAGAAGAGCGAGAGAGAGAGAGAGAGAGCAGATAGAGAGAGAGAGAGAGAGAGAGAAGAGAGAGAGAGAGAGAGAGAGAGAGAGAGAGAGAGAGAGAGAGAGAGAGAAATAACCTTATTATTCACATAAAAGGGTTAGGGCGCGGTGGGCCGACCCCGGAGTGTTCGCGACGACTTTCAGCCGCTCGAGTCACGAGCTCCTTCGGGAGCTGGGCGTCCGAGCGGCCCAACGCCTCCATCCACTGGTCAAGGAGAATTAATTGGAGGGGAATGGTCCTCATACACAAAGCCATCATTGTGTTGCAAGACCGTGGCTTTTTTTCACCGCAAGCGGGGGCCAAGAGCGAAGGATCGGCAGAGGGAGGGGTGGACATGATGGAGGACGGCTCTGCACGGTAGAGATTCCGTTTGGAGTTGACGCCAGAGGCGTTCCTCCTCCAGAGTGAGGGATGAGTGAGCGGGTGGAAGCTTGCGGCGGGAGAGGCGGTAATGCTGTGTGACCTCTCGGAATGTGAGGAGACTGTCCCTGGTCGATCTGGCTCCGTGGAGGGAAGAGTCCACATCGTACGACGGGGAGACAAGTGCTCGGGCTGCGGTGTGGGCCGTCTCTATCCCTCCAATGCCCGTGTGAGCCCGGAACCATTGGAGTTCGACCGCGTCGGATGGCGAATTTCGACCGAGAATTTTGTGTGCCGGGGCAGAAATGAGCCCTTTGGCAAAGTTTGGACGTCCGTTTTCGAATCCGAAAATACAATTTCAGGGGGTGGGCCTTTGGGTTATTGCTAGTGCGATTGCCGCCTCTTCCGCGACATGCGGGTTGACGGGTGTGAATGGTGAGGGTTGCAAGAGGAGGAGATGACGTGGACTGAATTACAGCAATGGCGAATGCATCTTTATGCCGATATTCTGTGGCATCGACATAGAGGGTCGCTCGGGAAGTGGGAAATAATCCGCCTGTCAATATGAAATTTTGGGTGCAGGTTTTTGGGATCGGTCGAACGATGATATGATTTCTGATTGATGATGTGATGCAGCACACAGACTCGGCTTTGAGCTGGTTCGATCTCGAGTTTCTGCAAGAGGTGTCTGCCCGGGAGCAGCGCCCTAGGCGGTTGACTTGGCCAGTGCGGTGGCCTTCGATTAGTTCTGCTGCCGTATTGTATGTCCCTGTTGCCTCTAATCTGGCAGTGGATGCGTTCGGTGGTAACTGCAAGGCGCTCGGTAGGCTTTGCGGATGAGACCATCACTTTCTTCATTTCGCTGTCGTGAGGGAAGATAGGGAAGATTTGACTTGATGGCTTGATGAAGCGCGCACGCGTGAGGCGCCGTATGAGGGCTCCGATTAATTTTGCCACCTGGGGACTTTTATCGTGCGCCGAAATCTCGTACACACGGCTTTTGCCTTTTCTCCTCCATCGGATGCCGTCCGGCGGTAATCGAACCCGCGACCTTGGCTCAGCGCAACGCCTTACCCTGAGCACCGCGTATAGGGAAGAGCATACGTTAGTGGGCTGATAACAAACTTGTACAGTCTCAGCGGTCTTGTTCAGGCCGTGCCCTCGGGCAACGATCCTACGCACACGCCAATTATTTGGGTATTCTGGTTTGTTTCGAAAGCCCCAAAGTTGTCCCGCCCCCGAAAGTGGCGACAAGGGTGCGATCGAGAGATACGACTTGCCGGCGCACCCCCTCGGAAATGCTGTGCAATAATCGTGCCCTCGCGAGGGGGATGTCTTTCTTCTGCGTTAGGAAGTGCCTTGTGGAGGAAGACAAGTTATTTGATTACATCCGTATTTCTCCGATTACTCTGTAGCAGTAGGCCTAGAATTTTGAGGTTCGTGACTCGCGGTACAGGCTTCCCGTCCACTAAAATATGGATGGAAGCCTCTCGCGAAGGTCCATATCTTTTTGCTGGCAAGACAAGCATCTCTGATTTGGTAGGAGAGCATTGCAGGCCCGCTACTCGGGCTCCTTGCACGACGGCTGTAGCGCCAGCTTGCAGGGTTTCTTCTATGTATGCATCACTTCCTCGAGTGACCCATAGGGTTATATCCCCTGCATACATGCTGTATTGAAGACCGGGCACTCGATCCAGAGCACAGGCTATGTGTGACACTGCTAGATTAAACAGTAAGGGGGATATGACCGACCCCTGCGGTGTGCCGCATGACGGTAGTTGTATTTCAGGAGATTGCAAGTCACCCAGTGTCAGCGTGGCTGTTCTGTGAGATAGGAAGGCGCGAACATAGTTGTACGTCCGTACGCCTGGCCCTATGCGTTCTACGCCTGCCAGGATCGCAGCCGCCACTCGAATTGACCTCCCTGGTCGTGTCCAAGTATCCGTGGCTAATAATATTCCCACATGAAAACACGCTGTTTTCAGTACAATGGGGGGGGGGGTGGAAAGACACTCTCAACTTATTCCTGGTGCACATACGGCGGCCGTCGCCACCATGACCAACGTGTTCTGAAAGCCACGCAATTCATGCGCTAATAAAAGTTGTTTTCAATACGACTTCGGTACATTACCTTCTGAAATACACGCATACAATTATAACACAACGGAGCATGCCACCTAAAACAAAATGGGCTATTGCATTATCTACTCGTCAGCCTTATGCTTCTTTTCCTCCAGATTGGTGACTTCTTTGCCCACTACGACACCGGAGGCAAGGAGCCCACCTGGCCGTTTTCTCGGGGCCACAGGAACTGGGAATGGAGAGGGCGCCGATTCATATTTCGAGACGCAAGATCGGGGGTCAGAGACGTTGGAACCCACACTCATTACCTCTGAAGAACAAGATGGGTCGGGTGCCTCAACGTAGTTATGAAATTGTAGGGCGGAGAGTTGTCGCTCTTAGTTAGCCCTTGATCTCTTGACATAAAATTTCCACGCTGAAGAAATAATGAAGCATTCTTATGCTTCATGGGCATGGATGGATCCCTACGACTGGGCATGGATCCCTACGAAAAAAATTTAAATAGAATTAATCAGGAAATGAATCAGGATATCTGCATTCTATCTAAAAGTCTACATTGTGTTATTTGATTGCCGCGTAATTTGTTTGCTCCAGAAAACACCGCAGCTGATGATTGTGCGTAGTGGATGCTCTCACATAGAATTTGATGGGTTATCTCATTATCTGGCATGATCTTGGGGCCTCCTGTACTGCATCTGACGAAGGTAATGGCTGTGAATTTATTTGGCTGTGAATTTGAGACTTCCTGCAGATCTACTGTGTTACTGTTCAATTGCAACGCTGTAATTGTGTCAATAAAGCGAGATGACTATGTAACAGACACGTGAACGACCCTGATTACTTTTAACTAAATGTCTTACGCATCCACCGATGTCTGAGATCTAAGTCAATACACCAGTGCTTTCCTTGCACGATGACGTAAGTACAAAAGTCGACATGGAGGAAAATTACTTGTACTGCCTTATTACGGCGAAGCAGTATATGTCTCACCTCCTGCCCCCCCCCCCCCCCCCCCCCCCAGTTCTCATTTTGGTGTAGCCCATGTACGCAGCGCCGCTTCTGTACTCCTCTCCATCGCCGACCCCTTTTTGGCAACTCATATACCCCTTGCCACCACTGCTCCCTCTTTCGAAAACCAATATTTTTGGTTTAGCTTGAATGGCTTTTAGAGCGATACCTTCGCCAGTGTCTTTAAATTTAGGCATGTGCACATCACCGACTGCCGGTTGGTGCGTGCAAGGGTAGGAAGCTGAAAGAGGGTGGGTGCGCACGTGTAGCTATATGCTTCAGGTGTTCAATGATGACATGACCATTTTGCTGGTGGGAGGTTTAAACTTGGACGCCCAACGGCCCATTTGACGTCCTTCTTGGTCGAGCGAAGTGGTTCGGTGTGTTACACAGTAAGATGCTTACCGCAAGGACTGGAAACAGGCAGCCCTATGTTTGTGCGCTAGAAAAATTCTCTAGTGCTTCCAAGTTCACTTCAGCTAATTAGCTCGGAAGTATGCTCAATGGCAAATTACAAAGAAATATGATTTGATTAGCGAACTCCCTGGACTGCGTCCAGCTTTGCAGGTCTTCCTTCATCACGGAGTTGAAAGGCACTTAAGTTTTTTTTCAATTTTGAAACCATTCAATCTATGTCTTTCAAGCAAAATGTTACAGGGCTTACTACTAGAAAGAAAACCAGTCGCCGGCTGATGCCCACCAATCGGGTTCAATACCAAAGCATCACGGCTAATGTAAAGGAAGATGGTGGCACCCAGAGGCCGACAATTCTGAGTTTAGTCATTTTTTGTACGCGCGGTCCGGTTTTTCGAAAACCTCAAGCGATGAAAAAACAAACACGAATCCTTTTAGGAGATCTAATGTTCCTCAAGAATTCCGGTTGTGGAAGTACCAGCTGCGTTGTCTTTTCTTCGTGAAATCTCGTGCATACGCCTCCACCAAGCCCACCTGTTTCCCCCCTCAACTCACTTGGGAGTTGTTTTTCGTGAACAGTTTAGATTTGCCTCGTCTAGGTTTCGAGGAGACTTTTGTAGCGAAGCTTTCTTTCGCAGTCACAGGCGCGGGTCTCGTTAAGTAACCGCTCAGCAATAACATGAAAATGCAATTTTGCATGAAGGCTGGATGAGTGCGCCGTTCATCCAGGGGACGTACATAAATTCTTCTGTAATACAAAAGCTTTTCTTTTTGAGTATAAAAAACTTAACGCAATTTTGCTATAGCAAACACGACAATCGCGTTAGAAACAAAGCTTAGCTAAAGTATAAAAATTATGGTTGATTTCTTTTTCATAGGAATCGGTAGAACAGTAAAGTGAAAGGTGCCTTCACAAGAGCAGTTGAATGTTAAAGGAACCTTCTTCATGTGCGACGGGTTCGCCACCCTGACCCCGCCAGACGAAGTGACGCCGACACGCAAGAAAGAGAATAACAGGTTTATTCCGGGACAAGAAACCAAAAATGGTACGCACAGAAATAGCAGCTTGAAACAACGGTCATGCGAACAACGCGACAGCGGAGGGTGCCTGAATTCACGCGCGTCCCTCGTACACGAAGTCACGGGCACCGAGGCGCCAACTGTCGGCGCTCGTTAGCGTGATGATGCGCTACTTCCCTTCGCCTCTCCTAGGCGGCATCACCATCTGAATGACTCGTAGTGAAGGACGTAAGAGGCGTTCGTACTGGGATGCAGTTTTCTTCTGGGATGTTCTTCAGCGAACCATTAAGAAAGATCTACCGTTGACAGCTCCAGGCATCCGTTATCTCGATGTACCACCGGATGTCATCCCGTATGACATGATTTTTCTTCTAGGGTTACACTCCATATGGCAAAGCAGGGTAGCGGTACGGCGCAACGATGAACATGCTCGATGCGTTCATGGTTACTTTGTGGAAAGCGTGTGTAGAGTGCGTGAAGCTTTGGAATAGGTGTTATGACGATGAAGTTATGAGTTTATTTAAAAAATTGATTGAAATAAAAGCGCATTGGCATGCAAATTTCATTCAACATGGTTGTAGAGGGATTGGTTCGTTACACTGAGGGTATGATGTTTTGAAGTCCTTTGTTGAGTTTTGCAATAATGAAAAAAAAAGTATTCATAGCGCAGTTGGGAGACCGCCACGTACCTCACGTTGTGGCGATGAAGTCGTGGGCTCGAATCCGGGCGCCGCCGCGTCAATTGCCGTTTTTTTGGCGACGTCACTTCCGTGGCAGATACGAAGTCGCTCAGATCTTTGTGTGTGTAAAAGTGCCAGCGATAAAGCTTGGAGCATGGCATCCAACGCCAAGCAAGGCAATAACAAAGTGCTCAACAGCTTTTGCACCAGGAGTGCTGACGTGTTAAATTTAATTTGAATTCTTCAAGCCTCTGTGGGAAGGCCGATTCAGCAAGGGAAGAGCGTGAGGGGTGGTGAGGGAGAAAGGAGAGGTAGTTATCATTATGGTCCTCCTACGACACTTGCAGAAATGCAGCTATTTCTTATCTGCTGTTTGCAGGCATTCCACGCAGAGTGCTGCCATGCCAAAATAAATCTCCTACTTGGAAACACCTCGCCCTTTACTGAAAGACACCCGGAGCCTCGTTCGCTTAATTGACGATTTTGTTGGTTCAATATGATGTGAAACCTCGACCTACGCAACCGTGGTGTACACCTTTAGTGGGCAATTCAGAGCAACGATCTTGTGCGCATTGTATCATCTCCCGGCAAACGAGTTATAGACAAGGCAGCATTCTGGAACGCAATGCATGTAGGATTATTCAGCAGTAACGTATATAGCGTGGGTTCTGGGAAAGTGGAAAAGCCGGAAGGGCACGTATCGTGCCTACGAAACATAAGGCGCGCATTCGCGTCTGTCTTATCGCATCGATACATGCTGTCAGAAGCGGCTACCGAGCAAAATGTAACTTTTGAAGCCATGAGACCGACTGCGCACGACCGGCGACACAAGCAAGAACTGGCCGATTTTTAAGCAAAAAGTGGAACAATACCTTTCGGTGGTGCCACCGCACGACAAGCCCTATTCGGATGCTGCTAGAACGGCGGTGCTGCTGACCCTCGCTGGAGAGGAGGCGATCGAAATCAATAACTTCGCATTCCTAGAACGTAAGAACAACCACAACTACGCAACCGTCGTGAAGATGTTTGACCAAGGCTGGGATGATTAGAGAAATGAAGTGTACGACAGCTTCATCTTCAGGAAAAGAACACAGTCGGAGGGAAAAAACATTGGTGCACTTCTTTCGTTACCTGAAGCAGCAAGCGCAGTTCTGCAGCTTTGGGAACTTGACCAATTTTATGAATGTGGGCGTGGGTTCGAATCCCACTTGTGACACCATGTATCGTCTCGCGACGAATGAGTTATAGACAAGGCAGCATTTTGGAATGCAATGCACGCTGGTTTATTCTGCAGTACCTTATATAGCGTGGGCTGGGCGGAAACTGGAAAAGGAGAAAGGGCGCGGCTCGTACCTAGCAAACATAAGGCTCACTTTCGCGTTTATCGTAGTGCACAGAAACATTTAGGACGTCCAACGTGTCCGTTACTTGCATCCAGTTACGTGCTTAGGTACCAGACCCTTACTAACACACGCAACAATTATGCAACACCACTACACTTGAACAACTCGTTTACCTGATCAATTCGGAGCTAGGCTGCGTAAGTAGAGTTTATACTTTGTTGTTCAACTCAAAAACAGTGGAATTTTGTTATAAAATGTTTAATATAGACTGCTTTATATTTTAGCAAAATATTACCCACGGTTCACAGCAATACATTAAAGCTTTCTTTGTGCGCTTGCCTTTAACTCAAAAGAATACATTTTATTTTCTTGTGTTCAAAGAAAACTTTACGCTGCAGCAATATTACACATAAATCCCCGAGGTTTGTATTTGATTGTAGCTGTCAACAACCACAGTTGAGAAAATTTTGTTCAAGGCGAGTGTAACAGAAACTAGCCCGCAACCAATGTCATGGATGGAAAGAAAAAAGTACGAAATGAGGGGGCATATAGTGTTAATACTGTGTTTGTTGAGATAAGTTCCGAGAATATAACGAGGCTGAGGTGCTCTTACAGCGCTAGCCCCGGATCACTTTCACACGTCAGCTAGACTTTTAAGGCGAATACCTTAATCGCCAAAGTCATCGCGGTCAACATAAGCGTCAACCTGAACAGTACCAAAATCTACCATTCTATCGGAAAAAATAGGTACTACATAAAATACATTTTGGTTCCTCAGAGATGTCAATTCAGGACGCCAAAAAATTAAGTACATTAGGAATCGGTGGCACTGCAATATAAGGGGGAGAATGAATTGGCCGCGTATCTGCTACTTTCGTCGCAAATAACGACGGAAGACGATGATCGTCTGGCGCCATTGCCAAGCAAAGGCCTCCCAATTCTTTCATTGCTCCCCTCTTATGCTGTTCGTCTCCCGTCTCGCTCCTCCCAAAATAAACACGCGTGAGGTTTGCTGAAGTTAATTTAAATTTACGCCGTTCGATTGCTCCACCCTGGGTGCCTCAATGGTAGCGCTGCCGCAGGGCGTAGGCGCGCTTCACTTGAAGCAGCCTATCCCCCAACATTTATAGAACACCGTTGCTCTACTCCCCGTGTGTTCCAAGCGGCACCTGGAACCTATGTAGTGGAGGCTTTGGTTACAGGCACCGCTTTTGTTTAGGTAAAATGACAGCACGAGCTTTATTTGCGCGGGCAACAGAAGGCGACAGCGGGAATGTTTTTCTGAGGTGGATGTAGTATTCAATGTTATATCGCAAAAATCAAGCATCCATGATTTTTTAAAATAAAAGAACACGGCAAATATCACTTATGTATTGATTTTCTACCCCATATTTGCATAATATTTTTTTCTGGTTCAACAATCTTTACTAGTACGAACATTGTCATTCCAATTAGACGTCTAAATTTGGCTGTGGGTATATAAGCCTATTGCGCAACTTCTGTTTCACTTTTGCCAGGTGGCTGAATCGAGAGACAGATAGGTAGAGACATATAGACGGACCAAACGTCTGCGTTAACGTGGCCCAAGAACGACTATCTCCTTTAAAAAACTTATCTGGTGCTTGACGGGTGACACGTAAAGGTGACTGCACGTGCGGAGTGCACGTAAACTTGCAGGAAAGCTTCGAATGTGGTGACACAGCTGTTTTTAATTACCCGCAGTCTACCTGTAGGATTGGTTCGCGACAAAAAATAAGGAAACGAAAGAGGAAAAACAGATTAAAATGCAATGTAGCAGGGAAGAAGCGTTCGGTAATGGCGGTTTCGACATCAAAGCAGATAAATGGGCACGATGCGGAGCATTTGTTATAGTCCACTTACCATTATCGCTGGTACCTTAGGAACGGTACTTGTCATAAATGATTTGAAGGAAAGAAAACTATATGTATTAGCTGCACCCAAGCAAAACCCTTCGTGAATAAATTCAAACGCACCAACAAAACAAATATCTAAACATTTCACCAGAATGGGGACAACTTGGGATTTTTTTGTTTAGTGGCTGGTTCCCGAGGTTTGAATCCGAACTGTGTCTTCCTGCGGAGAACTCCCACCCTATTAATATATGTTACTATAAACGTAACAATGTCCTACATAGTTGTAAAGATGTGTTGTGTATTCTATAGAGCATCCCACAACACATACACCATGTCGTGGAAGCTGCTAAGAAGGGAAACGTGTAACACGCTCCAGGCAATGCATGAGCATGAGTCTTCGAGTCTTGTTGATTTACATGGCTACCGGCTGCTTCCACAAAATCTTTTAATACATCAATTACCAAATATATTGTACGAGTGATAGAAATTCGGAAGGATTCCTACGGTAATGATCCACAATAGGAATTTGCTGACAATCCAGAAGTAAATGAACTTAGTCGTCTTTAGTATAAAAACATTTCTTGATGGACGAAGGAAGAAAAGCTTTATTTCGTGCCTGGTGGATGAGTGAGTGGTCCCTTACTCCAGGACGCCGTGAGACGACCGCGCTGTCTCAGCCCTCGACACCTGGAGTTGCTGGGCATCCAAGGCAGCACTGGTCATCCGGTTCTCCTACAGCTGAGGCAGAGAATCACTTGAAACACCTTTGAAAATCCTAGCATCATAATGAATTTAATTGTAGTTTCGTATGCAAGCTTATTTATCTTTTGAACCGACGAACGAAGTATAAAATGAAGAGTCGAGGCAAGAAAAATAAAACCAAAAAACGTGTGCACACAAAAAACTATCATCTCCCCTCGCGGGAACCCCTGTGTAGATGCGACGCATAGGGGGTTCACGTTGCAGCGTTGGACAGCGGAGGTACGGCGCTGGAACGATGGAGCGGAGCGGCGCAGGCACCGCGTTTTATATTCGCGCATAACGGTGAGGGGACGCGCCGGCGCCAGTGCGTCTGCCGCGGCTATGACGCAACACAATCCAACACAATCCACTTTAATCCAATGCAATCCAAATACAATCCAATCCAATCGAATCCAATTCAAGCCAAGCCAAGCCAATCCAATCCAAGACAATCAAATCAAATCCAATCCAATGCCCCTCGCGAGAGAGTGTTCGCTATCGGAGAGGAGAGGGGGTGAGCGGCGGCGAGCGAAGCTGGCGCGGCGAGGAGAATGGGGGAGGGGCGGACGCCGACAACAACGACGCCGACGCCGGATGGAGGGACAAGGCGGGTGAATGAGATGCGTGGCATCTAAAAACGCAGCTTTGATTGCGCTATGAAAAATGAAAAATCATGGACCCCTCGTCTAAAGACGATGACGGTTGAACGAGAAGCTTTCTTGTGATGGATTGTATAGTTGGCCAATCCCAGTCTTCGAGTATCTGCTCTCTGGAGGTACGCAACACTTTTCTGGAAATCCCATAGCAACTCTCGTGTGTGCACTCCGTATACGCCTAACGTTTGGCTTTCGGGTGTACGGTGCGGACGGGTTTCTGCTGCTTGACGTTTGCTTGGACCCTGTCGAAATGGAGCAGTCAGATAGAGAGTCTTCATAACGTGTCGGACGCAGGTCCTGTTGCGGCCACGGGAAGAGTCTTCTTCTTTAGCTTTACCTACGATCATTTATCGTCATCGTCAAAAGACAGTTGGCCTTCCTGCATGGCGTATTGGCGTACAACAGCATCAACGGCATCAGTGAAGAAAATAAAGGTTCGCTTTAAAAAGCGATCCCGTATTATGAAAGCTAAAAAGTGGATAGGTGACCACACAGTAGATAGTATGCTTGAAGTGCACTTCAATGTATGCTTTGTATTTGTGCATGTATTTAAAGTGCATTGAAAATTGCATTTTTATGTTTTAGTAAATATTGAAAATACATTACTAAAAAGCGGGGAAATGGCAGTGCTTTTTAAGTACCCCCCCAAATAGATTAAGAATGCACTGAGCCTCGCGAATGTGCGCTTAAGGCATTCAGAATACATTGAAAATTTATTTCTTCCCGCCTAACGATTACGGTGTAAATGCACTGTAAATATAATAAAAATACACTTACCTAACGACATTTAGAGCAGCACTCTGAGTATACTTTAACAGTATGCTGAAGCATTGAAATATACTTCTAATATATTAGAAATATATTTCAAATGCCTTTTACGTTTGTGGAACGAAGATGGTAGAGATACACTCTGAATGCAGGAAAATTATTTATTGAAGATACATGTATTAAAAGCTAAGCTACGCCGAAACACATTTCGAGTACACTACAGGCGCTGCTTCAGTTGCTGAATCGTGAAATTCCCGTAAAGCATATGTTAAGTGCCGGATAAAATACATCTCAAATGAATAAACGCACTGCGAATTTTTCTCCTCGATGTTTACTTATAATAAAAGAAACTGAGAGAGATACTTTCGCTTACTGCGCTGTCTAAGGCAGGCATACAAATAAACTCTGCGTATTAAAGAGAAACTCGGTGTGCAGTTATGTCAGTGGCGGTGTTTCAGCGCAATCAGCACAGCAAAAAGATCTAATTAAACGAGTATATATATGTATGAATACACTTGCACTTTGCAAGTGTTGTTACTATGGTATCGCTGTGGAGGCTTTGAAAATTTATGTTGCTAAAAACTATTGGCCTTAGATGGACAAAGCTGGCTATGCTTGCTAAGGCGAGCCGCTGGGCGCCTCACACTTCCGCTCACCACTAGAGGTCCTCTATATAACTCCCGCAGGCTCCCTCCGGGAGCTATATAGAGGAACTCTACTCACTACATCCTCCTCAGTGCCCGGTACCTGCGGCGCGAGTTGAGCGCCGAACCCATCCTTCAGTTTTATTTCCCTCGCCTCGTTTCGTTCCTCTGTCTTCTGGTGTTTTCGAACTCCTCAACGCGCGGTCGCCGTGCGGACGCAGTCTCTGCTTGGACGGCGCGTTTCAGCGGCGTTTGTCTCAGGATTGCCGTCTAGCCAAGGTAAGCACGATTTACCGGATTTGCGTGTAGGGTGTCGCACGGGGTCCGGACAGTTTATCGAACGCCGTTTTATGAGAAGCCGTTTTATCGATGCCGTTTTATCGAAGGTGTTTTTGCCGGCCCCTCTGTGTAACAAAATTTCCAGTACGTTTTTTATTTCCCCCCTCGCTATGTATTTTGAAATCTTGTCTGTACAGCAAGCCTATTTAACAGAATTTTTAGTCTTCGTACTAGTTTTCTTTTATTTCCTACGTGCTCTGTGTTTTTGTGATGTGCGAACTTTGTGTCCACAATTTTTTTGTTCTGTTCATTGCGCAGGGGGTACTGCCATAACGAATCTCCTCTAGTCCCCCCTCTGATCTGAAGCATATCACGGCATTGTGGCCTGTAGACAAGAATGCCTCGATATGCTTCGTAGCTTTTTGTGTACACCGCGTTTGTGTCGACACACAATCTAATTATTTCGCCGCGTGAGTTCTACATAGGTGAGCCACTTCTTGGCGCTTGTGGGTCCAATGTCAAAAATTTAACTAGAAAGCTAGCAAAAGTACCCCCCGATTTCCGCAATCCTAGTTCTTAATGGACACTGAGTTCAGTTCCGAAGAGGTTACGAAGCCTTGTCCTACTGTTCTGGATGCTTTGCTTAGAACTGGCGAGAAAAAAGTTAGTTGGAAAATTAGTCATCATACCACGGGTTGGTTTGTTTTCTTCTCTCCCCCCACTCGTTGCACACCAGGATGTCTCGGGTTTTTTGTCCATATTTTTTTACTTTTTATCTTTGCGCATAAAAAAACAGTACTATCAAAATAGTAAACGCAAAATAGAGTAATCCTGAATTTCTCCTCAATACAGCGGTATCACTCGATTACCCGGAAATAAATATGTAAAGTTCAAAAAATAAATGAGAACGATCGAACAAAATCTAATATAGCCTGCCATCAAAGCAGTAAGATCAAAAGACCCAGGCAGCACAGGACTGTTCAGCCTTAGTCAAGCCGGTGTACTTTGGCCGGTGATTTTCTGACCGGCCTTTCTCCGGCAACATGTTCAGCCCGTGTCCAAATGTGAGCCTTTTGGCCGTATACGGCCGTACTCCCATCACTGTCCAACGGCCAGTGTCCGTCGGCCAGTCGACCGGCTTATGTTCATACGGCCAGATTCCAGAGGTAGGGCTCCGGCCATCCCAAAGCCACCCGTGTGCGGCCGAAGTACGGCCACCGGAGGACAGCCGAGATGCAGTCGTCGGACACGAGCCGGACTAAAGCTGCCGGAAATTCGGCCCTGCTGCGGGCATTGTAGTTCAGCCACAGTACGTTAACTGGACTGAGCCGGTGGGACGACCACTGCATGCAGCGCAAGCAGATGACTCAATCGCGCTTGTACAGCCGCCACCAAAACCCACCCATTTTGGGTGCCACTGCACCCAAATCAAAGTGAGCCCTGCGCGCAACCACCGCCGTCCAGCCTTCAGCGCAGCTGGCTTAATTATCAGCGTCAGTTTACACCAAATTAATTTATTCAACAGTGCTCACAAATGGTAGTTGCTTTATTGATGTGCCTCTTTTACTGTCGAATAAGCAAATTTTCATTTCTTTGCAGAGCGGGGATAGGTGTATTGTCCAGGTTCCTGATATCTTGTGTGGGGCGGCTTACCTCTAATAAACAAGGAAGGATGGGGGGGGGGGCGCGGGGGCGGAGGTCCCTTATCTTTAGTGGGTTGAATTTTCACAAAGATGAAAGTGACGCTTTCAGGCAATTCTTTTTAAGACAATACTTTCATGCTCTGACTAAATCAACTATTTTTACAACAGCTGCTTGAGCAGTTTTTTTTGTAATAAAACCGGTGCGAATGCCTTACGAAGCGGTTCGCTAATCCACAAAACACTCAGCAGCATTCCAATATAACTTACTTCCACAAAAAAAGTATGTTCAAGTGTTTTGCCCATTTTTCGTGCAAAGAAATTTTCTACTCGATCAACTTTTCTGATGATCTTTCACAGGGCTGATCCTAGGAGAGATCAAAGAAGTACCTTCCGTTTCAATATATTGTTTATGTTGTTTTCATCAGTTACGTGCACACTCCCTAATTAGTCCAAAAGAACTTAATTTTCCTCTAAAGTCGTACTACGTTAAGAAAATTCTAGACGTGTTGCGAATGACGCCGTTCTTCAGATGGCTGCAGTTGTATCCCTCTGTGTTCACGCAAGGAAAGGCGTAAGACAAGAGTTTCATATTTTCTTTCAAACAAATAACCTAGCAATTGTAGTACTCATACAGCAAACCTTGCATACTGCAATGAATAAAGCAATAAATATTTCATTGGTCAAGTTCTAATGTGCAAGGTTCTCAACCCGTCGGAGGTGAACTTGCGGCTCCGCAAGTTTATTTATTTATTTATTTGATGCCTGCTTGATGCATTTGATGCATGCATTACAGTAGGGAGATGCATAACACTAAGCATCAAATATGAGACCAAATAACAAAATAATTCTACAAAGCGCGGTGAAAATCGTCATTATAAACAGTGGACAAAATCATACGTGGAAGATAATTACACTCTCATATTGATCTAAAATAAAATGAATCGCGCAAGGCGTCACCTTAAAGGAAAGTTAATAATTTGCTTCAAGCTTAGCGATTCCCACTTTGGGATATGTAGAATGGCGCATGGATATACTTCTCCCCTTCTATTCCCAGTTTTCGAATGATATATATTACGAAAAAGTTTCAAACTCAGCTTTCGTCTATGATCTTTCCCGTCTTACCATTTAAGTTTACTTTTACTTTCCCTCATCTTAAGTTGACTGTGCCAATACCTAATACCAATCGCTCTGCCCTATTCTGTATGTTTTCGAGCGTATCAACCGGCTCTTTGCTGTGGGGATCCCAGAAAACACATGCGTACTCCTACATTGAGCGCACATGAGTGAAATATCGGTTGTTCTTTTAGTTAGGTGGAGGTTCGCTGAAATTTTATATCGGAAAGCCAAAACACTGTGCAGCCGTAACTTTTATGTTGCGAACGTGCCTATTTCTCTAACAACTCGTTAAATAAACTCTTCGTTATTATATTCCCCGGCCGTTCTTAAAGCAGTGTAATTTACTGTTTACGCATTCAATTGGAATGAAGGTTTTCTTTGTAAAGTGGACGTTAACACACTTTTTAAGATTCAACGAATTTTTGAATCAGCAAACCACGATATAATAATTTGAATCATGCTGCAAGTATCAGGACTCACGTTCATTCGCTATAGTTCTGTAAATTACACAGTCATTCGCGAACATTTTTAACAAAGATTTGACGCCACACAAACAAAAGAGGGCCTGAAACTGAGCCTTGGGGAATTCCTGAGGTCGCGGGAGTATATCCGGACGAACAACCATTGAGAGCAACCAACTGCTGTCTTAGAGAGATATACTCGGCTATCCGTGCAATAACCGATTCATTCAGTTTATTTCCCGCAATGTACTAACAAGAAGGTGATATGAAACACCGTCAAATGCTTTTTTTTGCCGTGCAAGAAAATAGTCAGCTACATTAAGCCTATCTATTGCTAGAGCCAAATCGTACGTGAACTCAACAAGCTGCGTTGAGCAAGAAAAACCCGACGAAATTCATGTTTGCTATAGGATGCTGGTGATTATGTTTTTAACCAAATAAGTCATATCCCACGTGTATATATTCTCTATTTCAAACACCGCAACTAAATTAACATCCAGGCTTCGTCATTCACAAGGCTATGTGTTATGGCAAATTCAAAATACACTGGTTTCTAAATGAGGCAGTCATAAAATCCCATGAAGTAACATAGTGCAGGGCACGAAGTTGAGCCTACCAATGCACGAGCTTAGCCTCTTCTACGTTTATCACAAACAATATGGTGCACATTGTTTTTCGCAGTATTATTGTTAGAAGAATAGCCGGGAACTTGCGCTTTTGGGCACCCTTGCCTTTCTTTGGTGGGGAGTCCTTGACATGGCGCCGGTTGAGCTCCTGCGTGGTGGCCGCTTGCTCGACACCCTTTAAGGCCACTTATTTTGGTGAGCCACCGCCATATCGGGTCGGACATCGCTGCCGGGTCGATGTCTCCAATGGTCTCCATTTCTTGAGGGGGCGAATAGCCCCGAGCTGATGCGTCGACGAAGCCGACGGGCGAGGCGTTGTAGCGGCTATGACTGGCGAGGCTTAGCTCACCCGTCGGTGTGGCACAGTCTTCTTGTGGCAATAAATGACAGTTCGATGGCCTAAACGTTACGCTGGTAATGTCCAGTGAGTCCTTGCACCTTGCCCATTCACCTACAACACTCATTACTGTTTGACAAACGTAGTTCGTTCATTTAAAACGCAGAAACACCGAGCGGATGAAAAACGTGTCTGCGCCATTCGACTCCCTAACGGCTCTTTTTTCACCAAGAGAAAAACCGGTCCTACATCGGCGGGTCGTCTTCCAAGCACGTCTGTGCATGAATTCTCGGCGCCCAGACGCGCGCTGTTGTTCGCATAATGACGTATAACCTGATACCTTACGAAGGCCGGTCTCCTCTTGAACACCGGCTGCCGAAAATTCTGTGGCCGCTCGCTTGCCGTAATTTGGCCAAGGAGCGCTAACCAAATGAAAAACGTACATTCTTAGGCCGTAAGTCGTCCGGCCTCCTTTATACCACCGGCTGCCCGAAGAAAACGAATATTCTGCCGCCGGACGCGCGGTTCACCGTTGAAAGAGCGGATGCGCGGCAGCCGCGCTACGGCCGGTCTCCCTTCGAACAAGAACTGCCACAAGAATACGGATATCCTGTGGCCGGTCGCTTGCCGTGCTTCAGCTGAACACCGCTTCTCGAAGAAAAAACGGATTCCCTAAAGCCGTACTCCGGCCGATTTCTTTCTCAGTATCGGCAGCCGAAAGGCAACTGAATATGTGGTAGCCGGGTAGCTGACGTTGTGCGTCTGAACACGAGCGGCCGGAGAAATACCGAAGCATTGGTTGCCGAGTATTGGCCGCTCATCGTATGATCAGTGGCTGCCAGAACCTTAATGTGCTGGCCGGACATGCCAGAAAGCGGCCATAGACGGGCCGGTCTTGGGACACACTTTCTGGGCCGCCTGGAGAGTAAACACCAAACAAAGCTTACAACAACCAACAAAATGCGCTGTCTGGTGTGGCGTGTTCCTCCAAGGACACCAAGGAAACGTAAGGTGGGTGAATAAAAGGAGGGGCGTAAGACTGTTGACACATACGTAGGGAATCACCCGAAATCCTGTATTTTTTACGTGAGCATTATTAACGAAAAACGTAAATTGTGATTGCATGGGCAATTGTCCAGTTGTCCTAGGTTGCGAGTTTACCTATTGCGAGACGACCTATGGCGACCTGTCCTACTTGAAGATTTCACCTATAACGAGTTGGAAGGGACGGGTTTCACTTATGACGAGTTCTCCTAGACCCCACAACCTTCTTTGGGCCTCACTTTCACTGTTCCATTCATATAACACTAATCTTTCCGAAGTTCTTGGCATGATATTTCTCCAGATGCAAACAATTTGACCACATCGTCCGAGTAGGAGTCGCGTGCAAACCACGTGGCTAGAAAAGTTGGGGGAGTACAAGACTTTGGATCACGTAATGAGCCGTGCCGCAGGAGATATATTTGGCAACAGCAACTTAAATACACCGATACACATATAAGAAATATTTCGCATGGAGTTAGGGTTCCTACTATAGTAGATAATTTTGTAGTGTAAACAACGGAGACATACATGCTTGAGTGCAATCAGGGAATACGCAAAAAATAAAAAAATCTAAGAAAGCAAATGTGATTGAAAAGACAGGGAAGGCGCGTCAACTCAAGATGCAGGTTTTTGTATGTAATGCACCGCAGAGACAATGTAGAATGAAGTTAACTGAAGGTTAGGTTAATGCAATGGCTAGTTAAACAAAATAAACCCCGAAAGTTACGACGAAAGCAGCTAAACCACCCTTTCGATAGAACGGACGTAGGTGGTTCGAAAAATGGCGTTCCATAAAACCGGCAGTTTTTCGATAAAACGGCGTTCTATAAACTGTTTGGGAAGCGTGCCGCACAATTAATCGACGTATGTTTGTCTTGCAATCAAAGAGTGTTAACGCCCTTTATGAAATCCGCACGTGGTTGTTAAGCTTGCTTACACCTGCGACGAAGATATCGTACCGTAACTACTCCGTGCAAGAGAATGTACTCACAAATCAACGACAGTAAAAAGACGTAAAAAAAATAAAACGTATTTTAGTGCTTCCTGTTTGCGCCTAATTTCAGCTCGCGTCCTGCTGAGTGGCGGGGGGACTGTTGTTACAAGTCTCCTTGTAGATCGAGTTATTCCCTTCTGAGCTTATTGAGAACTATCACTTGGAGTAAACACAGAACAGCCCGGAACGTTTTTAGTACAACCTGTTCACAGAAAGTCCGCCGTCCATGTTTACGCGCTTGAGAAATTGGCGAAGTGTATCCAGGGACGCAGCTTTCTTTTTCGTTTTCTGTTCGCAGCAGCCGCTCACAGCTGCGCATGTTCACAGCAGCCGCCGTAGGGGGAAGGAACCTATTTTGAGGCATGCATGCATCCGAATATAATGCGCATGGCCGGGTGATACGGCAAGAAGCCGAGTAGCCTTCGCGATTTTTGTCGGTCGCACGTCGCCATTCTGTCAACTAAAGCCATGAAAGAGTTTATGCCGTCTGTTTGGAAGTAACCAAAAGTGCTAAAAGTGACCCACGTATTCCTCGGTGCAAGGGGCTGTAGCGACACTCAGTGCTTCAAGCCCAGGGACTTACAAAGATTTGTACATCTAAGACAAACTGTATAAGGGCTGCAAGTAACGTAAAACCAGGGGCGGTATTGCAGAAGGCCTGAGTTTTGCCTACTCCCGAGTTTCCAGCGGCTTGGGTTATGAAAGCAGAGATAGTGCAGCATTAGATACACCTTCAGCAAAACCACCGAAATCGCGCGCAGCACGCCTTGCATATTTAGCGTGCTGTGTTGCGGCCGCTAACGTTGACAAAGTATGACGTGTGCTATCTTCCGCATACAGCACCCTCTGAAATCGCTCTCCAATACTCATTCCCGAGCATAAACTAGATAACCCCACTGCTACTTTGAAATCCCCAGCGTGGCTGTTGACCAAGCCCGGTAAGGGGCGATCTGTTTTTCTCGGTGTTCGGTTCTTCCACGGAATTATATTTTCAACGTGGCCTGAGGGTAGTCCCGGTGCAGCTCTGCGCAAGGGCAAGCTAAGTAATCAAACGGGCCCACTGTAGCGAATGGAACGCGCCGTGCTCCCGATCATCAACTATGGTTTTGTTTACGGCTTGCTTGAGTGTGCAAGGCGTACGCTTATCAGAAATAGTCCCGTGTCAATTGAAGAGTGCGTTTGAGAATTGGCGAGTGCGTTTTAGGCGTTGAAGTTGTGTCATTAGTCATCGAATATGCTTTCGCGGTGTATGAAGAAGGCTCCCGAGGGAAAATCGTATCTTTTTTGCCTCTATTCTTAGCTTGTATAAAAGTGAACTGCAGTTTAATACGTACAGTCGCGCTCACTATGACCTACACCGCTCATTAGTATTCACAGCTTTATATGACCTTTGTCTGGCGCCCGGGGTTAAAGACCAAGTGCGCATTAGGAGAACAACGTCCTAATGAATCAAGCCTTATCCTAACGTACATGCCCATATTCATTCTTTTGACGATATAATCGTCTGAATACTAATGAGCGGTGTAGGTCGTAGTGAGCGCGACTGTACACCCCCGCGACTGTGGCACCGTTGGCTGACGGTGGCCTGGGGACTTCATTTTTATGTTGTGCTAAGATCTTGTCCCCCTCCAGCGCCGCGATGGCGTAGAGGTAGAACACCCGCCTCGCGTGCAGAAGGACCGTGGTTCGAATCCCGGTGCCGGACAATTCCCACTGGATTAAAAAAAAAATCCGCGTATTGATGGAATTGCAGAAAGGGGCTTGGGGTGCGGCCTGACCCCGCCGACCATTGCTGGCAATGCACTCCCTCACCAGAGCAGGATTGGCGACCCTGGTGTAGTAACGGCCACAACCTCCCATGAATACGGCAATTAACCCTCGGCCCTCAGTCCCCAGCGGCTGCAAAGCAACTGACCACGGCGGCGGTCAGACCTGTGACGCAACAGAGGGTGCTAAGAATCCCCGGATCCGGACAGGCCACCAATGAAATATGAACCCGGCAACGTTTAACGCGCGAACCTTATCTAGCGAAGCAAGTCTCGAGGTGTTGTTCGAGGAATTAGAGGGCATTAAATGGGATGTCATAGGGCCTAGCGAGGCTAGGAGAGCTTTACGGTGCTGAAAAAAGGCCCTACGGTGCTGAAAAATGGACACGTCCTATGTTACCGTGGTCTAGAGGACAGAAGAGAACTGGGAGTGGGAATTGTAGTCAATAAAAGCATAGCTGGCAACATAGACGAATACTATAGCATTAACGAAAGGGCAGCAGGTCTTGTAATTAGGCTCAATGAGAGGTACAAAGCTCAAGGTGGTGCAGGGCTACGCGCCCACATCCAGCCACGACAACCAAGCAGTGGAACGCCTCTATGAAGAGGTGGAATCGGCAATGGCTAAAGTAAAAACACAGTATACCCTAGTTATGGGGGACCTCAATGATAAAGTAGGCAAGAATCAGGCCGGTGACAAGGCAGTTGGGAACTACGGTCTAGGCTGTAGAAATAGCAGGGGGGACCTACTAGTTGAGTTTGCAGAACGAAATAACCTACGCATAATGAATACCTTCTTCTGTAAACGGCAGAGTCGGCAGTGGACTTGGAGGAGCCCGAATGGGGAGCACAAAAATAAAATAGACTTCATATTATGCGATAACCCTGGCGTCGTGCAGGATGTGGAAGTGCTCGGAAGGGTAAGGTGTAGTGACCACCGTATGGTAAGATCTCGAATTAGGCTAGATTTGAGGAGGGACCGCAACAAGCTAGTACGAAAGAAGCCGATAAATGGGCGAACAGTAAGACGTAAAGTAGAAGAATTCAGTATCGCGCTGCAGAACCGATATTCCGCTCTTGACGAGGAAGCCCAGCTTACGACACAGGAAGCCAGCGACAACCTTACACGCATTATCACGGAGTGTGCAGTTGAAGTCGGGGGCACTATGGCTAGACAGGATACTGGCAAACCTTCACAGAAGACGAAAGATCTAATCAGGAAACGGCAAACTATGAGAATCTCTACCGCAGCTGACAGAATAGAACTAGACGAGCTCTCGAAGTTGATTGATCGTAGGGTTTAACGCGCCGACGCAACGCAGGCGATGAGGCGCGCCGTAGTGGAGGGCTCCGGATTAATTTTTACCACCTGGGGATCTTTATCGTGCGCCGAAATCTCGTACACACGGGCGTTTTTGCTTTTCGCCTCCATCAGAAAAGCGGCCGCCGCGGCCGGGAATCGAACCCGCGACAGCTCTCGAAGTTAATCAATAAGCGCAAGACAGCTGACATACGGAAGTATAACATGGAGAGGATCGAATACGCTGTAAAGAACGGAGGTAGCCTGAAAGCAGTGAAGAGACGTCTTGGCGTGGGGAAAAATCAGATGTATGCACTTAAGGATACGCAACCCAATGTCATCACAAATAGGGATAAAATAGTCACCGTGGCCGAGGAGCTCTATAGGGATCTGTACAGTATCCGGGACATACAGGAGAATGCCGAACGAGACAGTAATTCAGAGGAGATAGACATCCCACCAGTAACGACCGAAGAAGTAAGGAAGGCTTTGAAAGAAATGAAAGGGGGCAGAGCACCTGGTGAGGATCAGATTACAGCAGACCTCTTGAAGGATGGCAGAGAAATTGTACTTGAAAAACTGGCAAACCTGTATACGCAATGCCTAATGACCGCAATGGTACCGGAATCTTGGAAGAACGCGAACATTATCCTAATCCATAAGAAAGGCGACATGAAGGACTTGAAAAATTACAGGCCGATCAGCTTACTGTCAGTCGTCTACAAGGTATTTACCAAGGTAATCGCTAACAGAATCTCTGCAACCTTAGATTTCTGTCAACCTAAAGAACAAGCAGGGTTCCGTAAAGGTTATTCAACAATGGACCATATTCACACGATCAATCAGGTGATAGAGAAGTGCGCTGAGTATACTGAACCCCTATATATAGCCTTCATAGATTATGAGAAAGCATTTGACTCGGTCGAAACCCTAGCAGTCATTCAGGCATTGCGGAAGCAGGGGGGGTAGATGAGCATTATGTAAGAATACTAGAGGATATCTACAGTGGGTCTACAGCTACCATCATCCTCCATAGGGAGAGCAGTAAAATACCTATAAGGAAGGGTGTCAGACAAGGAGACACAATCTCTCCAATGTTATTCACAGCATGCTTACAAGAAGTATTCAGAACGTTGGATTGGGAACAGGTGGGAGTAAGGTTAATGGAGAATACCTCAGTAACCTCAGATTTGCTGATGACGTTGCCTTGCTAAGTAACTCGGGGGACGAATTGCAAAGCATGCTTTCCGCACTGGGCGAACAGAGTAGAACCGTGGTCCTGAAAATTTATATGCAGAAAACTAAAGTAATGATCAATAACCTCGGGACAACACAGCAGTTTGAGATAGGTGGCGAGGCAGTGGAAGTGGTAAGCGAATATATCTACTTAGGCCAAGTTGTGACCCCAGATCCCAACCATGAGGCAGAGATAATTAGAAGGATCAGAATATGGGGGGGTGCATATGGCAGACATTCTCAGATAATGAATAGTAGCCTACCATTGTCGCTGAAGAAGAAAGTGTATGACAGCTGCATCTTACCGGTACTCACCTACGGGGCAGAAACTTGGAGGCTCACTAAGAGGGTTCAACTTAAATTGAGAACGACTCAGCGGGCAATGGAGCGGAAAATGATAGGTGTAACATTAAGGGACAAGAAGAGAGCGGAGTGGGTCAGAGAGCAAACTCGTGTTAAAGACATATTAGTAGAAATTAAGAAGAAGAAATGGACGTGGGCAGGGCACGTAATGCGAAGGCAAGATAACCGCTGGTCATTAAGGGTAACAGAGTGGATCCCTAGAGAAGGCAAGCGTTGCAGGGGGCGGCAGAAAGTTAGATGGGCAGATGAGATCAAGAAGTTTGCGGGGATAAATTGGTTACAGTTGGCACAGGACCGAGGTAATTGGAGAATAATGGGAGAGGCCTTTTCCCTGCAGTGGGCGTAGATAGGCTGGTGATGATGATGATGATGATGATGATGAAAGAACAAGCAGGGTTCCGTAAAGGTTATTCAACAATGGACCATATTCACACGATCAATCAGGTGATAGAGAAGTGCGCTGAGTATACTGAACCCCTATATATAGCCTTCATAGATTATGAGAAAGCATTTGACTCGGTCGAAACCCTAGCAGTCATTAAGGCATTAAGGAACCAGGGGGTAGATGAGCATTATGTAAGAATACTAGGGGATATCTACAATGGGTCTACAGCTACCATCATCCTCCATAGGGAGAGCAGTAAAATACCTATAAGGAAGGGTGTCAGACAAGGAGACACAATCTCTCCAATGTTATTCACAGCATGCTTACAAGAAGTATTCAGAACGTTGGATTGGGAACAGGGGGAGTAAGGGTTAATGGCAGAATACCTCAGTAACCTCAGATTTGCTGATGACGTTGCCTTGCTAAGTAACTCGGGGGACGAATTGCAAAGCATGCTTTCCGCATTGGGCGAAGAGAGTAGAACCGTGGGCCTGAAAATTAATATGCAGAAAACTAAAGTAATGATCAACAACCTCGGGACAGCACAGCAGTTTGAGATAGGTGGCGAGGGCAGTGGAAGTGGTAAGCGAATATATCTACTTAGGCCAAGTTGTGACCCCAGATCCCAACCATGAGGCAGAGATAATTAGAAGGATCAGAAGGTGTGCATATGGCAGACATTCTCAGATAATGAATAGCAGCCTACCATTGTCGCTGAAGAAGAAAGTGTATGACAGCTGCATCTTACCAGTACTCACCTACGGGGCAGAAACTTGGAGGCTCACTAAGAGGGTTCAACTTAAATTGAGAACGACTAAGCGGGCAATGGAGCGGAAAATGATAGGTGTAGCATTAAGGGACAAGAAGAGAGCGGAGTGGGTCGGGGAGCAAACTGGTGTTAAAGACATATTAGTCGAAATTAAGAAGAAGAAATGGACGTGGGCAGGGCATGTAATGCGAAGGCAAGATAACCGCTGGTCATCAAGGGTAACAGAGTGGATCCCTAGAGAAGGCAAGCGCTGCAGGGGGCGGCAGAAAGTTAGATGGGCAGATGAGATCAAGAAGTTTGCGGGGATAAATTGGTCACAGTTGGCACAGGACCGAGGTAATTGGAGAATAATGGGAGAGGCCTTTGCCCTGCAGTGGGCGTAGATAGGCTGGTGATGATGATGATGGTGATGAAGATCTTGTCACTGCTAGCAGGCATCAATTGACGACTCTGTGGCTACGGCGCTACGCCCACACAAAGTGGGCGCCATGGGTGGGTGTGGCTTCGGTTGTTACGCCGCGCCCCCGAAGGGGCTGGATGTGTTTGACTTACATAAGAACTCGGAGGAAACTCGGGCATGGGTTTGCACGGCCGAGTTGAACTCGGGACGCCTGTGGTGGCCGCTGCGGCGGCGTTTTATATTTATGGTCTCCGTAGCACGCATATTTCTGCCCCCACAGGTGGTTTAAACGAAATAGGAATTTAGAGCCCGTTTCTTTCTCCTAAAAAAGTGCTTTGCATTGGTTGTGGATTCGTTTGACGACAAACCATCGTAGCGATGACTTAGAAGCGGCTTTAACTCCATGACCGTCGAGGAGCAAGTGTGGTGGGCGCGGGCGGTTTTACGCGGCGGGAAGCTTTTAGAGAAGCGTTGGTTTCGACCGCACCACCGACCGACACCAGTCGACTGTCAGCGGGTTTGTGCGCAATATAATCAGTGGAGACGTGTTTTGCAGACCTCGCCTTTCTTTTAGGTGGTTTGGCGGACATAGCTTCCGTAGGTTCCTACCGCACGTCTATCCGCCTGCAGCCGGAGCGTGTGGTTCAGTTGTGAAAACGTTAGTGAAAACGTTAGTGACAGGATAACTTATACGTATTACCACAGTCCTTCAATGCCTTTCTCGTCATGAAGCTTCGCCGTCACACTATGGGAGAGCTTCATACGCTGCCCCGGGAGGCCGAGCCGCGGCGGTGGTGTTGATCGGAGGACAGCTGGAGCCGTGGTCAGAGCGCGTTTGGCAGGGAACGGACCACGGAGTAAGATGAAGCAGACGCTCTCCGCCTTATCAGCAGTGCGCTTTCGCGTTACGTGTCGTGCGTCGCTCAAATCGACTTATCATTTTGTGAGTGGCGAAAACATTTGCTGCGAACGGGCATGCTGCTACTGCGTTCCTGGCTGCCGGATTGGTACAGAACAGCGGCGGCCGCCTGATGCCCTCCGATCTGCAGTGGTGCCCTTCGCTGTCGCCTTTGTCCCCGTACGAAACTTGGCCGGGAGTTTCATAACCAGAGAAGCATTGAAGGACTCCGGAATTACATATGCTGTCAAAGAGACAGTCGACGCACCGATACTCGGTTGATGTGGTGTATTCGCAGGGGTGAAGCCTACAGGAACGCAGGTCCGAGCGTTGAGATAACCTAGCTCATTTCTCACGCATGCACATTATGGGGTTCATCTTCTTCCCCTAGCACGTCTTTGGCGCTTATCCCCGTGTCTGGATTGGATATAATCCTGCCCTGCTCTTCCACATGGTCGATGCTGGTACGGCAACTACCCCGATAGCTTGATGGCTTGTTGCACCTTTTCATTATCCTCTCTACAATACAATCAACGGCGCGCGCCTATTGTGAGAGGCGATCTTAACACCTTTCAACGGGTTTTGTTCAGCGTCACCGTCGTGTGGTAGGAACCGCAGCATGAAAAGCGAGTAAAGGTGAGAGCTCAGAATTAAAACAACCGCGTGACGCCAGAGGTAGGGTAAGCGGGAGTGGGAAGGGCGCGAAGGAAGAGAGGGTTGTGAGGGCATTGAACTTGACGAAAAAAAAAACCGACTGTGGAGAGCTTCTTCGAACAAGAGCGGTGAGGAGCAAAATGCAATAAAGCCGACTAACATGAAAAGTCGTTTTTATTGTTGCTATTCCTTCCTTCGTAGCACATACCCACTTGGGGAATGGGCCTGGGATTTGGACCTTTGAGGAACTAACGTGCCCGGTTCGCAAAATTCGTAACACTGGATTCAAACAGTAGCAGTTGTAGACTAGTGATTACAGCGTGAAGCCTGAACGTGAGGTCATGGAGTAGGACAGGTGCACACCACCCTCGCAGAACCCCGATTCTAGGGAGGCTGTGGCGTGTTCCAGTCTGCTTGCAGACTAAGGCGAACAAATGAAAGAGAAGAAACTGACGAAAACATGCTACAGCAGAAAAAAAGCCGTTTAAAGTGATCCGTGCCAAAAAAAAACAAATAAATGAAAGCGAGGAAAAAGGCGCAAGTACAAAAAATTAAAAAAAGAAGTTGCTAATACGTCTCACCAGGGCTTCGCATTAAAAGCACGTAAGCAGACTGGACCGCACGGAGGAAATTTTGAGTGGAAAATTGGAGTTTCCATAACGTTATACGAACAGCAACTGTTTTGAATGTGGCGCGCTTTCATCACCCGCTTTCTTTTTTTGCCAGTCGGCCATAGTCACCTGATTGCACCGTGTGCCACCAACGGCCGAAACTGCTCCTTAGGACGAAAAATTCAAAACAAAAAGATCATATGAACGCATGAAATAAAAATAAAATGGACTTTGTAGTGAAATACAGATTACTAAAGTAAAAGTACAATAATGAAGTAATTGGATTGTCGTGCCTCCAGTAGCCACCAGTGGAGCGAGAGAAAGCACTGAACGATGCTCCACGCCCTAATGGCGCATCCTTGGGGCGCGCTGCCCTGGACCGATTACGTCACCTCAATAATCGGCAAATAGCATGAATCGCAATTTTAATACGTTTTAACCCTTCCCCGAAATATTATCAAGAGCCTCTTTAGCTCAAACTCAGGCCTTCTCTAATAGTACCCCAGTTTCCGGTCCTACCGCCACCCAGAACCGGGTACCCGCAAAGAAAGGACAGCGAAGGAAGGGGAGCCCGCAGGAGGACTGCGAAAGAGGCAACCAGTTCCCCGCACGAGACCCCTCGGTTCCCGGTACCTGTCTTGGTACGGCCGTGTTCATCTTTTTTGTTCATTGGATCGCTCCCCCAAAATTTCGTGAAACCTCAAGGTTTCCCCCCTTCCTCTTTTGTGTTTCCTAGCAGTTTTTGTATTCATTTCCTTGTGCATTCACGAACCCGTGTGCGCGTTCCAAAACGCTCTTCGTACGCTGGTGGTCGAGTGAGAATTTCAGAGATGTGCCCAAAGGCACCTCGAAACAGCAAATCTAGAGCGGGTGCGATAGGGCTGTTTGGCGGTTGTATGTTTAGCAACCGCAATTGGAAATTTGCGTATAAAAGGTGTACTTAAAGGAGTTTCTTTTAGGTGCCTGGAGTATTAATGAAGCCACTACTTTTTACTTTGTGTTCCCTGACGCTAACAGGTGTTTATTTGTTTTTTGTGTGTTAAAGACGTGACCATTTACATTCATTTTCCGCGTTGCTCCCTAATTAAATGATTACGTTGTGCGTGTAAAGCAAAAATATAAAATTACGGGTTACGTGCGCTGGAGAGCAAGAAAATTACATATGTGTGTAAGCAAAAATAGACTTGCGTTGCTTGTTTTAAAGGAGCCATGAAGAGAAAATACAAGTTGGTTTTATTCGAAAGATTTCGTGTTTTATAGTGCCCCCAGCGCTTGTCCGGATACAAACGGTGCTTTATTCACTGAGAAATTAAACAATTTAGGTTAAAATTTGGATTTTCCCGCTCAATCGTGCGTTTTCGTGGTCCCAACTGACATCACAGGAACCGAGCTGCAGCTGATTCATACGCATCCGCCGTACAGGGTAGAGACACGTATACGCTGGCGCCGCCATTTTCGTTGCTCGCTCGCACGCCGAAGCAAGTCATTGTGTCAAAACCGCGCTAAAATTATCGCCGCAACCGCGGTTTACTGAAGAAGTTTGAATCATATTGTCTGTTCGCGTTGCTAGGTCTCGTGGGAAACGAAAAGAATAACGCGTTGAGCCCGTTGGCCCAATTGCGGCGGCACGGGACCGTTCAAAGGTTCTCTCCACCCTGTACCGCGGTGTTGGTTTGTTCCCGCGTTTCTTTACGTTCCGTAACCTAGATGGCGCCACCATACCGTGGCAAGCGTTTGGTTTGTTTTGCCCGCATTTAAACCTGGCTTGTTTTGTTCTGGGAGAAAATATTCGTTCCCTGAAACAGTGCTCGTTCGACAAATGGGGTCACGTAAGACACCGTTGCTTGCGTCAATCGGCCAGTGTCGTCTGAGACAACCCCAAGCCCCGTAGTGCTGTGCAGCTAAACCAGGCATGCTGTGCGCAGTACGAACAGCAGAACGCATCAGTACTTCTATGTTTACATGTGCTTTCGTAACTTCCACTGTTTGTCCCATCATTCTTATTGCTTTGTAAAGAATGTGCACTAAATTTAAGCGCAAATCGCTCGTTCGTCTAGTTTGTAAGCTCTACCTAATTTGCGTCTGCTTCTGCCAGCCTCCGCCAATCGCAGAGCTTAGCTCATGTGACATCATAGGTTCTGTTGCGGGAAATCAGCTGGTGGGTCGCATGACCATTCCCGTTTTTCCTAATTATGTAGCTATTTTAGCGAAGTTTACGTTAAAAGTGGTGTCAGTATGATTCTAACGAGACAATCTTTTGAATGAACCAAACATGTGTTTTCTCTTCATGGCTCCTTTAATGGCTTCGGTTAGGTGCATACCATATCAGAGCTTGTAATTTTTTTTTTTTCGAATAAACTTACTTTGCCGTTACTTTGAAAGCATTGTTGAGTTTTATGTAAGCCTTATACTACCTTCCTGCCGATGCATTTTTAAACTGTTTCGATGCGCGCTATTTTTTTAGAACGTAATCTCCGACGAAGCTGACGCCGAAATATGGAACACATAAGAAGACTTAGAGTTAATACGATTACTACTTATTTTATTAGCTTCCTGTACGGTCACGGACCAGGTTTTGTCCAAGTTAGTTGAAAAACATGAAAGCCGTGTCTAGAGTGCCGTCCGACGGTATTATAAGCACTCCACAATATCGACGTCCACCGGCGTTTTGTAACAAAATTGCCGCGTCTGGCACTACATCGTTCTAGATAACGTAAAGCTAGGCAACCTAACCTAAACATAACATAACATGACCTAACACACACAAAGAAATACCTTAAAGCAACATAAATAGCCTAAGCCATGAAAAAACTTATAGTTCAATGTAAAGATGAAAAAAAAATAACCGAGGCAAAACGAGGTCTCGAACCACCGTACTTGGGATCAAGAAGCTAATACGTATCCCCTACACTACTACGACATACGCTTCGGCCTGCGATAGCCTAGTGTTAAGTATTCGAATGTCGTCGGACGGCACACTAGCCACGCCTGCAGCGATCAGCTAGAGTGCCGTAGACAATGCGAACCATGAATGGCCACCATTTCAAGTTAACTCAAGCGCCTAAGAAAGAGAAGTAGCGTAACGCTAAGAACTCTGTTGAATGTTTGGTAATATTGTTATCTTAGCTGTCTTTTTTCCCTAATTTTCGTTCGCTAATTTTTATCACAAGACCATGCCCAAACATACACCTTCCACCCACCCACCAGCCTTTCTTTTTAATCGAACTGAAGATCCAATGCCGCATGACAATATAAACTATGGTTAACATTACATACATTGCCTTACGTCATTCAAAGAGAATTTTTTCATCACGTTTTTTTTTGTTTTTCTTTGAAGGGGAAACTAAGAAAGTCTTGATGACGAAGAACCAGTGTTGTATGTAATGGCGTTCCAAGGAACGGCGTTCCTGGAACTAGTTCCTTTTTGGAGGAACGGAGGAACGCCACCGTTCCATTAAGGGTCGGTGGAACTGTAACGGTAACTCGTTAGGTTTATGAAGGAACGGCAGGAACGCCGTTCCTTCTGCAGACGTTACATTGCTACGGTGTAGCTGCATTTGATGACAAGGCTCGAGTTTAAAACTCCACAAGTCGCCACTGTGTTTCTTTTCCTACAAGCTGGCCAGTTTGCCCGCGCCCTTCAGCGGAACGTGCTTCCTCGAAAGTCAAAGGCAAAAAAATAATCACGCAGCGGGCCACATCTTGTGCTTGCTTTCATGCCGGCGGAGCTTACGCGGCGTTCGGCGGGTGAATAGCGCAGCCGCTTTCCACGTTTCATCGTTTCTCTCGAAAGGCCAGGATGCGCGTCTGGGTGATAGAATTGTTCCCTGCCCGGGAAAGGTTGTCTCAGTCCGAGCGGCGCTGCAGGTTCCTTGTAAAACTAGGGTATCAGTATATTTTCAGGGGTAATTACCGCATTAGTGCGACGGGGGAGTTGCGCTCGCTGTGAAGTCATTCGAAGTGTCACCTGCTATGAACAGGGCTCGGCGCGCCGCAGTGTCTCGGGATGCTGTACGGCTGGAAGTTACAGAGCACGCATGGAGTTTGTCACGGCGCGGTCTGTGGGTCGACGAAAATGGGTCAATGGGAGTAGCAGGACCTTTTGTATTGCACGCGTCGTGTTGACAAAGGATAGGAAATTCGTCATCGTTGGGCATACTTTCGTCGCGTGCCGTATGGACAATACCTGAGAGAGGCCGCTTGAACGTGGACTGCCAGCGTTCAGACTTACTTTAGTTGGTCGGTTTCAACCTGTGCTTTGATTTCTTATAGTGCAAATGTTGTTTACGCATGTGATTACACTCCGCGTTATTTCCTGTGTTTTTCCTTTATGGGTATTTCTAACCACAACAACTGATTTGTGCGTCGCAGCCATATATTTGGCTATTTTTGGTTGTTTACTTTGTCTACTACCCTGAGTGTGTTCGGCATACTTTGAAATTCTTGCGCGTAGATTTCATGTGTGGCTACGGCGCTGCATTTATTTTTTTATTTTTCTTGACAAAATATGTATCGTGAACCTTGTAGCCATTACTTGTTCTGTTGAGTTTTTTGTACTCGCAAATTTGTGCTGCATGATCCGCAAAGATTCACTTTTGCAACCCCCTTGCTTAAATACCCACACAGGGCCTTAAGGCATTTTAAATAACCTGCAATATTGTGATAATAATTAAACGCCTGTGTATTGTTTCCTTCGACAGAGTTTCCTATGCAAGAAATTTAATTGTGTTTCTGCATGCAACTATTCATTTTCACATCTTAAGTGCAGTAACCTTAATGTGCATTTCTAAGACCGAAGTGGAAAGTGCCATATGTGTTGCACCCATAATGGACAAGCACCAAAATCGCAGTTAGACATGTCTGGAGTTTGTCCGGTGCTCCCTGAAAAAATTGTCTTGGAGCGTTTCTTTGGATTCTTTTTATCTCCTAATAATCTGCTGCTGGCGGTGTTCCTATTCGTATAATAAACGTAGTGTGGTGTGACTTTTAAATTTCACACTTTATTTTGCCCCGGGATCGTCCGACAACATACTTTAATTTAAAAAATAAATTTAACGGTAATGTAAAGACACGCTCCAATGTTCCAAGTGGAACTGGAATACGTTCATTTCGCAATAGAGGAACTTGTAACGGGAACTCGTTTCAAAATTGGGAGGGAACGAGGAACGAGGTGTCGTTCCTCTTTTAGAGGAACGTGCACACCACTGCGAAGTACGTTGGCATGGCTAGAGAAAAGACCCGACTGATTTATTATGTATTTGCCTCCAAAAAAGAAGTCTGTTGCAATATTTTCCCCTGTTTTGTTTTCACTGCAGGTGCTGGGGAAATTTACCGCTTGGGATAATCCTTAGTGCGAGGACTCTGATGCACAACGCTGCATCTGTGCTGGCTACAGAGGTGGCTGAAAGGCATTCATTCCTGCTGCTTAGTGATGGCTAAAGTGGCCACTCGGCTGAGGTGTACAATAAACAACTATTAAACTGCCAATCTGTGCGCTTACATGCTGTTCTTTTCAGTCATTCACTGGCCCGAATTAGGAGCAAGGCCGGTTTAAATTTTCACAATGGAGCATATCTTCAGGCTACAGCCTATTAAGCTTTTCGAAACCACAAAATAAATTTTCTATTTGAACGTTAACAATTCCCCCTAAGGCAAATTGCAATGGCATCTCTCAATGTATTTAGGGTTTTATTTAGTATACAGTAGTAACACATGTTTTGTATATTTGAAGCAGTATTTTCTGCGCATTTAAACTGCATTAGTAATGCATTTTGCACGTATTTAAAATTGCATTTTGTGATAATTTTTAATGCATTTATATTGCAATAAATATATCTTTTCAAAGCACTCCATATGTGTTCTTGGAGGTACATTTTAAATCTCTTAAAATGCATATGGAATTAACAAAATATTGCAGAATAAATACAAAGTTAATATATGTATTAAATGCATTCAAAATAGACTAAAAAAACGGAATCTATTCCCTAGGAAGCCTTGGCCAATTATTTGGGTTACGCAAATGTTTGAACCAAAGGTTACCTCCCACTTTACCTGAGCTTCTTGATGTGCCAAGCAACCTCGAATTCTTTCCACGTCAGCCTGTGGGTGCTGGCCGAAGACGTAAAGCCTAGAGGATTTGCATTAGGCGTAGCAGTGGAAGTACTACCCTACGCCATGGTCGAGCGCTAGCAGATCGGCCTACTAGAGGTACCACTTGATGTTTCACTGGGAGCAACTGAATGGAATCACTAGCGTTCTAAGTCATTTTTGCAAAGGAAGCTTGTCTTAAAAATTCAGTGTTCAATAAAATTTGCTAGTGGTATTACTTCTGCCGTCAAGTGCCATCATTTATTTACCCTTTTCAGTAAATGCCGTATGCAAGCTCCGTTAAACTGATTTCGCGAAAAACAATTTGTGATATCAGACATTGTTAAATCAGGCAATAATCTTGATGGCGCCAGCAGTTCCCAGACATTTGAAGCTTCCTACTGTGAGAAGGAAATATGCTATCAACGTTTTTTATTCGTCTTCAGAGCACTCTAACATTTTTGGAATTACCAACGGAACACATGAAACGACTTCCAGACGTTAAAGCATCACTCCCTATACTTGAGAAGTGTCTGGCAGGTTAGTCATTCAAGTTAGTCATTCATGATTGGGGGCATTATTTGCAAAGCTGAAGGATACATTTCTCACCATTCGCATTTTTTGACTACTCTGATTTCGTGAGCGCCAAGCTGTAGGTTTTACTTTTTTATTTTCTGGTATTAGAAAAACTGGAGGGCACTTTCTTTTATGGCTGAATTGCCTTTCACAGGGGTCAGCCTGGTCTTTCCAAATTGGTAGTTTTTCGAACACACAATTTTTTCTAACAAGCTTTTATCAAAAAAAATTTAAACAAAGTTCCAAATTCTTCGGTAACCAGAGTAAAATTCACCTGTTTTGTTGCACTCTTAGCCTGCGTGAGAGAGCCTTCACGCCTGGTTGAAAATAGACATCGTGGATAGAAGATGGGTAGGGAATCGTTTGCTCACTCGTACATTAACAGCAGTGTTGGTAATGATAGTACCTTGCAAGTACACGTTGTTACGACTTTATAGATCATCATCACTGCACTGATGAGATTATCATTATCGGTGCCCGTATAAAGTGGGAGCAGCTCTCGCTCGAGCCGCTTCGTCTTCTTCTCTTTGCCATATTGTAAATGGAACCACCACCGAATCAGCCGGGCGTCGCGGCCCTTGGTCTCTCCACTTATTTCACATCTTGGTGCCGAAACCAGGGAAGAAGGCCCTCTAGGATTCCGAGTTATCTGAAATTTTGCCTATTAGAAGGAGGACCCCTCGATGCCAACGACGCACTGTTTGATGAACAGAACGACAGTGGTGCTACTGAAACCCGACCGAGGTGGCTGGCAGACGAAACAACGACGAATCCCCACCTCCGACTATTTCCCTCACTGGGCAGCGATTCCAAAAAAAAATGGTGAGAGGAGTGCCGCAGCGCATCGCGGAACGAAAGACGTGCTTCGTCTGCAACACGATCTGAGTTTTGATATGTCTGGGATGCACGTTCAGAAACTGAAGGTAAAAATGGAAACAGAGAGGATATTTGCTCGAGTACTACACAGAGACGCAAAAGCAACTTTGGGGTCGACCGTAATGACAAGGGAGGTATGTGGTCTGTTGAAGGAATTTATTCGCCATTTGCGAAGAACAGAATTAGTATTCAGATTGCTGAATGAAGATATAGAACCGTTCATCGACACAGACTTCTAAATGAGGAATATGCGACTAAAGTAGAATATCAAGATAAAATCACCCATGTTATGATCCGTATCTACTAAGAATTGAAATACAAAAGGTACGACACCACAAAACCGAGCTAGATCGACGAGATAGTAAATGTCCATAAAAATTTCAATGAGTTTTATACACTGACAGAATACTTATATGACCGACTTCACGTGAAGAATATCCATGAAGCCTCTGCGATGGAAAGTTTGCATGCGCCAAAGTTCCTACCGCAAGCAGAGCGTGACAACGCGATAACTTCGGTGGCTGCGCGTGATCTTCAGACAGAAGACGCCTTGATGTTCTGTGCCTTCGAAGAGAGCGCCGACATTACCATGAGCAAGTCACGCATCTCCTCGACTACCTTGACGTCACCACGAGATGAGGATCGGAAGTGTTCCGAAACTGACATCACAGATGTACCACCTGAAAAGCTAAAAGGGCAAGATGAGGCGCAAGTGTTGTCAACTAAAATACAATCGATAGACAAGGGTGAAGAGCCGAATACTGACCTTTTTGAGAGACATCCCAAGAGAATTGACGTTACGCGCATCGTACAACAACGCCGAAGTGTTGCGATAAGCCCCCTTTTACGAAACGGAATCAATCTCACAGTGACAGCCCAACTAGGAAAGTGCGAATGTCCAGAAAGAAACACGAAGGAGCTAAGAAGCTGTTTTCAGGCCGAGATTTAGATAAAATGGTTGTGTATATATTCGAGTACAGAGGCGTCGAAGACCAACTTCGAATTTTCGCCTGGCTGCGTAGTATGCACCGACACTATCGGCATGTGGTCAGCAGACGGCCCTTGCTGCAGCTTTGCCTTCGGATTGCCTCAGAGTATCTGACGAGAACTCATTGAAGGCACCTACTGGACGCGGACTGAGCACGGTTTTTTTGTGGGTGAGGATAATGTTAAAACTTTATAAATCATCATCTTCGCTGCACCGATTAGATAATCATTATCTGTGGCCGTATCATGCGGGAGCAGCTCTCGCTCGAGCTGCTCTGTCTTCCTCTCTTCGCCATATTATAAGTAGAACCATCACAAAATCACTCGGACGTCGCGGCCCTTGGTCTCTCCTCTTGTTTTACACACATCATTAGAATAAAAATGAAGACAAGTGCACTCATATCATTTATGAGTAGTGATGGCAGGCGGGGTGCGGCTCCCCCCGAATGACTCATTCGACAGGCTTTGAACACCTCCAACCACTTTCTGTTGAGTGCCATGATTGTCTAATTTTGCCCAAAACAAAGAGCGTCAGAGCCCTTTCTTAGCTTTTACAAAGGGGCTGCAGTTATTGCTGCCCCCCCCCATTCTTCTCCATAAGCCCTGCCTCACTGACATCGGCACCGGAGCTGCACTTATTTTGACACCGAAAACATTACTTTTGTAAATACATTTTGCTAGTTCATGTCGTTCTCCCGATAGAACCTAAGGCTTTTTCATAGAAAAGGACCCACAAATTGCGCAACCAACCCTAAAGATTCCTTCTGCCGTGTGTATGGCATGATGTGGTGGATAGTAGCAATGAAAATCAAATATCTTCGGAGAACAGCGTTTCGGCTGCAATGGTAGTTATTTATTTATTTATTTATTTAAACAGTTAGCCCAGGGGCCAGCACAGAGTGGACGTACAACAGAGAACATGGAGGCCGTAACTGCTACCTCAGACACGGGGCAACACAGGATGTGTGCCATACAGCATGCGGCACAAGTATAGTATACAGCTATATTGTGTGCAGGTTCAAAATAGAAAGGTACAAAGTGAAAGGGTACAAAAACAATAAGCAACTCTTGCACAAGCGCAATTCCGCCAAACTGGTTACGACACATAGCTTCCGTTTGCGTGCGGACCTCTCTATAGGGCCAAATCATCAAGAAGAGACAGCACTATCCGCTGCTATGAAGTGTAACAAGGATTCTTCACGAAAGTGTGCTAAAGAGTCTGATTTAGTAATTTCTGCCGGCAAATTGTTCCAGTCCTCAGTTGTATTGTGAAGAAAAGAGTGCTTAAATGTATTTAAACGAGTCATTACTTCTAACTGTACAAGACCGCGAGGTTTTAAATATTGTTCAGTGTTAAAGTAGTTATGGTGCATTAGGTAAAGAAACTTTAATCTTGCTACTCGGCGCCGCGTTGCACACAGGTGTCATGTTTATTTTATTTAGCATGGCAGTAACCGAATCTGGTGGCCCGTAGTTTGGTAGAATAAACCTTGAGGCCCCCCATCGAATTTTGTTCAATTATTTCACTTTGGTATTTCTTTGAAGGGCCCCATACGATAACGGGGTATTCTAATAGTGGACGGACACTGGTTGTGTAAGCAGTCGATGTGGCTTTCGTAGTATCTAATTTGAGGTTCCTTCTCAGGAACCACAATTTCTGTTCTGCTGCAGAACATAATTTATTTGTATGCGTTTTCCAAGTTACAACTTCGGAAATTGTGACCCTCAGGTAGCTGAAGGGTATTACACGTTTTAAATCCTTTCCAACGAGCTCGTAACTGAAGGGGAGGATATTTTTAGTTTTGTTATGTTATTCTGGCAAATACTGTTTTGTCATAATTATTTTCATGTCCCATTTCGTGCACCATTCATGCATTGTTTGCAATGCAGAATTCAAAGTTACTTGATCACTGTGACTGGATATCTTAGACTAAATTAAACAGTCGTCCGCAAACAGCCGAACTTTGAGCTTTTTGTCAATACTATCTGAGAGATCATTGATATTGCACAAAAATAAAACAGGACCAAGGACACTCCCCTGTGGTACCCTGGATTTGACCTCTAAATGTGTTTATTTCACTCCCTTAACGTCGACATATTGCGATGTGTTCGCGAGATATGGTTTAATCTAGTTAACAAGTTTTTTAATAACTAAAAAGTGAGTAAGTTTAATTACAAGTTTAGCCGGCGGTACGACATCAAATGCCTTCGATAAATCCCAACAAAGTGTGTTTATTTGTCCTGAATCGTTTTATGAGCTAGCAAAGGCATGAATTGTCTGGAATAGCTGCGTTACTGTTGATAGTTTGTCTGAAGCCGTGCTGGTTTGGAAAAATAACTTAGAACTTTCGAGGTAGGTAAAGAGACTTCTGGATTGTAGATATTACAATATTTTACAACAGCTGCAGGTATTTCAAATAGGTCTATAGTATTCAATATCCTATTTGCTCCCACTTCGGTATACAAGGGTAAATCTTGCAGTTAGCTAGTCGTCAGACAGTTGGCTTTGATTTAATGGCGCGCTGAAAATTATCACTAAGTACGTAGACACCCGATTTGCATACCGCTGCAAAAATTCGTTCGGGATAGAGTCTGGTCCAGGTGACTTCCTTACATCGAGGTCCAATAAAAGCGAAAATATTCCTTGTTCTGATAAGACAATGTCCGGCATATGAAATGGTTCGTAAGAGCTGGGTGTTTGAGAAGCATGTCCGGTGGATTTTTCGGTCAGGAGTAAACACAGAGTGGAAGTATTCGTTAAATCTTCGAGTTATTTCCGATTCGTCAGTTGTAATATGTCCATCGACTGAAATATATTGCCCTTTACTTTGCGACAGGGAAAGGTGATGCCAAAATCGCTTTGGGCAGTTAATCATAAACCAAGTCTGAGTTTCTGAGTAATATTTTTCCTTAGCTGCTGACAATATATGCTTGAGCGTACGCGAAAGATTCCTAAAATCAGATGTACCGCTCGCCTCATTTTTCCTCTTGCGTTTTATTTAACGTTACATATGAATTATGCCTCTATAATACAGTGATGGTATTTTTTAATCGGTTTTACTCGGTCAGAACACACTCATGAAATTCACGGTTTGCCAACAGCTGTATTTGGTTCTATATAGATTAACTTCAGACCCTCTTAAAGGAGTACAGTGACACTTCAAAATAATCAAGAATACCAACATTGTGGGCACTGAAATTTTTGCAAGTTTTTGTAGGTCTGTTACCACATTTGGTTGACAACAGTTTTTTGATAGAACCCAAACCCAGCTTATAATAGGAAACACCTTCTTTCATTAAGACATCGTATTCGGACACCGGCTATCTAAAAATACGCGATAAAGTGTGGATTCTGAAGCAGGCGCTACCATAGGTGATCCTTGAACACACTGCCTAAGGTCATAAATAAATGCTAAACAAAATTTCACTGTTTGAAATGTGCGGAGCTTATTTTAAGTGTATCCCATCATATCTCTGGAAGAGTGAAACCACCTACCATGATTAACACAATTTTCTCAGATGTATTTACGTACAAAAATCTTGGATAGCTTTTAAAAAGGAAAGAGGAGCCTTCTGAGGTCGGTAAACTGCCCGGATAACACAAGACATGCCTCTTAGTTCTGTTTTACACCAGGCACTTTCACAATCCGGACTATTAGGCATTGGTACAAGCTTGAGTTTTTATTTGAAAATGAATGCGACGCCACCGCCCCGTGTATCGCGGTCTTTGCTTATCTTGTTATATGCGGTGGGAATGATTTCGCAGTCTTTAACTTCTGGTAGCAACCAGGTTTCCGTTAGGATGACTATATCAGGGTTCTGTTCAAAAAGAAGGTGCTTTAGATCCACTGTTTTGTTTACTGGGCTGCGCGCATTGAGGTTCATTAATACCAGGTGCCCTGCGACGTTGTAACATCGTCAGTCGGAATCACCTTCTTGCGTACTTTGCTTGTCTAACTTTACCCTACAATCCTTTGCGCCATCCCACGCGAATGTTTCTTTTTCATTGGTAATTTTGTCACGCACTAGCTTTACTTCCGGACCCATTGCCCTTTCCTTTTAGAACTTTCCCAAAATTTGCGTTGTTTTTGCAGCGTTGTCTGTGAGAGATGATTTGCGATGGAAATATTACTGCCCTTTAGTTTAGTACAGTCATTAAAAATCATAACCTTTCCATTACAGGGAGGGAACCTTATAATTATTGATCGCGTCTTGCCATTACGTTTTTTTTTCCAGCCTGTGTATTCTTTCAATGGTTTCAACTGAGGTACCGAGGTGCTTTTCGAATACACCGGTCAGGACTTTTTCTTTTGAGTTTGTCGTTTACTTCGTCCGTGCTCTCCTGAATTCCAAAAAGTAAACGATTGTTCTGACGGCTCCGGTATTCAAAATCAACTACCTTGTCCTGCTGGCACTCGATAACAGTTGGCATGTTGTCTATGTCGTTTTTAGCTGTGCAATCTTGGCCTCATTTATGTGGACGCTTTCAAGTACAATTTCAATCTCCGAAATTGTGCGGTTACTGGCGTCGAGATCAGCTGAGAACTCCCTTGCGTTGTTTTAATTAGTTGTATGTCTCCAGCTATGGTTTTCTGTCCTTTCAAGAGTTCTTCAAGCATCTCATGCACACAATGAGGTCCAGGATTAAGCTCTATATCAGCTAATTGCAACAATACTGAAAGACAATGCATAGCAATTGCGGCAACGACTTTGGGGCACGGCACAACAATAATAAATCTGTTGTCGCTTCTGTAACATTTCACAAATATACTGGCCTGGAATAACAGAATAACAGGTTCACTTGACTTCATCGGGAAAGCTTCACCTTGCCCACAGGATTTCTTGCCCATCACTGGTCTGATGTAGTCCATGCTGCGGGTTGTCGGTGCAGTCAGCGTCCCGTGTGCAAGCGTCAGTCCTCGTAGGAGGCGGTGTCCCCTGTAGATTCGATCAATGTGGCATCAGGGTAGCATCCGATAAGAAGGCCCGTGCTTGAATATTGCACTGCCGTCAGAACGATGCACAGAAAAGCCTGGAATAATAAAATAACAGGTTCAGATGACTTCATCGGGAAAACTTCTCCGTGCCCATAAGCAACACCAGCAGTGACTGCATGAGTGCATGGCTGTTTCACAAACCAAGAGGAGCTGAAATGAATGGCGTCCTCCTCGTTCATTAGAGGTTTATGCTAAAGTTGAAAATGCCACACAGCAAATCAACCTTCCTAATTTGGTGCGAGTTGAAATTGCATATTGATGTGTCAAACGAACGAGAGGGCTGGAAGGCAAAAAGCTGTGAAGGTATATATATATATATATATATATATATATATATATATATATATATATATATTAAATTAGAGTCACCACGAAAAACATAACAGTATTTAATACGACGTTTCGGCTAGAAACCAGCCTTTTTCAAGTGAAGAACATAGGTCGAATACAAGGTATATGTAGGCTCGCAAGGAGCGCTGTGAGCACGTGGGCACATTATTTCAAAAGTGTACAAGAAGACAATAGAGCAAGAAACAAGTGGAAAGAAACGTACTGCACGACTGGGCGCGCAGGTATACATCTCAATATACACGCGGCGAAAAGCAAAAGCGAGGCACTTAGGAAGCGTGTTTCCCCTCAGCCACCGCCCACCCACGCACAGCAATATTAAGAAAAGTAAACAATAAGGAAGGGAGTACTGGGCATCTTACTCCAAAGGAGCGGAAACAACCTGCGCATAAGGCGGAAGCGTACAATCGACAATTAGTCATCCAGACACTGGGGAACGCAAAATGGCAGAAGGGGACGTTGAATTTCAAGAATATAGGCGGGAGGATTAGCGAAGGGGTCGCGTCCTCAAAGGAAAGTGCCGCCGCTTCGGAGAGACCAGATAATAGCAACAAATGGCATATCCGCGGCCCGCGTCCGGGGCAACAAGGCGGACATGACGACTCCTCGAAAGGCGCCGACGCGGACAGAGCTGTGCGTGAGCCACCCAAGAGAGCGCAGGCTGTGCGAGGACTTTCAGAATGACACTAAGGCAAGGACTAAATATATATATCATAATATATATATCTATTATACTATATCTGGTTGGAAATGAGGGGGCTCGTTAGGAAATACAGAAAGAAATGCCGGCAGTCTACAAACGCCAAAGAAGGCATAGGGGAATGGTTTAGACTATTTTTTACCGTTACTGACATTACAGTATTTTTTATTATTATTAATTGCGCGTGAGAAGAAAGAAAAACACGCGGCCAGAGTGGGGACCGAACCCACGCCTTTCGATTAGATCTCGAATGCCTTACCAATTCGGCTATCTGGGCGACTGTGTTCGCGTTCACTTTCTGGGGTATTTATATCTACTACAACTGTATCTGACGCTTGAGGGTGGTAGCCAACGCCACTCAGACTACACGGGGAGAAGGGGACCTACACGGGGAGAAGGAGACCGCCGGCATTTCTTTCTGTATTTCCTATCGAGCCCCTCATTTCCAAACCTTATTATCGTGCGAAAGCTTAGCGAGGGCCTCGGTTCTGGCAGCTTTGATGCCAAGGTAGCATAAGAGGGTTTCCCGCCAGTTACCCGCATATGACAGGCTGTAGACGTTCGCGTCACGCCCCGGGGGCTGAAAAGAAGGCAATGGCTACCACCCTCAAGCGTCAGATACAGTTGTAGTGAATATAAATACCTCCCAAAGTGAAGGAGAACACAGTCGCACAGATAGCCGAATTGGTAAGGCATTCGAGATCTAATCGAAAGGCGTGGGTTTGGTCCCCACTCTGGGTTCGTGTTCTTTCCCAGCGGCCGCCACGTGGCGGCCGCTGGGAAAGAAGACGTTCTACGTCTCCCGCGGTAGTCGAGGGGCGGCGCTAGTTGATCGGCCTCAGAGCTCTTGTAAATATAAACCCCCGCTTTAAAGTCGAGAGAGAAGCTGCTGTGGGGATAGCGTAATGGCGAACGCACCGCACCGGTTATGCGGAGATGTGGGTTCGAGTCCCGCTCCCGGAAAAACGGAGGATTTTTTCTCGACTTATATTTTCGCTTATTTATCAATGAATCAAAGAAACGTGACAAGCACACGTCATTCGGCCCTATTAAATATTTCGAAAAAAAGCCGAATAGCACTGGCAATGACGACTGCAACCTTGATATGTATCTTTACCGAGTCCCTCGTCCCGTATCTCTCTGTTCTGCTACATGCATTACGAGGCACTGGCTCCAGCAGTTCGGATATGCCAATTGCTAACCCCCGACCTCCGACCACGTTCTACGTGGCGGCCGCTGGGAAAGAAGACGTTCTACGTCTCCCGCGGTAGTCGAGGGGCGGCGCTAGTTGACCGGCCTCAGAGCTCTTGTAAATATAAACCCCCGCTTTAAAGTCGAGAGAGAAGCCGCTGTGGGGATAGCGTAATGGCGAACGCACCGCACCGGTTATGCGGAGATGTGGGTTCGAGTCCCGCTCCCGGAAAAACGGCGGATTTTTTCTCGACTTATATTTTCGCTTATTTATCAATGAATCAAAGAAACGTGACAAGCACACGTCATTCGGCCCTATTAAATATTTCGAAAAAAAGCCGAATAGCACTGGCAATGACGACTGCAACCTTGATATGTATCTTTACCGAGTCCCTCGTCCCGTATCTCTCTGTTCTGCTACATGCATTACGAGGCACTGGCTCCAGCAGTTCGGATATGCCAATTGCTAACCCCGACCTCCGACCACGTTCTACGTGGCGGCCGCTGGGAAAGAAGACGTTCTACGTCTCCCGCGGTAGTCGAGGGGCGGCGCTAGTTGACCGGCCTCAGAGCTCTTGTAAATATAAACCCCCGCTTTAAAGTCGAGAGAGAAGCCGCTGTGGGGATAGCGTAATGGCGAACGCACCGCACCGGTTATGCGGAGATGTGGGTTCGAGTCCCGCTCCCGGAAAAACGGCGGATTTTTTCTCGACTTATATTTTCGCTTATTTATCAATGAATCAAAGAAACGTGACAAGCACACGTCATTCGGCCCTATTAAATATTTCGAAAAAAAAGCGGAATAGCACTGGCAATGACGACTGCAACCTTGATATGTATCTTTACCGAGTCCCTCGTCCCGTATCTCTCTGTTCTGCTACATGCATTACGAGGCACTGGCTCCAGCAGTTCGGATATGCCAATTGCTAACCCCGACCTCCGACCACGTTCTACGTGGCGGCCGCTGAGAAAGAAGACGTTCTACGTCTCCCGCGGTAGTCGAGGGGCGGCGCTATTTGACCGGCCTCAGAGTCTTGTAAATATAAACCCCCCGCTTTAAAGTCGAGAGAGAAGCCGCTGTGGGGGATAGCGAATGGCGAACGCACCGCACACGGTTTAAGCGGAGATGTGGGTTCGAGTCCCGCTCCCAGAAAAACGGCGGATTTTTTCTAGACTTATATTTCGCTTATTTATCAATGAATCAAAAAACGTTTGACAAGCACACGTCATTCGGCCCCTATTAAATATTTCGAAAAAAAAGCCGAATAGCACTGGCATGACGACTGCAACCTTGATATGTATCTTTACCGAGTCCCTCGTCCCGTATCTCTCTGTTCTGCTACATGCATTACGAGGCACTGGCTCCAGCAGTTCGGATATGCCAATTGCTAACCCCCACCTCCGACCACGTTTACGTGGCGGCCGCTGGGAAAAGAAGACGTTCTACGCTCCCGCGGTAGTCGAGGGGCGGCCGCTAGTTGACCGGCCTCAGAGCTTCTTGTAAATATTAAACCCCCGCTTTAAAGTCGAGAGAGAAGCCGTGTGGGGATAGCGTAATGGCGAACGCACCGCCCCGGTTATGCGGAGATGAGGAGATGTGGGTTCGAGTCCCGCTCCCGGAAAAACCGGGCGGATTTTTTCTCGACTTATATTTTCGCTATTTATCAATGACCTCAAAGAAACGTGACAAGCAACACGTCATTCGGCCCTATTAAATATTTCGAAAAAAAGCCGAATAGCACTGGAATGACGACTGCAACCTTGATATGTATCTTTTACCGAGTCCCTCGTCCCGTATTCTCTCTGTTCTGCTACATGCATACGAGGCACTGGCGCAGCAGTTCAGATTGCCAATTGCTAAACCCCGACCTCGACCACGTTCTACGTGGCGGCCGCTGGGAAAGAAGAACGTTTCTACGTCTCCCGCGGTAGTCGAGGGGCGGCGCTAGTTGACCGGCCTCAGAGCTCTTGTAATCTAAAACCCCCGCTTTAAAGTCGAGAGCAGAAGCCGCTGTGGGATAGCGTAATGGCGAACGCACCGCACCGGTTATGGCGAGATGTGGGTTTCGAGTCCCGCTCCCGAAAACGGCGGATTTTTTCTCGACTTATATTTTCGCTTATTTATCAATGAATCAAAGAAACGTGACAAGCACACGTCATTCGGCCTTTTAAATATTCGAAAAAAAAGCCGAATAGCACTGGCAATGACGACTGCAACCTTGATAAGTATCTTTACCGAGTCCCTCGTCCCGTATCTATATATATATATATATATATATATATATATATATATATATATATATATATATATATATATTATATCCTGCGGGGATAAATCGGATAAATCGGTAACAGTTAGCACAGGACCGAGGTAATTTGAGAATAATGGGAGAGGCCTTTGCCCTGCAGTGGGCGCAGATAGGCTGGTGATGATGATGATGATATATATGTATATATAAGGTTAGTAGAGACAGAGAAACACGAGAAAGACGTAGAAAATAGAAATAAGTGTACTGACGTTTCAGGAAGAGAAATTCGTTTGCTTGAAAGTACAGAATAAGTTCGTTTCAGAGGTATAAATATACAAAAAATGTAGCAAGGGCGTGGGCAAGGTAAGAGAAGGGAGGGTTTGTACAATGGGATCATGTTCAAGAGGACGGTGATTTGGGCGAGTTGGTGAATGTTCATGATTGACAATCCAGCGCGCAAAAACACGGCACAAAAAAGAACGAGAGTTAGACAGGACAGCAGCGACAATCCAGCGCGCAAAAACACGGCACAAAAAAGAACGAAAGTTAGACAGGACAGCAGCGCTGTCCTGTCTAACTCTCGTTCTTTTTTGTGCCGTGTTTTTGCGCGCTGGATTGTCAATCATGAAATGGGATCATGGTTGGTGGGTAGTAAAAGAAGGAAGAGAGAGCAGAAAAAAATATAAAAAGGATAATATGAACACACAGTCACGCGGTACGCACAAGGAAAAGAAAGAGACAAGAACAAACAGAAAAAATTAACAAGGCAATTCCCCCCTCCCCCGTGGCAACAGGTGTGATAGAGGGGTAAGAACAAGATATGCCCATGCCCCTGTTTGACAAGGGCAAAAAAATTAATTAGTCACGCGGAACGAAGAAGGTCCAAAGAAGATATGCCCATGCACACAAAGGGCGAACATCTGCCCATACACACCCGTTCTAAGAATCAGGGTAAGGTAATTGAAACATGAGACACTTGGCTTTTGTTGGTGGGAGGCAGGGGTCGCGCCGCCAATAGCAGCAGGACAGGCAGTTTCGACAGGAAATGAGTGTACATTGGTATACAAAGGGCGGGGAAGGAAAAAAAACGACAAGGTCAAACAAGTCATGAAAAGAAAGAAAACAGGAAGGTGCACGAGTATGACGCGGAAGCAGGTAGTATGCATCTGGCCGGCGCATGGTACCAGTTCAGGGAATGTCGATGTGGTCAGTAACGAATATTAGAAAACAACAATTACAAAGAAAGAGGACACGAAAGCAATCACACACGCTGGCGTACACAAATTAATTACAAGGTGAGTATATCAAAGTTAACAATGGTACTGCAGCCTTCTGCCCAGATCACAATGTCCAGACTTGTTTGTAAGATTTGGTTTAGTGAAGCCATTGTGCTAAAAAACGCGTTGGTAGCACGAAACTATACCCATCTACGGGAGCTCGCCAACTTATAAGAGAATATTATAGAGGAAAAAAAATGAATAGGCATAACACTAGCCTGAGAAATGCAGCCGAAATTTTAATCGGAGGAAAGACATGTTAATTTCCCATCACTTTCATTGATGCCAAACGACGCTGACTTAAACTTATAAATGAGGTAGGACTCGCGAACCTCGCGATCGTGATGCGTTTTAAAACTAGATTCAAGAATTGTGGCCTTCAGTTGTTTAAAAGAATGACCAGGAGTGTTAACATGTTTTGATAGAGGCAAAGAAGGGCAGGTTTGTGCATGAGAACGGTGATTGTTAAACCTCAAACGAAAGGGTGTTTCAGTCTGGCCGATGTATTGTTTGCCGAAGAGGGTGCATTCCAGCAGGTATACGACGTTGGCGGAATTACAGTTAAAGTTCCCTTTTACATTAACATAATAGTTTGAAGCTGTGCTGGCGGCGCGCTGTGTGGTGGTCATTTGTGGGCATACCTTACATGCGGTTTGTTACAGGGCATGCAACCACTACTCTGTGGTCGGCTGATGCTGGATTTAGTGAGAACTTCGCCCAAATTTTTGCTGCGTCTATAAACAACGCGTGGCGGCTCGGGAAATATTCTCTTTAGGCGTTCACTTTGAGCAAGGACATTGTGATGTTTCCTTAATATGGATGCAACTTTCGGAGAAGAGGCCAAATGGGTCAAAAACGAGGTTTGTTTGTTGATTGGGTTTGGGAGCTTTTTTTTCTGGAGGTTGTTTATAGACGCAACAAAAATTTGGGCGACGTTCTCACTAAATCCAGCATCAGCCGACCACAGACTACTTGGAAGTACTTTGCACTTCCAAAGTGGCCATGTCAGACACTCAAGACAGCAATAGCGTACAGTCAAGCACACGGTTTTATGAGAATTTGCGCAAACCAAGCCGACTTTGACTCAAACTGTCGAGAACGTAAGACCGCCGTCCTGAATAAAAAATACCCGGAACAAGTTATCGACGAAGCTATTTTGCAAGCCAACCAATTAGACCATAATGAAATCTGTAAGAAAAAGACCCCGAACGGTAACCCGCAAACTTTGCTTTAACGCACTCATCTTCCGCTACAAGAGCGTCAACCGTAATAAAAAAACATCACAATATCCTTATGCAAAGTGACCGCTTAAAAAGCATATTCCCCGAACCACCACGCGTTGTCTACTGGCGTAATAAGAATTTAGGCGACTTCCTTACTAACCTTCATATCAACCGACCGGAAACTACTGCTTCCATGCCCTGCAATAAACCGTCCATCTAAAGTATGCCCACAGATGACCACTACACAGCGTGCCACCAGCACGGCTTCAGACTATTACGTAACTTTAAAGGGTAACTTTAACTGTGACTTCCCTAATGTCGTATACTTTCTGAGTGCACTGTTTGTAGACAGCAATATATCAGCCAAAATGCAGCGCCCTTGCGAATACGGATAAATAATTACCGCTCTCATGCAAAACGTTGCCCTTATTTGAAACTGTGAAGACAAGTGAACAGTACCGGGCATGCATTGGAACATCTTTAAGCAACAATTTTAGAAACCACTTTCAAAACCCACCACGACCGCGAGGTTCGGGAATCTTATCTCATTTATCAGTTTAGGTCCGCGACGCTTGGTAACAATAAATGTTACAGAAAACTAACGTGCTTATCCCTAGAATAAAATATGTGACCTCATAGTTTTTATCGCTATGTTCATTAATCCTACCCTTGAGTTTCCCATCAGAATTGGCAGACTCTCCAAATAAAGCAGGTTTATTAGCCTAATCTAGTCAACAATGTCATTTGTCCTTGGGAAAGAGGTCGCGTTCCCACCACCCCTTAGAAATGTTTAACCCTTTGTGATCTATGAACCCTACCTATTTCCTGTTCAGTTGCTAGCTACTGTGCAATGCTCTTTTGTGCACTGTATCTATTGCTTCCAACCGTGGGGGCACACCGAAAACTCAATCTTCGTTCATGCCTGTATGGATCCGCCGAACCAGTCTCCCCACTAACTAAATACCTCATTGTGTACTTTTCCCTTCCTTTTAAAACCGCGATTGCCTAGTTTTCCGCACTGTCTGAACTTGCAGCCCATTCCAGGTACGTTGCCCCGTCGTGGTGCAACCTCTACAGCTGCCTTGTTAATACAACCCCTTTGTCTCTCTCTCCCTCTCTCCTTTCTCTTTTTTTGTTGTTGCTGTACATAGGCATAACCCGACTGCTTGCATACTCTCCGTTTCGGAAACATCTTCCGCTCCTTTTCACAGATTTCTGCAAATCTATATAAAAAGTGAGTCCCGAATGCTTGTGACAGCGAAATCATGTAACTGTACTCTGATGAAGCAAGTCCCGTTGCCGCTACGTAAGTAAACCTTTTTTCTTATTGCTCCCTGCTGTGTATCCGAGTTCTTCCTCATCCTAATTCTGCGCACTTTGGGAGTTCCATGTTTCTCTAGATTTATATTTATATATATATCAGTTTCCCATTTTCTGATTCGCTATAATATATATATATATATATATATATATATATATATATATACAGTCGAACACGGGTATATCGAGTTATTGTCTATATCGAACTCATAAATTATCCCCTTGAAAATTCTGTGTAAAAGTATAGGAATTCGTACGTCTATATCGAACCGCATTTTTCCCGACATTGGGTATATCGAACGCCGCGCGAGCTGGAAGGTGCTCTTCGGCGGTCGCTGCACCCCCGATTGAGGTTGGGGAGGATGTGGAGGAATGCGCGGGCATGGCGAAGACTGGCTCGCGGAACTAATCCCCCCCTACCGGAACGAATTTGCGCTTGCCCAGTCGGGCCCCGCTACCGGCCGCCGTAGCGTTAGCGGACGGAGCTCGGTATGCTAAATCTCTCTGGGCACACAAGCCCGAACGCTCGGAAAATGTGACAGTGCAAGGTAGGGATGCCCCAAGTGCTCACGTCTTTTTTTTTTTTTTTTTTTTTTTGCGGGTGCGTACGTTGCCCGGCTTGCCGAACAAGAGTTTTGTTTTCTCTCTCTCTCTGGGTCTGTCTTCCCCCGATGTCGTCTCGGGAAATGGAAGAGGAACGAAGGTGCTGGGCGGCCTTCCTCCTTTTGCTTTTACTGCTGTTGCTGCTGTTTGGCGAGTTGTCCCGCACCTTTCGGAGATCACTGTTTCTCTCGGAGATGACCATCGCGAGCGCTTTGTTGGAGTCCGTTCAGAGAGCCTTGGAATTGTTACCTTCAATGTTCTTGTGGTACGTGCGCGCTGTTCTTCTTTTGCGTGCATGTTGTGCCTGGTGTGCGAAGGCGCAGCGTACTGCTGGAATTTTCTAGTTGTGCAGCCTCGAGAAGCTCGAGACCAGCGTCTTTCATTTCATTTACAGGACGAAGAAGCAGGCCAAGATCAGCGATTTTTTTTCACGGAAATAAAGTGTGCTGTGGCGTCGTGAGTGCGGAATTAGTTGTCATTCTTGAATGCGACGATCGGGAAGTGATCGGCCGCCATAGGTGAGGACTCAGAGCCCATATTTTTTATATCGAATTTTTTATATATCGAACTATTTCGCGATCCCCTTGGAGTTTGATATATCCGTGGTCGACTGTATGTATATATATAAATACATACATATACATATATATATATATATATATATATATATATATATATATATATATATATATATATATATATATATATATATATATATATATATATACATATATATATATATATATATTATATATATATATATATATAAGAGAAGAAAAACTTCGAACAAGGTAAAAGCACGATTGTGGCCTACGTTTCAGCAAAGAGAACTTGCGTTCTCTTCTCTTGTGTTCTCTACCATCTTCAAAGTTCTACTACTCCCTATATATATATATATATATATATATATATAGTATATATAGATATATATATATATATATATATATATATATGGTGAACAAAGTTAAGACGACCAGGTTTTTTTAAAATAGGCGCTTAGGTTTACGCGAAGACCACATCTACGGTGAGGTATTGCGCCCAGGGGGACACATAATTAGGAGGTAAATATTAATCTAGGTGGCTTAATTAACAAAAATGATTAATTATCTTTTTAGTGGCGGCAGTAACCAGACATGTCTGAAATAGAAAGTTAGACGCCGTCGTGTTTCTGCGCAGTTTCAATTCGCAGAATTCTCCTAGCGCATCCGTAGCACGAGATATTAAAGGGCGACGTTTAATTGCCGATCACATGATTACGCATGCTAAAAGTCATGGCCGGCGCATAGGTCCTCCCTTTTGTTCTGTTTTAATAGCGGTTCCGAGTACTGCCGATTGCGATAGCGCAAGCGAAGAATGAAGGGGTGCCAGTTATCACTTTTTTTATTGCCTCCACCGCTTTGTCGAACTAAACACCGTACACAGCAGGGACGTCACAGAAGGGAGGAGCTTTGCGCCGGTGCAGTCTGTCTTGCATGCGCAATCACGTGAACTGCAATTAAACTTCGCCGTTTGATATCTCGCACTACTGATGCGCTAGAAGTATTCTACCAATTGAAACTGCGTAAAAACATGATTACGTCTAATTTCCAATACAAACATGCCTGGTTACTGTAGCCATTAAAAAGTTAATTAAACAATTTTAAATAATTAAGCCACCGAAATTAATAACGAAAAAATTAACACTACTTTAAGGATTTGTTCACGATCTACATTGATCCATTGACGCAGGCTTACAAACTGCGGTAGTTTTTCTGGATTTTTCCAAAGCGTTCAATCGCATTGCACACCACAGACTACTTCTCAAACTTCACCGTATTGTCCTCACTTGAGCGAAAGATTTTCATTCTTCTCAAATGCAGTTTACTTCTCCTAATAACTATATACTTCTTTTGCTCGTGCCACTTTGTTGTCCCCCCAGGCAGGCTGCTTGGTCCTGTCTATCTTCCATGTTGCATATCCTCCCATGTAGGTCTATTTTCAGATGATGTTGCAATTTATCACACAATTTCTTTCAACTACCTTCAATGCTCTCAATCTAGTCTTAACACAATTAACTCCTGGTGCTGCAAATGGCTAATGTCGCTTATCTCTAAAACAAAGTGCATGACTTTAGCGGCGGCAAGTCTCGAATTTTAAATACTTACTTCATTAACAACAGCCTGATTACCTCTTGAGACAAAGGTGTTTTGGTAGGCCGGTAGGGGAGGGGGGATCACATGGTGGGTTTCCAAAGGTATATCGATTGGGAAAATAAGACGTGTGATTAATATTTTCATTTGCACTCTAAAACTCGCTTTATTTCATATGTTTAACCCACTGCAGTGGCTAGGGTGGTGTGCTGTGGAGGCGAATGTTGGTTAGATACCGCTTGGTGCGGCTGCTTTTCAGATGGAGGCAACACGTAAAGACTCCCGTGTTTTGAGATTTCGGTTGGCACAAAAATACCCAGGGGTCAAAATTAATGCGAAGCCTTCCCCTACAGTGCTCCCCATATCCCAAGTGTAGCTTTGGCGTGTTAAACCACCGTTTTTTTCATGTTTTTGGAATATTACCTGCTGCTGTAGCAGGTGCAACATAAAGGTGAAATTATGCATATTTCCAAGAGCTGAATATAAAGGCCACATTGAAGTGCGTTTATGGGTCTATCTCATAGCAGTAGTGAAAGGTTATATACTCTGGTGCAGGTTAAGAACAGCCATGACTCATGCAGTGTAGTTCAGTGTTTGACGAAATGCCGTGTAGGCAGGTAAAAGCATTATTGCAATGATGAAACGTAGGTCACTGACCAAGTCAAGAAAGCCATTTAATGGTTTGGTGCTTGTTCACGCTGAGCATGTGTCGTGGAAAACGAAGCTATATAATTGGGCATTACGCAGTACAATCAGTTTGCATAAATATGGTGCGGATTGCCATCCATTATGTTGATAATGTTGGGCGTCGTCTGAACGATGAGGGACTCGAGCATAATCAAGAAGATAGATTGCACTCAGTTGTCAGTAATTTCGCCTTGTTCCAGTCGACCACGTGTCCCGTCCTCTCACGGTGCTCTGCCAGTGCACTTGTTTTTGCGTGGCCCTTGTTCACTTCGTTCCAGTGCTGCGTTAATCTTCTGTGCAGATTGCCCGTTTCGCCAATGTACACTGATTTGCATTCAGCGCATGGAATCTAATAAACAACACCCGGAAGCTTGGAGCGTGAGAGGGGGTCCTTCACGCTGACAATGTCAGAACGCAGGTTGCTAGTGGGCACATGCACGATGTATGCACTGCGTTTCTTGAAAATGCGTGCAAGAGTTTCACTGATGTGTGGGACGTAGGTAATTGCTGCACGTTTTGTTGCAGTCCTTGTGGTTGTCTAAAGCATTATATTCAAAAAGAAGCGAAGAGGGCGAACAGGAGGAATCCGCATTGACATTAGCAGGCAGAAGCGTCCACAAGGCCTGTGTCAAACCGTGCTGCAATTCTCGTCCTACACATCAATCAAGCTTTTGCACGCATTTTCAAGAAACACAGTGTGCACAACGTGCACGTGCCCACTAGCAAGCTACGTTCTGACATTGTCAGCGTGAAAGACCCCCTCTCACGCTTCAAGCTTCCAGGTGTTGTTTATTAGATTCCGTGCGCCATATGCAAATCAGTGTACATTGGCGAAACAGGCAATCTACACAGAAGATTAATATAGCACCGGAACGAAGTGAACAAGGGCCATGCAAAAACGAAGCCAAAACCAGCCCTGCCACCAGAGAAGGTCGCATCCCTGAAAGGTATTGCATGGGATATCTGGCATCAGAGCTCATAGCTAACTCATAATTTAGCAAAAGCAAGCATCCCCTATTATGACACTTCTGGCACAATAAATGGTTTCACATTTGAGAGTTTTAGCAGTCCGTCCGTTTCGTCAAGTACGTAGCTAGCGTGTTTACCGGGACCCGTCTGGGCACTTGGGCATTCTCACGGTAGGGGGATTATTTCCGCGCGCCTGCCTTCGCCATGTCCGCGCCTCTTCGCCTTTCCGTGCGCGCAGGCGCAGACCGGTCCCGATGAACCCGGTAGCAACGTAACGAACGGAACGGACGGACTGCTAAACCTCTATTGTGCCTGAATGCCATTCATGAATAATTGTTTGCTGCGGGCTCAGCATGTGTTAGCTTACAAGAAAAAAAGCTGCAGGGTATTAGTTTATTCCCCAAAGTGTTGCTTTTTACTGGCAACCTGTTTGGCAATATTTGTTACCCTTTTACCACGTGGTCTTTTG